>CM045765.1:56632040-57146412 GCA_025200525.1 Camellia lanceoleosa
CAAGGCTAACATAGTGAAGGAGAATAGACAAGAAGGAGAGAGAAAAGAGAGAGAAGAGCGATGAATAGAGAGACAGTGAGAGAGTAGATGTAAAAGAGATAGAAAGAAAGAGAGAGAGAGAGAGAGAGAGAGATAGAAAATAGAAAGAACAAGAGACGAATCTAGGAGATAGACAAAAAAGAGAAAGAGAAATAGAGCGGAAGAAGTAGCTTAGAGAGACATTTAAAAGAGAGTAGAGCAGAGAGAAGAGAAATTACAGAGATAGAAAGATGAGAGAGAGAAAGAGAAAAGATAGAAAAGAGAGATGAGCGAGAGACAGTAGGAGAAAACATATGAGAGATAGAGAGGAAGAAAGATATACGAGAGACATTAAGGTAGAGAAAATGAGAGAGAGAAAGCAGACAAACAGAGAAAGTTAAGAGTGATGGTTTTAAAAGAGAAGTAAAGAGAAGAAAGAGAGAGATAGAGATGTAGAGATACAAGATGAAAAATGAATAGATAAAGAGAAATCTTATATCAAAAGAGTAAGAGCGATATTATTTTTTTTAATTTTTTTTGGATGCATAAAAAAATATCGTTGACGATTTATTCAAACCATTTTCATGACTATATATATATATAAAACTTATCTCAAAAAACCACAATCACTATGTTAGATTAGAGTTTTTCAAAAAACTCTTTTAAGAAGAAATTATACTTTCTTGCTTTTCAAGTATTTATATTATTTTTTATTGAATTTTTTTAATATTTTAAAGTATTTTTTTTAAATTTTTAGACACACCCAACATAAATACACCTAAATATTAAAAAAAATTGTAAAAAAATCTTTTGGCAAAATTCACTAAATACCAAAAAATACAATAATTCAATACATTTTTGTATTTTTTATGTATTTATTAATTTTTAAAAATATTTTTTCATAATTTTTTTTTGCGATACATCTAAGTAAGAAAGTACATTTTAAAAAAATTTAAAATTTTCAAAAAATATTCACTAAAAAAAAAAACGCGAAAAGTCATTTTGCGGCGGTTTTATGATGCAGAATGCTTTGATATCAAAAACAGTATTTATGACGCAGATCATTTGCCGTCTCAAAAATCGAGAGTATTTGGCGACGCGTAAAAAATACCGCCGCATAACGCCTCTCATTTTTTGAGGCCTGGCTTAGAATTATCGCCGTCAAAGAATGCTTCGGCTGAGTACGGCAAGAACGATGCTGCGTTGCAAAATATTTCCGCTTTTTTAGGGACTAAGAAATGGTACCGGGCATTGCCGAAATACTCTATATTTTTTTGATATTAAGATTTTCGCCGTCGCATAAAAGTTGACTTTTGAGACGCGGTGCGCTACTCGCAAATGGGCTTCCATCTCATAAACCCACTTTTCTTTGTAGAAGTGTGTTATCTATTGGTCTATTAATATATCCATGTGTCACTTATCTGTTCATTGTCACCGTCAGCAACTTTTTCAACGATGGTTGACAATGATGCTTTAGTGATACAGAGATAAACAGCAACCAGAAAAAAAATATAAAGATAAAAAACTATCACAAATGTCTTTTTCACCCAAAAAAGTACCCAAAAAAAATAAAAAAATAAAAAAAAAATTCATGATTTTAAAGAATCTGCCACCGACCTTAATGTCCCATCTGCTTCCTTCTTTAGATTTAATACCATTTTTTTAAAAAAATATAGAATTTTGTAACTACATTAAGATTTATCATTTTAAAATAACGCTCATTAAATAATATTTAATTACAAAATATTACTAACATATTCTTTTAATTTAAAATTTTATTATAATTTTTGTAAAAGTATTATAAACGTTTGCAGGTTTGATCTTAATATATACATAGTTTCTCCTCTGTGCATCATTTCATGATTTTTTCTTTGTTTTTGAACTATGATTTTTCTTATTTTGGTGTAAGCTTTGTACTGATTTGATCTCTTTGTAAGTGCCGTTTGGCTTCTTTACTTTAATGAAAATTTCATCTGACTACAAAAAAATAAATAAATTAATAAAAAAAAAAAAAACATAGTCAATATATTCAAGGTCAGGTCTTGCTGATTTTTTGCATAAACAGTTTTTATTGTAAGATTTATAAGATAAATAGTTTAGATTATCACTGTGAGCCTAAAATGGAGCCAATATATATATATATATGAAAATATATGAAACATAAGAGTATAGAGAAAAGTCATAGCTTTAAAATGGACTGTCCTCTCCATTCCATAATGGTGGTCATCCATTATAACTTTAAAATGGACAAGATCACAATCCGATTAAAATAGTTAAAAACTCATTAACAAAAAAAAAAAAGAAAAAGAAAAAGAAAAAATAAATACTATTTTCTCTATTTTTTATTTTTTTTTGCATGTCATTTAGTAGAAAACTAAAAAATCAACAAAAATAGTCAATTTTCAAAAATACGCAAACATAAAATGTATATATATATATGTTTGTATGTGTCTGTACATGTATCCAAACCACATAAAGTTTAGACAAAAAAATTATGAAATTGTTATTACCCAACTCATCTAAATGATTAGACATTTAAAGAGAGGGATAACTTTGTTAGTTATATCATATCCTCAACAAGCCTCATCTGATAAACTTGGAGGTTTAAATATAAAGTCTATTCCCTATTCTAAATATCATAATTAGAACGTTCCCACCAACTCATCTAATAGTATAAACTAATAGTATAAACTTTATTATTTATATTATATAAATAATAAAGTACATTTTATTGATGAGAACAGAAAAACGAAAGCTTACAAAAAAGCAACAACAAAGGGAAAGAAAGAAAAACCAAGTTGGAGAGGATCCAACCAACACCACAACAACAATACAGAGCAAACACCAAAACACCAGGGAGCAAACCGAACATATATCCTTCTTTCACATAGTTGGATAAGAAGCTTGCAGGGCAAGGCCACATCGACCTTCCGCAACAGCATCTCTCTCGATCTTCATATATCCATTCTCACCCCAACTAGAGCCCCATGAATTCTTAACCAACCAATAGTTAGTCCCATCAGTAGTAGTTCCATATCCAATTAGAGTGACAGCATGGTCAAGTTTGGTTCCACACGGCCCAGAGAAGACGCCACTTTGGTAAAAATGAAAGTTCTGTCCACTACCTTCAATGGCAACAGAAACTGGTTGGTTGGCCACAGCTTGCAGAAGAGCCTGCTCATTACTAGGTGGCACATCTTCGTACCCAGTTATCTGGACTACAGAGGTTGCTGCTTTGGTGCTGTCACAAGTGTTATCTTGTGCCATGTAAGGGTAATTATCTTCTGATGTGAGACCATTGTTTTGGATGAATTGAAAGGCAGTATCCATAAAGCCGCCACCACAACCACGGTTATCAGTATTACAATCAACGAGCTCTTGCTCAGACAGTGATAATAGGTTACTGTTTCTAATTTGGTTAATACCTTCCACAGCTGCCACTGCTGAAAATGCCCAGCAACATCCTATACATATGATAACCACCAAAAAAAAAAAAAAAAGTTAATAATTAGAAAAGGATATATAATCAAGTGGGTTGTGATTATTTTGCAAAAAGGCATGAGAATAATATGCTTGGTTTATTATTAATTATTGATATAATGGTTTTAATTACCGATCATTCACTAAAGCAAATAAGAGTTTTAGAGACCAAATATTTTGGTCTCTAAAAGTGACAATTTTGTTGCAAAAGACATATATGGACCAATTTCTATCGTCATGAGGATAGTCACTGAAAGGTCATCCCGAAAAGTTCAAAACAAGGCTTTTAGCAACAAAATTTTGAAAATGTCACTAATAAATAAACTTTTAGGGACAAAGTAATTTAGTCTCAAAATGGTTTATTTTTTTAGACAAAAAACTTGGTCCCAAAAAGATAATAATTCATCACTAATGTCTAATTTTTGTTGCTAAAAATATAATAACGGCACTTTTCACAAGAAAAATATTTGGATTCTAAAAAATAATTTTGTCTCTAAATTTTAGTGTCTAAAATCTTAATTTTTTGTAGTGATTATTTATCAATTTTTTGTCCTTTCAATAACGTTACACTATGATATACCATTGGAATGAAAATGGTATGGATATCAACTAGTTCATGGTATGTATCGATTTAGAGCAAATCCATGACTCGATCGTAGTTGATATAGGTGCTTTGACCGCTATAAAACTCTCTTCATTTATTATTTTTTTTTGGTAGCTAATGATTTTAAAATATTCACGACTACATGACTCAATTTTTTATATATACGAGTTGATAATTCTGACACCCATAATCGATATACACCACTATTTTAAATTATTGATTGATATAAAATATAGATGTAGAAATATATCATGTAATGCTTACCACATTGGCCTTGGTCCTTGATGGAATGCTTGCACCTTGGTTTCTCCGATCGTGGTTGTTGGCCTTGTCGATTAGATTTACATACCGAAAAGATGTTGGTTTTGAGACAAATGTCTCTTTGGTTGGCTGCCTCTTGTAACCAGTATGAGAAGCACGAAACTCCTCATTGGTCAGGTCTGCAAATTTATTCACACCAAGCTTGTATCCTCGGTCTACACCTTCATTAAAGGCATTTATATGTTGGAGATTGTCCTTGAATACCTGAAACCGTGCATTCTTCTCTTCGGTATCCTTGTAAACACGTCCATGGCGTGTTATCCATTGCTCGTGCATATCTAGCATGGTTTGTTCGTTGAGAATGCGAGAGGAAGCTTGAGAGGACAAAACTCCCAAGACAAAGAGAAAGGCCAAGAAAATGCATTGGAAATGGTTAGTAGAAGCCATGGTATGAGTGAATGTATTTGTGGGCACACTTATTAAAATTTTGCAAGGGCTTAGGTTTTTATAGGCAAAGATTGCCATGAGATTAAATTCCATACGGCTTACTAGTAAACCCTCTAGTTTACGGGCAACCAATGAATAATGAACACGTTACATTTTGCCAGAAAACGTTTTCTTTTATCCTGCTGCATAACTCTTCGCTCCCTCCCAGTCTTCACGTTGATTGCTTTTTGTTTATTAAGAAGTTTGACAAAGTAAACAAAGGCTCGAAGTTTCTTTTTAACCATTAATAAAATCTTAACTTAATCATCTCAAATAATAAAATTAGATTAAATTTGCACAAAATATAGAAAATCTGTTTGATTTTGAGTTTTCAAAAAGATTTTTTTAAGTTTCAATCCGTAATTTTGTTAGTGTACTTTTTCTATATTTTAATCAATTTTTCTTAAATCCACTTAATCTAGATACATTTAAAATGTAAGATATTTATGAAGAAATATTTAAAAAATCAATAAATATGAAAAATACTAAAATGTATTAAATTTTTACATATATATTTTTGTATTTAGTGACTTTTTTTCAAGATTTTTTTTATTACAGATTTTGTATGTTTTAAGGTATCTAAGTAGATCTTATAATAATAATAATAATAATAATAATAATAATAATAATAATAATAATAATAAAGATTGAAAACTGAAAAAATAATTTTTGAAAATTCCAAATCAAACACTCTATTTGATTGAATTTTCAAAATATGTTTTTGAAAATACTGTGAATTTTATAGAAACAATTGCAAAAAAATGATAACAACTTACAATAACAATCAAGTGATGAAACTACAAGACTTACTTGTACCAATTTAATATATAAACTGTTTGTACTTTTATCATTTTACAATTATTTTGTGAAGTTAGCATTTTTTAGCAATTGTCACAATTTCATATTCAAACATGACGTTTATTGTGTATATTCACATAATATGTAAAAGTAAAATCAATAAAATTTATTTGATAATCCATATCAGTCCTCTTTTCAAATGCGCCATAATATACCATGAATTATTTCGTTTTACTCTGAATGTAAAATCAAATTGAAAGATTATATACATACAAAAGTAGCATTTAGCTAAACTTTAGGGAAGTAAGTACTCTCCAGCACCTGTTTTTTTTTTTTTTTTTTTTTTTTTTTTTTTTTTTTTTTTGGGGTCAGCCATCATCTAACACTCGAAACAAATATCTCAAAATACGATAATGACTAATTTTTGAATCGTGGTCTTTAAATTAAATATTGAAGGAACTATTGTGCAGCTTGCATAATAGCGATTGTTGTGTGGTTTATGGGAGTCACTTCAATTTCTATTTTGATGATTTAAATCATGCATTTTTTAAGAAATATTGAATAGAATATACATGTGAAAAATCAAGTCGATTGGGTATCAATAGCTTCTTCATTTGTATATTTACAAAATAAATATGTAAGTATTAAACTGAATACAAATCTGAGTTGATGAAGAGACTATTGATGTCTAATCAACTTGATTTTTAACTGGTATATTCTACTCGACATTCTTTAAAAATTAAATAGTTTGAATTATGAAAAAAAAAAATCAAAAATAATTCCTCTGTTTGTTGCCTAAAATTGCTATGAGAGAAAAACTTTTCAGGGAGATGGTCATGAACATTCTCCATCACTGTATTAGTTTTTGGTGTGTTTTATTATATGTAATGTAATCACATTCACTAAGTTGCATGGTTACCAATCATAGAGCATGATAAGACAACTAAATTTATACCATTTGAGTGTCTCAAATAGAAATGGCTAACAAAGGGAGTCTTGGTGGATGGATCCCAGTGGTGAAGCAAAGAGGAAGACAATCAAATCCTAGTTCATAGTCTGATGGTCGTAGATCGAGCTTAATAACGCTTTTCGTGGACAACTTGCCTGAATCTTTGGCACCAAGGAACCTCTATGATCTGTTCAACAAATTTGGAAGAAAGAAAGCAACAAACTCTAGATTTGGGTTTGTATGTTATGATTGCTCCATTGCAGCTAGCGTAGCAGAACAAAAAGAAAATGGTTGTGGGATGATAAATCTCTATCAGTTAAAATTGCAGCGTTCGATAAACACACAGAGGCAAGGCAGTGATGAAAAAATTTACCAACCAGACAACCAATGGTTAGAAACACATCCGATATGGCCAAAAGCTCCATCTGGAACCATGGCACCGATGGGAGATCGTTTGCAGAAGTTATCAAAGGGGATGAACCCAAACCTGCTCTGACCACAACAATTAGAGTAGAATAGATAGGAAACGGTTGCCTTTATGAGAGCTTGATCATGAGACTCAAACCAGATCGCACCTTTGTGTAGGTGAAAAATGAGCTCCTCAAAAGAGAAGAGCCCAACGTGTTGGTAAGAGAAGGAGGTGGTCGAGATGTTTTTCTTTCATTCCTATCCAAAGAAGATTTAATGGGTAAAAAGTCTATGGTTGCGGAATGGTTCCATGGCTGGTGCGAGTTCATCACAGTGTGGAGTCCTGGTATGTACCTACAGCAACAGAGACAAGTTTGGATCAGCTGTTTTGGGGTTCCCTCAAACCTATGGAGCTCGAACACTTTCAGAAGGATAAGAAGCATATGGGGCGAGGTGGTGTTCTTGGATGGAAATATTAGTGCACCGACTTCATTTCGTAGTGGCAGATTCAAAATAGAAACCGTTGTCATGGATCCGATTAATACAAGTATCAACCTGGAGTGTAAAGGAAGAGTATATTCTGTTCGAGTTCTTGAAGAACAAAGTGTTGTGGAGAATAGTCTCAGTTGTAAAGAATCATTCTCTAAAGAACCAGTTGAAGCTGTATGTTCCAAAATTAATGGCGCAATCCATTCCAGTCAAAAACACAACCCAAAGGAGAAACATGGTGACAAAGCAGATGACATGGCAGGAGCATCTATTAGAACCAATAAGGGCGCGGCATCTGGGATGAAGGCTATGTATGAAATTTGGTAGATGGCGATTAAGTGACACATCTGTTGTTCTTGAGACTATAGACTATCTTTGGAAATTCAAGCGTGGCAGAACGCGTGTGTGGTGAATCGATACCGGTGATAAGTCTACACCAGATGAGTAATCATTTTGCCCAAAAAGGTGTAGAAGAGCAGCTAGTCCTGCAAAATCTGCAGCAATGGGTTGAGTGCAATCATGATCCTTAGAAAAGTCTCTTAGTAGGCCAAGCAGTAGAGGGTCAAATCATCACCTCCAGTTTTATTAAAAGCCTTAGTGGGTCTCCAAAAGAAAGGCCTGGCATCTGTTTAGAGTTAGCTCTAGGCCAAGATCTAAATGGACTGCAGCCCAATGAATCAAGGCACCTAAATTTTCTACCCACTGGGCCCTTTATTAGTGGATCAAACATTTTAGGTGTGAAGCAGCCGAGTGGAGCATCAGGAGTGAGTCCACAATTTAAGGCCAATGATACTTACAGGCCACCCATTTCAGGCTCCTCCAACAGCCATTTTAAGAAAGGTAAAAGGAAAGCTACTAGAAGGGAAGGGATAAAGCACTCTTTATTTGCAAGAAGGTTCTCTGGATTTGTAAGAAGGGTAGGACACAAAGGAGCAGGTTCAAGCAATGGGCTCAAAAGAGGAATTAAAGCCAGATCATCAACTGTTCACTCCTCACCCAGTCATACTTTAGAATCAATTCACACCTCCTCTTCAAAGGAAGCTCTACATGAGGCCCTTGCAACACTTGAGTAGGAAAAACTACGGGATTGACTATAAGGGTCAGGAATCTGAGGTTATCAAGAAATTCATACACATGGAGAAGAAAGATAAAGTGTGAATGGCTGGAGGACCTGGTATTGTAGAATAACCAGTTTTCTCATGGGTGCTATCTGGAGTATTTCTGTTACACATGAAGATCCTAAGCTGGAATGTCAGAGGTCTATGAAGGCCTGAAAAGAGGAGGAAAATCATAAAGTTATTGTATGATAGGGCAGTAGATATGGTTTTGCTTCAAGAAACAAAGCAGTCAAGTATCACAACCTTGTTAGTTAAAAGTCTTTGGCCTAGAGGTAAAATGGAATACATGACTGTAGATGCTGCAGGCCTGTCTGGTGGATTAATCTGCATCTGGGATCCTGATGTCTTTCATCTCTCAGATTGCTGCTGCAGCAAGAACTTCATTCTTTTGTCAGGTAAGGTTCACAATTCTTTTGACTGTGTTATGGTTAACATCTATGCCCCAAATGATGTAATAAGGAGGAAGGCCTTATGGGAGAATCTGTTAAATTTGAAAACAAAATTTGCCAATCCATGGTGCCTTGGTGGAGACTTCAATGAGATTAGGAATGTGGGGGAAAGAATAGGAGTTTGTCGCAGGGATAGAGGCATGTAGGAGTTTAATGACTTCATTGATAATTGTGAGATGGTAGATGTCCAAATGCTAGGCAAAAAATTCACCTGGTGTAATACTCTTAAAGGGAAAAAATGGAGTAGAATAGATAGATTTCTCCTTAGCCCTGAATGGTTAGTGAGATATAAACTCAAACTTTGGGGCCTCCCAAGAACTATTTCTGACCACTGCCCATTTCTACTCATGGAGGATGGTAGGGATTGGGGGCCCAAACCCTTCAAATTTCTGAATGCATGGAACTTACATCGATCTCTGGCTTCCTTGGTAGAGAGCAATTGGGGAGAACTACATTTGAACGGATCTACAGGCTCCATACTGAAGAGGAAATTGTAGCCCCTGAAGTTGGCTTTAAAAAAATGGAATCAAGGGTCTTATGGTAATGTTGTTACAAAATTAGAAGCCTCTGAATCTGTTTTGCATGATCTTGATCTAAAAGCTAAAACCAGACCTCTAGATGATAGTGAATTGGTGCTGCAAAGAGAAAAAAGGAATGAAATGTGGTCTTTAAGCAGGAAGATGGAATGGGAATGGCTCCAAAAATCTAGGATGGACTGGAATCTGAAAGGGAATAGGAACACGATGTTTTTTCATGTCATAGCCACTAGTAGACAAACCAGAAACACTATTAACTCCATCACAATTGGGGATGTGGTTATTGAGGATCCAGTTTCTGTCAAGAATGAGGTTTGGCTTCACTTTTCAAACCTTTTCAAAGAAGATTGGAAAATGAGACCAACCTTGTCAGGTGAATTCAAAAGCATTAGGCTCAACACCCACTTCCATATGCTTGAAGCAGATTTTTCTGAAGATGAAGTTTGGGCAGCAGTAAGTGACTGTAATGGGAACAAAGCACCAGGACCTAATGGATTTAATCTGATGTTTTTCCAGAAATTTTGGAAGGTGCTTAAAGGTGAAGTCCTCAATTTTATGCAAGAGTTTCATGCCAGTGGCAGATTATTCGCAGGTTTGAATAGCTCTTTCATTTCTCTTGTCCCAAAGAAGGAGAAAGCTTTAACACTAAATGAATTCAGACCCATTAGTCTGATTGGTTCCATCTACAAAATTCTATCTAAAGTCCTAACAAATAGATTGAAGCTAGTTATGCCTTGGATTATAGGTGATACACAATTTGCTTTTTTGCGAGGTAGAAACATCTTGGATGGTGTTTTGATTGCAAATGAAGTTGTGGATAGTTGGGTCAAATCCAAGAAAGCTGGCCTGCTACTTAAAATAGATTTTAAGAAGGCTTTTGATTCTATCAATTGGAATTTCCTTTTTTCAATGATGGCAAAATTTGGGTTTGGTGAAAAATGGATCTCTTGGATTCAGGAGTGTGTCACTACTGCTAGAATTTCAATCCTTGTCAATAGATCTCCAACCAAGGAGTTTAACTCCCAAAAAGGGCTCAGGCAAGGTCCTTATCACCATTTCTTCTCAATTTGGTTGTTAAGGCATTAAATATCATTCTTTAGAGAGCTATGGAATTGAGATTGCTTAAAGGGGTATCAGTTGGGGCCAATGATGAGGTGAAACTATCACACCTCCAAATTGTAGACGATTCCATTTTGTTCTGTGAAGCTGAGCTATCAGAGGTGCTAAATTTGAAAAGGATTCTTCGATGCTTTGAAGTGGCTTCAGGACTTAAAATTAATTACCATAAAAGTATGGTTTGTGGGATTGGCATCTCCGGATCTGCCCTTACAGAGTTTAGTTCCCTCTTGAACTGTAAGTCCCGTAATCTACCATTAAAGTATCTAGGTCTACCCTTGGATGCAAACCCTAGAAGGAAGAAAACTTGGAAACTAGTAGTTGAAAAGGTAAAACTAAGGCTAGTTGGTTGGAAAAGGAGACTACTATCTTATGCAGGTAGATTAACCTTGGTGAAAGCTGCGTTATCAAGTATACTTGTGTACTACTTATCCTTTATTCAAGCTACCTGAGGGAATTGCAAAGGAGTTAGACAAAATTCAAGCATCATTCTTATGGGGTAGGCCAGATCTGAAGCGCAAAATTCATTTAGTAAAATGGTCAGAGGTTACCAAGAGTATAATGCAAGGTGGCTTGGGGGTTCGAAGAATCAGAGATGTGAATGTGTGTCTACTTCTAAAATGGTGGTGGAGATTTGCTTTTGAACCAGCGTCACTTTGGTATAAGGTTATTTGCAGTAAATATCGGTTCCTTGGTGGGAATTGGTTTCCAAACCCAAGTCTTAACACCTCATCCTTATATATCTGGAACGGCATAGTGGCAGCAGGTGAACAAAACCTGTCTCTTTCACTCTTCTATGCTAGCAACCTCCAGTTAAAGGTGGGGAATGGCTATTGCATAAGTTTTTGGGTTGATCCTTGGTGTGGGAATCTCTGTCTAAAAGATGAGTTCCCTCGCCTCTTCAGTTTATCTTTACAAAAGGATGGTCTTCTTAAGGATTTTGTGGAAGTATCTGGTGTAACTAAGAATTGGTTATTCACATTTAGGAGGCCACTCTTTGTTTGGGAAAAGAATGAATTGCTAAGGCTCTATGGCATCATAAGTTCAGTCCCCCCCTCTTCAATTAGAGACTCAGGACAGTGCTGTTTGGGGAGCAGCCAAGTCAGGGCAATCTTTTGTGTCTAACCTTTACAATCATACCAGCAGTGCTTATGGAGAGTTTGAGAGTTTCATTCGTCTGGTGTGGATCAAGTTTCTTCCTCCTAAGGTCCAGTTCTTTGGTTGGTTCGCATGGAAACACAAGATCAAAACTTCTGTTTTCTTGCAGCGGATTGGAGTCTTGCCTAGCTCTGCCTCTTCATTGTGCGTATTTTGTAAATCACAGCAGGAATCTTTGGAGCATGTTCTCATGCTCTGCCCATTTGTTTGGAGAGTTTGGTCAGGTCTTATGCAGTGGTGGGATGTCTCTTGGGTTATTCATAACTTTGTCATTGGTCTACTGCAATGGTGGTCAGGGTACCCTTGCAGGAAAGCTGAGTTGCGGATTTGGCGTGCCATACCTCTGGTAACACTTTGGTCAATCTGGAAGCATAGAAATGATTGTTCCTTTAATGCGTCTCGTCCAAATCTGCAGGTGCTGCAAGAGCTGATTCTCATTAGGCTTGCTTTCTGGCTTAAGGCTGCTTCAAAGAAGCTTCATTTCTTAATTTCAGATTTCCTTTACAATTTCACAGGGGTGAGGCAAGGTTTGTTATAGTTTGGTGAGGCTAGTGATGTGAACTTCTGGGCTCTTTGCAAAATTTGATTTCAGTTTGCTGTGTTGCTTTGTTGTCTTTAATCTGGTTCCTGTGTTTGTTGAGCTTGTTGAGTTTGACTGGGAGTGATCTATTCCTCTGTTCTTCTGCTGCTACTGGTGATCTGTTCTAATGGCTGCTGTAGACCTTTGCTGCTGGTGCTTTGTCATCTGTATATGTTTGCTCTGTTCTGATCTGCTGCTGCTGGTGATCAGTCCTAATGGCAGGGTGATCTGTTCTATCTGCTACTAGTGTTACATTACGATCAGTGCGATGGTTCTTTGGTGTTACTCTAATGTCTGGAGTTATGTCACCTGCATTTGATCTGTTCCTCTGTTCTGAAGGTTGCTTTGATCTGTTCTGATCTGCTGGTATTCAGCTGGTGATCTGTTTTGCTAGTTTGGTCTGTCCCTTTCGTTGGTTCCTCTCCAACTTAGGGCTCCTCTTTTTCTCTTTATTGGTGTAATTTGTTTTATACTTGGTACTACATATTCATCAATGAAGTCTCTTTCTTTGCCGTTCAAAAAAAATTTGAGTGTCTTAGATAGTATAATATCTCACAACAAGGTTTTACAAGAAATAACTTAAAACTTAAAAGTAAAGTCTAATTATAAACTATTTTAAATAACTTAGGGTTATTTTTATAAATTTTAAAAACTTAAAGGACTTAACTTCTTCTTTATATATATGTATATATATATTAGGGTAAATTACAAACACGCCCCTTGAGATTTGTTCAAAGAACGGATTGCCATCTGTGATTTAGAAAATTATAAAAATCTCTTTGTCAGAATTTTTTATTTAATAGAACTAATTAAAAAAATAAAATTCCTAACTGTTCTCTTATACAATGATAAAATTACCTAAATTATTAATTGAAATAAATTTCTAACATCATTAAAAATGGTTAACTGACTTGATGACTTATTTATAAAAAGGGTAATTTGTTATGAAATTAGAAACTTCAAGGGACGAAATGTAATTTCTAGAATTACAACGACAAATATTTTAAATAAATCTCAAGAGATATATTTATAATTTATTTTTTATTTTTTATTGCCTATCACAATAGATTATTTCTAAAGATCTCTTGAAACTTCTCCTGATATATTTTTGGGGGACTTATATGTAAGTCCTGCTAAGTAAACTTAGTGTCCAATAGGTCTTATGATAAATAATGACATTTTCATCATACAATATTAAAAAAAAGTTGCTAATTATTAATTTTCAACGACAGTTTAAAAATTGACACAAAAAATGTGACTAAGCTTAAGTTATAGCAACAGTTTAAAAAAATCGTCACAAAAAAATCACTAATTTTTAACTTTCAGTAACAGTTTAAAAAATTCGTCACGTAAAAATGTTACTAATTATAAGTCTTAGCGATAATTTATAAAAATCGTGAAAAAAAATTACTAATTTTTAATTTTTAGCGACATATATAAAATCGTCATAAAAATTATTTTTAATAACAATTGTACTAAGACTTATTTTCAATATAAATTGACAAGAATTAAATTCAACTACTAAGATTTATCGGTAATTTACCTCATACTATTATTATTATTATTATTATTATTATTATTATTATTATTATTTTGTTAAAGTCTAGCACTTTTGATGCCACAATTATCGGAAGAAGAAA
Organism: Camellia lanceoleosa; assembly: GCA_025200525.1. Lineage (NCBI taxonomy): Eukaryota > Viridiplantae > Streptophyta > Magnoliopsida > Ericales > Theaceae > Camellia > Camellia lanceoleosa. The sequence continues at coordinate 56,646,131 of CM045765.1, forward strand.
GTGCGAGGCTCCTCCTTGTGCGCAAGTCAAAGTCTCTTGGAAGTTGGATGTAAAGTTTCCAAGTAAACTAAAGGAAGTTTCTAGTAAACTAGTAATCCAAAATACTTGTCTATTATCACTAAATGCTAAGCAATTATTTATGATTAGCTGTTACCTCTTTTATTTTTATTTATTATTATTTATTTTTTTAAGCAAAAAGAAGTAGGGAAAGTTATAAAAAAAATTTACGGTTTAACCCTCAAAACAAAATAAATTAGGGTGAAGTACTAATAAATTTCAGAATGTAATTTTGTGAATTGTTTAGTTTTTTTCTATTTTTTATTATGAATTTAAAGGTCCCATTAAAATGAAATTTACACAAAAGAGTAGTCATTTATATATTTGGATTTAATTTTTGAGGGATAAAAGTGGTTTTCTTCATATTTGAAATTACACATTTGGGCAATCTGTACTATAGAAGTTTTGGATTTTTTCTCCTTTTGGAACAAATCCCACATTACAAATAAAAACGTAACACTCCAATGTAACACCTTAAAAAAAATTTAGTATACTTTTTCCAAACATAATAACATAACACTCTAATGTAACATACACATAAACATTAAAACAATTATTTAGTATATTTTTTCCAAACGTAACAACGTAAAACTCCCAAAAAAAAGTATTTTTTTTCAAATGTAACACACAAGAAAACTTCTTAGTATAATTTTTCCGAACGTAACACTCCAATTAATGTAATTCGAATTGTAACACTCCAATGTAACATACACAAAAATACTAAACGTAATAATCTAACACTCCAAAAAAAAAAAAATAATAATAATAAAATAAAATAAAATAAAATATTTTAGTGTACTTTTTTCAAACGTAATACTTATAGTGATTCTAGTTTAGACCCGATCAGTTGATGTTTTAGATCCTGGTTTCATTGTCTCATATAGTTATTCTTGTATGGTTTCACTCTTTCCTCATTGAGTTTGGTTGTTGGACTGTTTTGGGTGTGTTTGGAGTAGGTTGGTAGTTTGTTGGTTCAAATTGTTGTTACCTAGATTTTGACTTTTTCGCTCGAGCGTCTCTTCTTACATTTGACTTGTAGTTATAAACTCTCAGTACTTTTGTAGGCCTATAGATATACTAGTAGTTGGTATTCTTCACTTGAGTGACACTTCTTATACTCAAACAGTGTTGGCTCGAGTAGCTTTTGTTCAGCTCGAGCGGTGGTCTTTTATCTGCAAAACTTCTGGGAGTTTGTATACTTTGCTTGAGTGGTAATTCCTGCATTCGAGCAATCCCATGTTTTGGTGGTGTTTGGGCGCTCGAGTGACACACTACTAAAAGTCGGAGCTTTTGCGACAGTTGTAAACATCGTAAAAGGTGCGTATATCATTGCAAAAGACTTTTTGTGACGGAATAGCGACAGAAAATAGGGGGTGGCAGAAGAGGACGTGACAAAAGGTATTTGCAACGGTTATAAACTATCGCTTTCTTGTAGAGATGATAAATTTATGGTTTTTGTGACGGTTTAACTTGACACAAAAACGGAAAAAACCCCTCTTTTAGCGATGGTTTAAGATGCCGTCACCAAAAATTTTTTTAGAGACAATAGTTGACGTCGCGAAAAATATTATTAGCGACGGTCTTAAACGTCACAAAAAAATATTCGCGACAATTTAAATCGTCGCTAAGGAGGGCACTAATATGTATATGGGACAGGTTGACCCATTCCTAATAAAATGCAAGGAAATGATGATTCCATTAGTGGCGGTTTATTACTGTCTCAATTTTTTTTATAAAATAAATATATATTTTATTAATTCATTCCTTGTAAAAGTTATTAATACACATTTTTTTTTCATAAAATGAATATATATTTTATTAATTCATTCCCTGTACAAATTGTTAATATACAATCCGAATTCACATTCACATTCACAAAATCATAGATATGAATAATGATATATATGTACCCTGTAATGATACAGTGTCAACCAAACATTATTTATAAAAATATATAAAACATCCTCCAACAATATTAATATTTTTTGATAATTCAAAAACCCAAATTTGTATCTAAAACAAAACTAAAGTATCGACAATACAAATAAAAAAACATATTTATTAACAGCTTGTTTTAGTATCAGCAGTAAGCTCCAACATCGATATGAGAAGATATCATCATGTACTCAAAATAGTGGCATCTACAAAAAGAAACAAATATATATATATATATAATATAATTAATTTCAAGCTTATAAAATATGTAAAACATTTGATATTTATTTCATAAAACAAATAAACAAATAAAATTGTAACATATACATAATTCAAATGCCACACAATGTATCTGCCAAAAGTTTCTCCAATTGTTCTTCGAAAAAGAATTTCTAAAGGACAAGTTTTCACAAATGGAAATTACGCTCTAGATTCAAAATCGGGAATCAATTTCGAGTCCTGTATTTTCTTATAAGTCATTTGTGCCTAGTTAGTCATATGTGTTAACTTTTGTTGACATCCGATGCCGTTTGACCAATTTAGTATGTCAACCAGTTCGGAAAAAAAAGTTTCTACAAGACAAATTTTCACAAATGGAAATTAGGCTCTAGATTCAAAACCGAAAATCAATTTTGAGTCTTGTCTTTTCCTGCAAGTCATTTGTTCATAGTTAGTCGGGTGTGTCAAGTTTCGTTGACATTTGATGTTGTTTAACCATTTCAATGTGTCAACTGGTTCAGAAAACAAAAGTTAAAAGTATGTCAGCTATTTTTGCCTCAAAAGCTGCATCAACACTCTAGCAAACTTTCAAAACAAAAAAAAAAAAAAAAAAACCAAAGAAAAAGAAAAAAAGAAAGGAAAATAAACTATTAAGTAGCTCCATAAGCTAAACCAAACAACCCCTAAATCAACAAACCTTATAATGTTTTGGAGTAGAAGTAAGGACACAGCCGGTGAGGTAGCCGTTAGTTAGCCCCAAGAATGATGAGAGCAATATCATCCAGCCCTGGCTACCATATTTGGTTGTGAAATAGAATGCTGGGATGAGTTTTAAGAAAATACAAATGGCAATTGGTCAGCCAACTTAGGTTAGTAGATTTTCAATCTATTCTTGAAAAACATTGTCATCTAAAACAATTACCATAGTATTCCTAATTCAAGTGTAAAAATTGTGACTCAGTGCACCCATAAGGAATATAAGTAAATTAGAAAGGTAGTAAAACATAGAAAATGAAAAATGGCACGGGCGGATTTGAAGTCTTGGGGTAATAACCTTAAGGTTATGGTTTCAAGTCTTGGGGCCACCATTTTGTGCATTATACCAAAGGTCAGATGTGTACTAAATCTTTCCCCTCCCAAATACACATTAATGTGTACTAATTGGGCGTTGTTTTATATATAGTTCTTTCATTGATATCTAGAAGAAAAAATAGGAAATATTTCTTAAAATGATTGATGTTACCAAAACACTAGCAGCCATATCCCATGGTTTTAGACAATATTCCCAATATGCTTCTATAATTCCCAAAGTTACATGGCACATATCCACTACAGCAGCACCAAGCCTTCTCACGCCCTACACATATAAATGTCAAAATGGAGAGAGAGATTACAAAAACTTGAAACACAAAATCTTCCATCCATATCTATGATGTGAGAAGTAAAGCAAGTTATTAGTAAAGCAAGTGAAAGAAAATGGTTATTACCCAGCTGACATCAGTCAATTCTTTGAATAACTATATGTTGGTACTACATGCATCATCATGTTCATACCTAAATCCAGTAACTAGAAGTGATTGCTTCACCAAAAAAAAAATAAGTGAAAAATGTGAGCTGAAAAAAAAAATTCAAGCATTCAACTCTAAACCACCACACTTTTACACAATTTTTTTCAATGTGATCTGTTTCCAGAAGTAGAAGGACATGATTAATTTTATAGATAGATAAGAAGTGAAATATACACAAGCATTTGAACTGTCCTGTAATAAAGTTTGTTGTTGTCAATACCTTCTACTTAGTTCCTTTTCCTTGCATAAACTAAGCTTGGGGAAGGAATTGATAAGAGGGACTTATAAAGAATGTGCTTAGAAATCCATATGGAGTCTGATCACAAGGTCTGAAAGTATGTAAAGTTCACGGAAAAATTCCTCGAGTCTAAACGCCATAAAACAAAGAGTGTTGTTGGGCACATCCTCAACTAGTCTCTTTTCCACATCCACTACCAAAAAAAAAAAAAAAAAGGGTCTTATGAAGGTCACCTATTGAATAAAACATTATAGTCTAGATACAACAGGATCACTCATTACAAAAGCACCCCCATCTAGAATAAAGAGTAACAAATATTAAGTCAGAACTTTATATTTCAATTTTGGTATGTAAAAGAGCTTGTTATATAATGGTTTACATAAAACCTTCTTACCAGCAGCTACAGAAAACGTGCGTGTATTCCAACACATAGGGCCTCCAACAAATTCTACCTTAAACACAAACCAATTGTCATCCTTTCAAGTTAGAAACAGAGAAACTCATTCACTCTTGAAATTTGACGAAATAATTGGACAAGAACTACTTCAAAAATTAGTTGAGTGGAGTTCAATGCCAAAAAAATAGAAAATGAAAAGGTTTATGCAACTATGTTTTATATTCTGATACATCAACCAGGGAAACCATCATTTAGTATAACAACTTCAATGACCATATTAATTTACATATCAAATTTCAATCCGATGGACTGTTATGTAATTATGAAAATTCTTTTTGGAGACTATAAAGGTAAGTGATTATATACCACAACACCAAGAAATGCTTTCTTTTATACAAAACTCCCACAGTCGCAAAGCTAGGGTAGCAATGTGCAAAATTTGTTGTCCTATCTATATAGATATCAAAGGCAAATGGCCTTACGTTAGAAAACTAGCTGCAAATATAAGAAATAAATGCAGAGAAGTGAAGAAGCACATTCAAGAAGGCAGAAGATAACATGTTTCAATATGAAGGAATTATCAACAATCATAATGAAGTAACAGTTAAGTGTCAACATCCACTTTGAATTGAGAAAAGTTGTCATTATCAAAAAAGAAATGGGAAATAGAAACTAGAAATGTGGTCCATAATGTCATAGGAAATCAGAAATGCTAGGTGATAGATATAAGATCGAACAAAATATGTAAAAGACAAATTATTAGGAACTTTTAAAATAGGGTGTGGAAGAAATTATTGGATTGGGATTGGGATTGGGATTGGGATTGGGAGGAGGAAAGGGTGTGGAAGGAAAAAAAATGATTTTCTTACATATAAATCAATCAGACACCTTATATATTGCTCTTCAGAAGTAGCTTATTTCCCATTTTTTTGAGTCATTAAAATTTCCTCTCCAGAATTTTTATTCATATACAAAGATAACAGAATTCAATCTAAAAACTACAACTGAAGTGCATTCCTACACTCCGAAAAGGAGAACAAGAAAGAAAAAGTTATTGCCAATAAGTTAGTCTTGTGGCTTATAATTTTGAGAAGCCTAATAAGTTTCAAAAGGAACAGAAAAATAGGTTATGCAAGTCATCTAATTTGACTACACAAATTCTAATATATAATTGAAAATGAATCAATAAGTTCTATCAAACAATATTAAAATCATGTCAAGTTGTAAAAGTTTTACGATAGTAACATTGCTAAACAATTCATAACTTGTTTAGACAAGTATAAGTCTCGAATCAAGAGTTGAGTTCCATTCAAGGAACTTGGTGAATATGTACACATAATCTTAATTAGCAAAGGGTTAAGAGAGTCTAACCTAAGGGATCTATGCATCAAAGATAATTAGAAGATGAATCGCCAATAAGCCCTCCATCTTCCCCAAGAATAAGGTGATCTTTGATTAGATATAGACAGATTGAACTTGCAAAGACAGGTTAAAATGACTATTAAGTAATAATATTTGATTTGATACACAGATTGGACTTGACAAAGCTAATATTCTCAAGCTGTTGAACAACTTACTGGTGATATCAGTGGTTAGTTTGCCAATGCAGAACCTTCCAGTTGGTTTATGATTGATGAAGTCTCTGCCACAAGGTGAGAAATTAGCTTTGAAAATTGTGTGAATATGGTCATTGTTCCCAACATCTACTGTAGAGTCACCAAATGTTAAGATTGTTGGAACAAGAGTTGTTGAATTTTGAGCATCCCCACCACTGATTGCAAAAGGCCAATGCAATAATAAAAACAATGCCCTCTCAATCTCAAGTAGTTGTTGTTGATACCCATATTTTATAGGAATAGTGTGTTTTGAAATTTGGTTTGAGCGAGGGTTATGTTATGTTATGATCTTTTATAACTTGAAAAAGCTACCAACCAAAAAACCGAAATTATCATGAGTCAAGAAGAACATGTGATCGTGTGCCTATCTAATATTATATTCTTATTTTTCTATTTTTTCTTCTTTGTAGGGTCATATAATTCTTTAGATCTCTTCTATTGGTTGGGCACATTACCAACGTAAAATTCCTGTAACACATGATATAATTATTTTTAAAAAAGTCTTGGAAATTTACTCAAAGTAATAGTGGATGGTGTAGATTGAATTTTGTATAATAGGACACATCTTTGAAATACATCTTAACCATTAAATACTCTTTTTCGGTATTTTTTTGGGTAAATATTATTGGTTTCTAGTATTGCTCATAATCAGTAAAAAAATTATCAACCCATAAAAGTAGTCTAGAAAATTTATCCAAAATAATAGTGGATGGTGTAGATTGAATTTTGGACAATGGATTCCTTTGTAATGCATCTTAACCATTGAATAATCTTTCTCAGTATTTTTCTGGGTAAATATTGTGAGTTCCTAACATTGTTACTTATATAATAAAATCAAAATGAGGATGTGAATGAGAATAATATCTCAAGCTCAAGATAAGTATATAATAATAGTTAATGGAGTCTTGGAAGTATACATATAGCATTAAAAACAAGTGATGTTTGGAGACTACTAAATAATTTTGATTTAAACTGATATCTGTCAAATTTTTGAGTAGTATTAAATGGAGATCACAATTATGAATTTTTGTTATTCTAATTAATAAAAGAAGAAAAAGTCATTGCGGAATTATTAAATGATGCATTGGGAGTTGCAACCACGAGAATAGTTGCCTACACATCACAACTTTCAAATTATCTAATGCATGCTGGAACATCTGTAATCTGTCCAATACCTAGGGCTTACAGTCAAGCAGGGAACAAACTCATAATAAGAAAAAAAGATGCATACAGTTAAGCAGGGAACAAACTAATTTCACACCATGCAAAATAAAAAAATTGGCAAGAACAAAACTAGATCCAACATCGAAAAATGAAACAAATTAATCACGTTTAACAATACACAATACAACAAACCAAGGGATTATAACGTACCTCTATTGAGACTGAAGGGACAAAATGAATTCTAAATAGAAAACATAATTAGAAATTCTATATATTCGAGTTTGTGAAGGTAACCTCCTCAACCTACTTGCTTTGATACTGTAGTAACATTCATAGACAGATGTCGTAAAAATTCTATGGGGTATTAAAGCAACAACCAAAAAAAAAAAAAAAAAGGAGAAAAGAAAAGAGCAAGGCAAGGCAGCAAGGCTAATAGCTAATATTTCATACTTTCCAGCATATTAAAAAGGTCAGCACACTTTGCTCATCGGCTCAATGGATAACACGTGAAGCTTCAAAAGAACTACAGCAAGGAAATTGTACGGGGGATAAGTATTTGATAATGCCCGTACTCCTTGCGTCCAAGCTCCGCTTCTATCTGATTAACCTGCGAACACAATGGCGGTGAGCTACCCAGCAGTGTGTTGCCGGAAAACCCCTCCGATGGTCAAGTTAGCACACACTTAGAGAGAGAGAGAGAGAGAGAGAGAGAGAGAGAGAAGCTGGATCAATGTTAAAGTTTCTCTCACCAACTGATGTTCCATCCCCAGCATGGGAGGCGTAGTCACGTTTACATACCTTCTGCGCGTGCCTCTGCGTCCATTCGCCTTTCGACGCATGGACCTGCTCCCCTATCCTACTCTCCCAAGTGTCAGCACAAATACAGCTAAACACCACCTAACCAAATTGCCAAGCGGCATTGGCGCGAACGAATAGCCTGGCAGTGCTGGCCCATCTTCCTACAACCATATTACTTCTGGGACATGCAATGCTCTGAGCCAAGGTCCGTTATGACTGAGCTTAGCAGCCCCTCATAATGATTGAGCACTTGCTCGGTTGGCTGGTCTGCGGAGGATCTTGCATGCCGATCTCAACGAGCAAACAACGCGAACCGGGTTAGCAGAGAAGTTATCCTGGCCAAATCGGACCTGGGCATTAACCGAGCGCACCGCACCTGGATTGTCCCAGCCCAGCTCGGCCCAAACATGCTCGGACAAATTTTAGCCCGGTCATTACCACGGCCCAATGCTAGATTATGAAATCTCTCTCACAATTGCCCCTTAATTCCATCCGCATTTGTGTGACTGGAATTACATTACAAGGCCGGGCAAGGCTTTTTGCTCGGTGGTTCACTTTGCTCGGTTTAGAAACCTTAAAGTTGGCAAACAAAGTCAGCTCGTCAACTCGCTTCTTGGTGAGTAAAATCAGCTCAGCAACTTCTTGGGCGAGCAAAATCAACTTGGCAAGGACCTTCAAAGTTAGCTAGGAAAGCCAGCTTAGCAACTTGATTCTTGGCGAGCAAGATCAGCTCGGCAAGGAACTCCAAGGTCAGCGAGTAAGGTCAGCTCGACGACTTTCTTCTTGACGAGCAAGATTAGCTCGGCAAGGAACTCTAAGGTCAGTGAGCAAGGTCAGCTCGGTGACTTTCTTCTTGGCGAGCAAGATCAGCTCGGCAAGGAACTCCAAGGTCGGCAAGCAAGGTCTACTCCGCAACTTGCTTCTAGGCGAGCAAGATTAGCTCGGCAAGGAACTCCAAGGTCGGCGGGCAAGGTTCGCTCCGCGACTTGCTTCTTGGCATGCAAGATTAGCATGGCAAGGAACTCAATGGTCGACGAGCACGGACCGCTTGGCGACTTGCTTCTTGGTGTGCAAGATCAGCTCGGCAAGAAACTCCAAGGTTGGCGAGCAAGGTCAGCTCGGCGACTTGTTTCTTATCGAGCAAGATCAGCTCAGCAAATAACTCCAAGGTCGGCGAGCAAGGTCAGCTCAGCGACTTTCTTCTTGGCAAGCAAGATCAGCTCGGCAAGGAACTCCAAGGTCGGCAAGCAAGATCAGCTTGGCAAGAAACTCCAAGGTCGACGAGCAAGGTCAGCTCGGCGACTTGCTTCTTGGCGAGCAAGATCAGCTGGGCAAAGAACTCAAAGGTCGGTGAGCAAGGTGAGCTTCGTGACTTGTCTTTTGGCGAGCAAAATCAGCTCGGCAAGAAACTCCAAGGTCCGCTCGACGACATGCTTCTTGGCGAGCAAGATCAGCTCGGCAAGGAACTCCGAGGTCGGCGGGCAAAGTCCGCTTATCGACTTGCTTCTTGGCGATCAAGATCAGCTCGGCAAGGAAATCCAAGGTTGGCACGCAAGGTCGGCTCGGCGACTTGCTTCTTGGCGAGCAAGATCAACTCGGCAAGGAACTCAAAGGTCGGCGAGCAAGGTCAGCTCAACGACTTGCTTCTTGACGTGCAAGATCAGTTCGGCAAGGAACTCAAAGGTCGGCGAGCAAGGTCAGCTCGGCGACTTGCTTCTTGGCGAGCAAGATCAGCTCGGCAAGGAACTCAAAGGTCGGCAAGCAAGGTCAGCTCGGTGACTTTCTTCTTGGCGAGCAAGATCAGCTCGGCAAGGAACTCCAAGGTCGTGAGCAAGGTCCGCTCGGCGACTTGTTTCTTGGCGAGCAAGATTAGCTCAGCAATGAGCTCTATGGTCAACGAGCAAGGTCCGCTCGGCGACTTGCTTTTTGGCGAGCAAGATCAGCTCGGCAAGGAACTCTAAGGTCAGCGAGGCGACTTTCTTCTTGGTGAGCAAGATCGACGGCAAGGAACTCCAAGGTCGATGAGCAAGGTCATTTCGGCGACTTGCTTGGCGAGCAAGATCGACAGCAAGGAACTCCATGGTCGACGAGCAAGGTCAGCTCGGTGACTTTCTTCTTGGCGAGTAAGATCAGCTCGGCAAGGAACTCCATGGTTGATGAGCGAGGTCTGCTCGGTGACTTACTTCTTGACGAGCAAGATCAGCTCAACAAGGAACTCTAAGGTCGGTGACCAAGGTCAGCTCGGTGACCTTCTTCTTGGCGAACAAGATCAGCTCGGCAAGGAACTCCAAGGTCGTGAGCAAGGTCCTCTCAGTGACTTGCTTCTTGGCAAGCAAGATCAGCTCAGCAAGAAACTCCATGGTCAACGAGCAAGGTCAGCTCGGCGACTTGCTTCTTGGCGAGCAGGATCAGCTCGGCAAGGAACTCTATGTCTGGCGAGCAAGGTCAGCTCGACGACTTTCTTCTTGGCGAGCAAGGTCAGGTCAGCGACCTACTTCTTGCCGAGCAAGATCATCTCGGCAAGGAACTCAAAGGTCGGCGGGAAAGGTTCGCTCCGCGACTTGCTTCTTGGCGAGGAAGATCAACTCGGCAAGGAACTCCATGGTCGACGAGCAAGGTCCGCTTAGTGACGTACTTCTTGGCGAGCAAGATCAGATCGGGAAGGAACTCCAAGGTCGGTGAGCAAGGTCAGCTAAGCGACTTTCTTCTTGGCGAGCAAGATCAGCTCGTCAAGGAACTCCAAGGTCGGCGAGCAAGGTTAGCTCGACGACTTGCTTCTTGGCAAGCAAGATTAGCTCGGCAAGGAACTCAAAGGTCGGCGAGCAAGGTCGGCGAGGCGACTTTCTTCTTGGCGAGCAAGATCAGCTCGGCAAGGAACTCCAAGGTCGCAAGCAAGGTCCGCTCGGTGACTTGTTTCTTAGCGAGCAAGATTAGCTCAGCAAATAACTCCAAGGTCGACGAGCAAGGTCCGCTCAACGACTTTCTTCTTGGTGAGCAAGATTAGCTCGACAAGGAACTCCAAGGTCAGCGAGCTAGGTCAGTTTGGTGACATACTTCTTGGCGAGCAAGATCAGCTTGGCAGGGAATTCTAAAGTTGATTAAAACCGTCAATAAACCTCTTGCCGAGTAAAATTCATCCGACAAGGAATTCCAGAGTTGATAAAATCATCAACAAACCTCTTGTCGAACAAAATCCATCTGGCAAGGAATTCCAAAGTTGATCAAAACCATCAACAAATCTCTTGCTGAGCAAAATCTGCCCTGCAAGGAATTTTGATCTTTTTGTCAAAATGATTGTGAGTTGCCCCTTGGACCGCACTAAATCCGCTTGGTGAGGCAAAAATACAACAATTCTTAAGAAAATGGTCTACTTGTTTCATTGTGCCAATGGCAAAAAGGGTTACAAAAATAGAACTGAGAACAAAACTTTAGATTGGCAGAGTTCGATGTTCTAAAAATGGATCGACCATTTACATTCCGCGAGTTTTATGCCCCTTTTCCTTGTCCTTCTTATAGACGTCTTCCAAAAACCGAACTCCCTATATCTTTTCCATGGTGGTTTGCATAGCGATCATCTTGTCCGACTACGTGAACCTTTCGCACTACTCTCTTATTCTCTACTACTGGACTTGTCGTCATGGTAGCTGCGGCTGCATCGTCTTCGACTCGGATGTGCTCATTAATGTGTTGCATGAGTAATTCCATGGTTGACGGTTGATTCATTGTGAGCGAGTCTCTCAGTCGATGTCCAACTGGAAGACCGCGCTTATACTGAGTGATTACAAGGTTGGTCGGGCAATCAAGGATCTCGTTGGAAGTCTCCCAATACTTAGTTTTATACGCCTTCAAAGAGTCGCCTAGCTCATTCTTTACTCTCAGGAGATGGTTAATTTCCTTGGGCATTTTAGCATTTGTCTTAAATCTGGTGACAAATGCCTCTGTCAACTATTGCCACCCCTCAATGCTCTCCTCCGGCAGTCTCTCGAACCATTTTAGGCCCAACTCGCCTAAACTTGATGGAAAAACAAGGCACCTGAGCGCATCATTTTGCCTGTGCCCAGCCATAACTTGTCGAAAGTGGCTTACGTGCATATATGGATCAGTCTTTCTATCATAGAGCATGAACTTTGGTTGACAGAACCTGGGGTGGAGCGATGTGTTCTCGATCTCTACGGAAAAAAGGGTGGCACTCAGCCTTGCCAACTCTCTGTCTGTGAGCGACCTTTTCACTGGCTCGCCCTCTAGGGACTAGCCGCTGTAGTGCAAGCACCCTCTGCGCCTCTTGCCGGCAAGTGCACTCCTCCAACACATCCCTTAAGTCTTTCGAACGGTCAGAGCGAGAATACCTCGACGCCGTCGTCAGGCGTGGGGGGTGGTAACTGTTGTCCTACGTGCGAGATGTCGTCGCCGGTGCTACATAGTCTCCAACTCTAAAGCTTCTTGTGACGGAGAGTGAAGGGGTACGACATCTATTAAGACTACCAGAACGGCGGGAATGGGCGTGGTCATTGTGGTTTCCCACTCCAGTAATGCCCTTTCCCTTCATTTGGCGTCTCATGGCCTCCATCTTCGTCGCCACTTTCTTGATGATGGTATCTTGGTCTCTCATCTTGTCTTCCAAGTGTTGAGTATGTGAATCTCGTCGTCGGCGACGCTCTTTTGGAATGACAGAGCACTTGTCTCGTGCATCCCTGGGAAGTCCTTGTGCGGAGGTCTCCAAATCAGCCATCGTCAGAATGGCGAACAGGCCATCTCTGAGATAAACGGACTCTAGCGTGATGCCATCGATGGCGAGTAACGGAATGTCGTCGTGGTTCGCCATAAAAGATGACCGGAGAAGCTTGGAGGACAAGGTTTTGTCTGTCGAATTCCCACAGACGGCGCCAATTATACGGGGGATAAGTATTCGATAACGCCCGTACTCCTTGCGTCCAAGCTCCGCTTCTATCCGATTAACCTGTGATCACAACGACGGTGAGCTACCCGGTGGTGTGTTGCTGGAAAATCCCTCCGACGATCAAGTTAGCACACACTTAGAGAGAGAGAGAGAGAGGGAGAGAGAGAAGCTGGATCAATGTTAAAGTTTCTCTCACCAACTGATATTTCATCCCCAGCGTGGGAGGCGTAGTCACGTTTACATACCTTCTGTGCTTGCCTCTGCGTCCATTCGCCTTTCGACGCATGGACCTTCTCCTCTATCCTACTCTCGCACGTGTCAGTGCAAATACAGCTAAACACCACCTAACCAAACTGCCAATCGGCGTTGGCGCGAACAGACAGCCCGACGGCGCTGCCCTATGTTCCTACGACCGTATTACTTCTGGGACATGCAATGCTCCGAGCCGAGCTCCATTATGACTGCCTCCCGTAATGACAGAGTACTTGCTCGGTTGGCCGGTCTGGGGAGGATCTTGCATGCCGATCTTAACGAGCAAACAACACGAACCGGGCTAGTAGAGAAGTTATCCCCACCAAACCGGACCTGGGCTTTAACCGAGCGCACTACACCTGGATTGTCCCAGCCCAGCTCAGTCCAAACATGTTCGGACCAATTTTAGCCCGGTCATTACCACGGCCCAAAGCCAGATTATGAAATCTCCCTCACAGAAATATATATAGAATATATAAATACTTAATTAGCCATAAGCTTACCAAAAACATTGACCTCTGCATAAATGGTGGGCTTTATAATAATTGTAACAATCAGGAGAAAACTGTAGCTACCAAAAACCCACAAATACTCACTCAAGGACTTCCATGTCATGGGATTGCAAGCTTAATTTTAGAACCATAAAAGCCTCACACAAGATAAAGATCGATGAACCACCACATTCCTATACAAAAAACATGCACTAACTGATTCACATGACGTATATTACTACCATTTCAGAGTTTGTTCATGAACATTCGATGAGCTTCTTTTTTTTTTTTTTTCTGGTAATCCCCAGTACATATTCATTTTATGCAAATTAATTAACCAACCTTCTAGAGTAGTTTTTCATAATCCCTACCATATATTCTTATACAAAAATATATTTGAAAGAGGCATTTCGTTGAGCACTTGGTGGGTGGACAATGATTCCCCCGAGACAGAATCAACGATGAAGACCCAAAGGCAGCAGCTTTGAAGATTACAGCTCTCATTCTCTTTGCAATCATTATTATTATTGTAAAGGAAAGGTTTATTGAATTGGGTTATGGGATCAAATGTTGGTTTACCAGTTTTGGAGAAGGCATGCTGTAAGTGTATAGTCTGTATTATTTATGTAGATACAAATATCGAATGCAAAATTCTTAAATCAAAACTGAGAGAAAGAGAGAGAGTCATTACCTTCAAACTCTAGGGTTTTCCAAAGAAGTAAAAGAGAGATGAAAATAGAGAAGTGCAAACTGCAAATAAATATACAAATTTTGGATGCAATACCTTGAGAGGTACTGATTAAACGTTGAAGACTCCTAAAGCTCTTAGAGAGGTGATATCCATGTATTGACCAAGATTGATGGCGAGATTGAGAGAGAGTGGGTGACGATGTCGGCTTGGTGAAGGTGGATCAACAAACTAATGCCGGCAGAAGTGAACTTGTAGATGAAAGATAGAGATGGAGGGGGGGGAGGGAAGAGAGAGAGAGAGAGAGAGAGAAAGAGAGAGGGGGAAAAACGAAAATATCAGAGGCACCAAGCATTTGAGAATTTGGGAATTTTGGGTGTTTTGCGGGCTATGAGCGACGGCACAATGATGCCCATCACAAAACAAAAATTAAAAAAAATATATTTTCGTCAGGAGGGAAGAACTGTCGCAAAAAATAAGCCTTTCGCGATGGCCATAGGTTTGCTGTTGCCAAAACCATTGAACATATGCTTCCTCCTTTTTGAGATAGAAATTACCATCGCAATAAGTGACCATTGGCGACAAAATATTAACCGTCGGAAAAAGCTTTTTGCGACGACAACGTATGCCGTCTCAAAAAGTTTCGTGTCATATATGCCTTTTTCTAATAGTGACACTTCTTGTGCTCGAGCAGTCTATGCGTATATCAGGTCGTAAAGTTCACTTTTTGAGTCACTTTTTCACACACCTCTCTCTCTCTCTCTAAATCTCATATCTACTCTCTCTAGAAATCATCTCTAAGCTTCAAATACACCTTGATCTACCCATTTCTACACCCAAGTCCGTTCATTAAAAAGATAGAGCACGTTCAGGGCTTCGTTTTAATCGAGGAAGTTTGTGTTTTTGGCTCTATTGAGTTCTACCCATCTCTTCTTTGGATCTTCTTCTTGAGGTAGGGTTTCTCCACACTTATGATTTTTAACTTGGTTATTTGCTATTTCTGAAACAATATTGTGATTTGGGGATTTTGAACAAACTTAGGGTTTTGGTTTAAAAATTAAAAGAAAGATTTTTCAAATGGTTTCTTGAAAATGGTTGTGGGACTAGAAATGAGGTTGTGTTGTAATAAAATGGTTGGTTTTGATACATGAAATTTAGTTTGGAAGAAATGAGGGTTTTTTCCTAAATACATCAAATGTTGATTTTGTATAAATTATGGAATCGATGTTAGAAATATGCAATTGGATTGGTATTGATGAGGATTGTGGAGTTGGATATGCATTACCACTCACATCTTGGAAATTTGGAAAGTTTATCTTTATGAAATATATTTATCTATCTAGAGATATCTATTTTGGGCTATCGGTTGAGGATAGTTATGATTGTTGTAGAAATTGTATGAAAATTAAGAGAATTGAAACTAGTTTTCTCATCCATTGCATTGAGCATTGTTGCATATTTAACACATTGGAAATATTGTTGTTTTGAGAAAAATTGGTGAATACCTTGGTGAATCTGGATAAGAGTGTAGTTGTGATAGAAACCCGCACGAATCGGTGTCGAGCCTTCCAGTTAATACCGGTAAAAATGACAATTTGGTAGTGTTTGTAGCCTACTTGCAGACACATCCTAGAGATTCACAGTATTGTATTTATTGCCCTGTTTTCTATTTTAAAGAAAATAATTTCATGAATTGTGATATAAACCTGGCATTGCATGGTTTTTGGAAAGATATATAAAATGTTTTGGCATGAGCATTGCATATGCATTTACGTTATATCTTTGTTAAGATTCATAAACTGTGTTTGATTATTTTTACTGGGCTTTGGCTCACCCTATGTGAGAAAAACTATTTTTAGGTACTGATGATATGCCTCCGCCAAGGCAATAGCTTAGGAGGACTTGGAAGCAAGAGTTTCTATAGCGACCCTGGTCTTTTCCCATTTGATTATTATACCCGGACTTGGGTTTCGTAGATTCTGTCATTATATAATTGTTGTTGTTGTCCTTTAAATCCCTATTCTTAAGTTATGGGTTGTGTTGGACAGGTTTGTTACAGGTTGGTTGGGTCCGGAAACCAAGTGTTGCTGTTCAATTTTTGGGTTGGTCGCTCGAGCGAGGGTTGAGTTTTGTCTTTGGTGGCTCGAGCCAGGGTTTCTTCGCTCGAGCGAGCGATTGCGTCTAGTATAGACCTGAGAGCAGTGTTTCTTCACTCGAGCGAGCTTTTCTTCGCTCGAGCGAGCGAGGTGTATGTTTTCGAGTTCTTCGCTCGAGCGAGCATTCTGTCGCTCGAGCATGCTTCTGGGTTGCAGACCTGAAGCATTGCATTCTTGGCTCGAGCGAGCTTTTCTTCGCTCGATCGAGCCTTTCTTGTGTCTGGTCGCTCGAGCGACTATGTCTTCGCTCGAGCGAGCCTCGGGGCTTTAAATAGACAAGAGCGAATTTAATCGCTTTTCATCCTTTTGATTCTAAACCCTAGTTCCGACTTCTCTCTCCCAACTCACCTTGTCTCTTAGGTTTGATCTATTTAGAGTGTGTTTCTACCCTAGTCGCTTTATTAAAAAGGTAGTGTGGGTCGAGGGCTTCAGTTTAATCTGAACGATCTTCGATTTGGAGCACTTTGGATTTTAGGTCGTCATCTCCATCTTCTCCATTTTTGTTGATTTCTTCGAGGTAGGGATTTCCTACTCCAATGTATACGTTTTGTTCTAAGTTCTGGCATTTTAATATGTTGGGGGTATTTTGGTAATTTTGGGAAACCCTAGTTGTTTAAATAAATTGAATTGTATATTTAATTTGAGAAACATTGAGGGAATTAGTTAAATTCATGAGATTGAAGAATTTATTGATTAAATGGGGTAGTTGGTTGATCTAAATCACTCGTCTATTTAATTGTTGAATTGTATTTATTTCTAAGTCTAGAAATAACTGTTTTGGGCTATCGGTGGAGGATAGTCGTGATTGTTGTAGACATTGCATGTGGATTAGGGATAACTAAAACTAATCATTGGTTAAGTCATTAATCTTGACTGTTGAATTAATACAGACATTATGTGTATTGATTGTGTGTTGTATATGTTATGTGTTTGCATACATTATTTTGTGTGGGAGGAGATATGGGATATACTCCACGATTTAGAGGAAAATATGGGATGGACCTCTAAACCAGATTTTGTTTGGGAGGAGATAGGGGATGGACTCCATTAGCATCACTTTTATGTGTGCTTATTTATATTGAAGTGTTTTATTGATACAGCACTAAAATGTGTATCAATCTGGAAGTATGAAGTGTTTTGATATGAGCCTGAGTCTCATTTGTGTTGTTGATATTGGAAGTAATGTGAATATGCTATATAGTTCACCGTTGTAAGTTTGGCCAGGTTCTGAGCCACATTGATAATAATGGTTATTGATAAGTGTCATAGACATTAGTGTCTTAAGATTGTATATTGATATAACTGATTATCATTGTTAACCATCTATTAAGTGTTATTGCTTTATTCAATGCTTATATTTGGTTTAGGATATTTCTACTGGACTGTGGCTCACCCTATATGGGAACATCATTTTCAGGTCCAGGTGATTTGCTACCTCCAAGAAATTACCTTGGAAGGAATTGAACTTTGAAGCCTAGATTTTAGTTAATTGTTTTTATCTGAATTACATGTAAACATTCAAGCCTAGGGCTTTTGTAGACGTCCCCGAACGCATCCCGGGGGAAGGGAGTGCGAGTCCCCCCCGTTCTGGTTCGATATTAGGTCACTACAGTTCGAAGGACTCAAATGTCACAGTTCTCAATCTTGAACTGAAGAGTCCAAATCCGGCAAATCGTTTTGAAAACAGATTTTTTGAAAGAAGTGCCAAACATGGACCGCTTCGCCAGATACAGAGTCGCCACCTAAATATTTTAAAATGGGAAATTTAGGAAACCCTGACTCGGTGCCAAAGGCCACGTGTCCGTCATCACCAAAGTTGCCTCGGCTCGGGAACTTGGGTACGATTGGGGAAGGTCACTGCGGAGCACCGCTCGCCCGGTCAAAGACCGGCCTCTACTAACCATGATATCTGATTTTGAAAACATTGTGAGTTCTTATTCCGGTTATTAGCCTAGGTTACTATGTGATGCGCACAGCATACAAGTATAGACTGAGCCGCCTGAATTGGAACAAAACATTTCATGTTTGTTTGTTTGAAAATGGTTTGATGGTGCTACCCACAGGTAGGCTAAGACGCGGATTTGCCACCCTCGGGTGGGCTTAGGAAAACGTGATTTTGCCACTATCTAGTGGGCTTAAAACAAGCATTTGATGAATTGTTCCAATTCAAGTAACTCAACCTCCACCCACAGGCATTCAAGGCAGTTATATCACATAAGCATTTAGCCTCATGGTAAGTATGCTATCCATGGCAGTCACTCACACGCGTGCAAGGATGCTAAAGCATAAAACTCACCGAGTACTCCACGCCAAAATAGAAGCTCGTGTTAGAAATCCATGCATGATCCTAGATGTACGGAAATGCCTAATGCAACACATGCGAAGATGCAAACTATAGCAGGTTCGGCTATTCTAAACATGGCATATGAAATGTTACAGCTATCAACACGTATTCAATTTGGAATTGAAATACAAATGCAGTTTGCATGATGCGCCGAGCCCGGTGCGTGCAAAATAGATGAATGATGCAAACATGCTGTCATACTGTATGCTAATTGAAATATGCCCTATATCTAACCATCGTAAGCGGGTAAATAAAAAGGAAGAAAGACGTGGGGTTGGAAGACATACATCACTCACCCACACTTATTACAATTTTGCCCTCGCACAGAGGGTCCGAATAAATAATAATATAGTCCGAAATAAAAGAATAATACAGTCCGAAATAAATATACAAATTCCTAATTAATTATCAAATTAAATAAGAAAGCTGTAAAATTAGCATGCAAGCCAGGGGCTGCCTTGGCTCTGCTCCGGATAATGAAATGATGCATGTTGGGCTGCCTTGAGCGGAAATCCACTGGGATGCCCCAATTAGCCTCTGTTTGCGATGTTTCTCGAAATGCGTGCCAGACTCCAAAAAGTTACTGATTCTTCATTTTGCTGCAACAAAGAGCAGGAAAGGGGCATAGCAATGTATTTCACAAATGTATGCATGCCTCGATCCTCGTGCCACCAATCACGCATCTCGATGCATGATGGTCGAGGAGTCGGATTGCACAACTCAATATGGGGTGAATGCAGATGAATGCTACAACAAAACCTAACTCCATCATGGGTAATCCGGAGTGTCGGTGACTTGGGAATTGAGACTCGTTCCGTCACTCGGAGTACGAAACGTGCCTCGTTTCCCGTGCCCAGGCTAACTCCTATCCCGAACACGATGCAATATGCATGATATGCATGAAATGTAACTAATATGCAATCCTAACATACACAATGTTATGAAGATGAGATGCCTCGAAATGCATGCACGCGGGCACGCGAATCGAGGCGATGATCCTAAGGCATCTAATGGCATATGCAATGCAATTGGACTTATACTAACATGAGAGGACCTCAGCCACACTCACATAAGAGGCCGTCGGATAAAAATGGAGTGCCTCGAAATGCGTGTGCACGGGCATGCAAACCGAGGCAACGACATAAAGGCATGAAACGGCCTAAAATATGACATACAATGAGACTAAAATGAGATGTTTCGAAATGCGTGTCCACGGGCACGCAAACCGAGAAGATGGCATACGGAATGCAACAAGACTAAAATGGCACACAGAATGCAAAATGGACTTACACTAACATGAGTGAGCCTCAGCCACACTCACGTAAGAAGCCGTCGGATAAAAATGGAGTGCCTCGAAATGCGTGCGCACGGGCACGCAAACTGAGGCAATGACATAAAGGTATGAAATGGCATACACAATGCAAATTGGGCTTACACTAACATGAGAGGGCCTCAGCCACACTCACATGAGAGGCCGAGAGATGAAAAATGAGATGCTTCGAAATGCGTGCCCGTGGACACGCAAACCGAGGCAATGGCCCTAAGCCACAGAAATGGCATGCAAATGCAATGATGGGCTTATACCAACATGAGAGGGCCTCAGCCACACTTACATAGGACGCCGGAGGATGAAAAATGAGATGCTTCGAAATGCGTGCCCGTGGGCACGCAAACCGAGGCAATGGCCCTAAGACATGAAATGGCATGCAAATGAGACGTGGCATATGGCATATGGAAAATGCAAATTTCAGCAGCCAAAATGATGCAAAAACAGCCCCCGAATTGTAGCAAAATTACACCCGATGCCCGAAATGCTATGCTAAGTACCCGAAGTGACTTGCAGCTATGCCAAACATGCACAATATGGATATGATGTGTAAAGACAGATGCTAGGCAGCCCACAAAATAGCATTTTTCCAGTACAAAGCATGGCCAAACAACAATCACAAGTATGGCAAAAATAGCATGCAAAAATGGGGTAAAAAGGGGAACAATGAAGCAGATGGTATACGCAATGCTCAAACTGAAAAATACAGTTCTACAACACTGAAGAGGGACCAAAAATATGAACATTTACAGCTTATGACAACCCCCAAAACAGTATGTAGATATGCTGAACATAGCATGCAAAATATGAGCCAAAAGAGGGCTATAAAGAGAGGTATACCAAGAATTCACCAAAAATCCTAAGAACCTTGACAAAACATGAAGAGTGGGTCATTTTAAGACTATTTTCAGTTCTGATCATGGCCAAAAACAGAATCAAGATAGGCCTAAAAAATCATGCAAAATGGTGGACTAAATAGGGGTATAATGATAGGTCATGCATGGAAGCACCAAAAAAGGTTGAGCCCTTCTACAATGTTGTAGAGGGGCTCAAAATAAGCTCAATCACAGTTTAAGTCATGCTCCAAAAACAAATGTACATAAGCCAAAATTACTATGCAAGATTATGGCATATAAGATGGATATTGAGACAAGTAGTATATAGAAGTGCCAAACAAGGTTGAGCCCTTCTTCAATGTTGAAGAGGGGCTCAAAATAGGCCTAAACTCAGTTAGGGTCGGAGCCCAAAACCACAAGAAAATAAGGTAGAAAAATGATGCAAAAAAGTGCTAGAAATGGGGAAATAGTGACTTACCCTTGAAGACTACACTTTGGTTGCTTCTTGGCTTGAGTTTGTTGCTTCTTAGCCTCTGAAAAACCTTCCCTTGCTTCTGGAATGGAAGTGGTGAAGGTAGTGCTTGGTGTTGATGAACAAATGAGGCCAAAACTTAAGGATTTTGGAGGTTTTTGGAGGTTTTTGGAGAGGGAGATGTAAGCCAATGTATATGAGCTCTTAAGGGGAGTTTTTCTAACCCTAATAAAGGAGCTGGCCAGCCACTTATAAAGGCTAAGAAGGGGGTGTAAAAGAGGAGGGAAATGCACCCAAGCTTTCCCTCCCAAAATATCCCCCGGATGCAAAGATTTTTTGGAGAAACAGCTATACAGCTGTAATGAACTCAAACTGAGGATGCAGGCCAGCCATGTGCTTTTACTGGAGGTGGCCGGCCGGCCACCCCCCATGGCCGGCCGGCCAAGGGCAAAAATGGAAAGTGAGAATTTCTGGCCGGCCACCAAAGGTTGGTGTCCTCCCATGTGTGTACAACAAGGCCCTGTGGTTGGAATTTGGCAACTCCGAAACAGGAGAAACAACAAGCCACCTTTAGGAGAGGGTCAAAAATGAAAAGAGGAATTACTGTCCTGCCTCTATTTTTTAGGGTCCTCCCATGTGTGTACAACACAAATATGTGGTTTTTGGCTCGAAGAAAATGGCCCTAGGATGTTCAACATTAGCCCGGAAGTGAGAAAAACGGGCGCCGGGGGGCGCCGGAGGAGCATAACTGGTTGCTGAGACAATTGGTGTCCTCCCACCCTCCAGTCACCTTCCTTATGATAAAACAGAGGTACCTGCCAAAAATGAACAAAAACCGATGCAAAACGAATGCTCGGGGGCCAAGACACGCAGTTTGGGGTCCCGAAAACCGGCCGTTAAGCACCGAAAACGGTGTTTGGCTGCGAAGTGGGTATCTAAGACCCCAGTGTCCCTTGAAAGGGAGTAAATGAGATGTATGCCAGAAACCGGAGAAATCGGAGATGGTTGGGTGGTCCCGAACCGAGGCACACGGCCTGACGGCTCCGAAAACCGGGAACCGGGCTCCGAAATGGGCAAAATGGCCTACGGCCATGAAGTGTAGCCCACGGCCACTGAGAGATGGTCTACGGGACCTCTCCCTCCACTCAGGGAAGAAAATAGAGAAAACCGAGTCTGGTTTGCAAACCGAGACAAGGCACAGAAGAGAGTTCGGGAGTCCGGAGGCAGGGCGCGCGGCCGCGACTCTGAGACTTCTGAACGAGCACAACATGCAACATCACCGAGCGCTCAATCGGTGACGTCTGAGTCTTCAGGTCGGTCAAAAATGGGGTGTCTACAGTTGCCCCTCTTTGACAGAACTCGGAAGTCAAGAAGTGACGGGAGTGAATGTCAAAGCCTAGAGACGACCCATTTTTGACAAGGCCAAAGACTTAGACAATCATACAAGATGAACAGGGATATGTGCCCGCAGGCGTGCCCGCAGACAGGGGGGGCAAAATGCAAAGCGACATGCATAGAGCCAAATGATCATGCAAATGCAGCAAGTTGTAATGAGGCAAGTATTCGCAAATAGATGCAACAGTTTTAAGCAAGAATGCAAAGCAACAACTACATTTCATGCGCTTAGGGATGCGAGAATCATTCAATTTCGCCGCCTCACACGGAGAAGATACGATATTTGCACGATTCGTCCGGCCGCACCAAATTTCAAATGAACCGTACATACAATATCGTGCCTGCAAAAGAGAGAAATTCAACAAGAGCAATATGCTAACAACATATATTCAATGCAATTCCTGTGGTTCCGAAAGTTTGACACACGCAGTGTCGGCAAGTGAATGCATCGCAATGCGAGAAAGGAACGCGCGTGACAACGCACGCTCAAGCATAGAGGTATGGTAGACCAAGAAAACATGCATGACAATGCAAAATGCTCATAAGAATGCAAATTATATGCAAAACAATGCAAAACGAGCATAAATCGTATACTTTGTTTGCGAAACAACGAAATGGGAACGCCAAGATTTTGGCGAAGGCAACTTGATCGCGGCCTCTGATTCACCTCCCAGAGAGGTTACAACATGTTTGAAAAGGATACACCTTTATTTTGATGAATGATGATGAGACGCATGTCAGAAATTGGTGGGTTCCGTGAGCGATTTCGTGCGAAAGTGCACTTTTCTTGAACTTTTTCAGGTCCCGGGAACTCCGATCTTCCTCAAAATTTGCAGAGAGCTAGAGGGGGGGTGGGGACCACCACGGCCAGGTGGTTGCCCTTGGGGAGGCCACCGCTAGGGACAAAGCAAATGGTCGGCCAAAAAGGTAGCCGTTGGCCACACCGCCCAAAAAAAGGGCATTTTGGTCATTTTTCTCATTTCTATATATATCCACCTCCATTCATTTCAAAATCACTCCCATAGCTGCAAAAACTCCTTCCCTTGCTCCCTGCACCATTTTTTCCTTCAGATCTGATTTTATACGCTTTTCTACTTTCTACGCAAAGTTGTTTTCGAAATCTTTCGCTTTTAAGCACTTTGAGCCGATTAAATTTTGATTTGGCTTCTCTTCTCATTTTCACCACTTGAGGTAAGTTTGTCTCAATATTTGGAAGATTTTCTCGAGTTGACTTTTGTTGACTTTTTTCATTTCCTGAGTTGACTTTTGTTGACTTTTTCCAATTTTAGCTCATTTTGCTCATTTTTGCTCCTTTTTGCAGATTTCTTGAAATGGCGGGTGATTTTCCTCATGGTGGAGGTCCTCCAGGTGCCAGGGATGATTTTGATGTCATGACATTGCCCCCGAGAGTCCGCCCTTTTATTCCAGGGAGATACGCCTCCTAAGACATATGCTTCATGGCCGTTTTCGTCGTTTCACTGGTTCAATGACCGCACCGGGATTTACTTTGCGAGTCGAGCAGCACCTCTCTCACGACGCCCGAGAGGTATTTTACTTTATTTTTTGCATTTTCGTGCATTTTGTAGCTTTGCCATGCTTGAACACACAGTTTTAGCTTATGACATAGTACTTTGCTTGCATCCTGAACGTGACTTAAACACTTGAACCTCTGAACACTAGGCTCATTGACTGATTGATTGTGAACGCACGGTACACATTAGTTAAGAAATGAACACACGGCTCAAACACTGATTTGTCGAACACACAGCCCGAATTTGAAGGTGAACACACAGCACACACTGACTAAGAGTAGAACACGCAGCCCAAACTCTGATTTTCTGAACACGCAGTCCAAGTTGATGGTGAACACACAGCCCACACTGATTAAGAGTAGAACACACAGTCCCAAACTCCGATTTTCTGAACACGCAGTCCAAGTTGATGGTGAACACACAGCCCACACTGATTAAGAGTAGAACACACAGTCCCAAACTCCGATTTTCTGAACACGCAGTCCAAGTTGATGGTGAACACACAGCCCACACTGATTGAGAGTAGAACACACAGTCCCAAACTCCGATTTTCTGAACACGCAGTTCAAGTTGAAGTGAACACGCAGCCCACTGATTAAGGTTTGAACACGCAGCCCAAAACACAGATTTACTGAACACGCAGCCCAGATTTGAAGTGAACACGCAGCCCACTGATTGAGATTTGAACACGCAGCCCAAAACACAGATTTACTGAACACGCAGCCCACTGATTGAGATTTGAACACGCAGCCCAAAACACAGATTTACTGAACACGCAGCCCAGATTTTGAAGTGAACACGCAGCCCACTGATTGAGATTTGAACACGCAGCCCAAAACACAGATTTACTGAACACGCAGCCCAGATTTGAAGTGAACACGCAGCCCACTGATTGAGGTTTGAACACGCAGCCCAAAACACAGATTTACTGAACACGCAGCCCAGATTTTGAAGTGAACACGCAGCCCACTGATTGAGGTTTGAACACGCAAATTAAAAACATGATGCATCAACACGCAATTTCAGATTTTGAAGTGAACACGCAGCCCACTGATTGAGATTTGAACACGCATTTCAAAAACACGATGCATCAACACGCACCTAGATTTTGAAGTGAACACGCAGCCCACACTGACTGAGATTTGAACACGCAGCCCAAAAACATGATGCATCAATACGCAGCCCAGATTTGAAGTGAACACGCAGCCCAAAACACAGATTTACTGAACACGCAGCCCAGATTTTGAAGTGAACACGCAACCCACTGATTGAGGTTTGAACACGCAGCCCAGATTTTGAAGTGAACACGCAATTAATCGATTGAGATTTGAACACGCAATTTCAAAACACGATGCATCAACACGCAGCCGTGATTTGAAGTGAACACGCAGCCCATTGATTGAGATTTGAACACGCAGCCCAAAACACAGATTTACTGAACACGCAGCCCAGATTTGAAGTGAACACGCAGGCCACTACTTCGTTTCGTTTGCACACAGCTTGCATTTCATTTTGCTCACAGCTACTTCATTTCATTTGCACACAGCTATTTCATTTCATTTGCACACAGCTATTTCATTTCATTTGCACATAGCTTGCATTTTATTGTGTACTGAACACATGTATTCATTCTGAATGCAGGGTGGCTCTCGCAACGTGCGTGGGTATGGCTCTACCGCCACGAGGGACTGGTATGTTGAGCTTCCGGAGGCTGTCCGGAATCTGGTCGATCTAGCAGGGTTCAGAGCATTCTGCGTGGGATTATCACGTTGTCCTGCCAGCAGGACTTTCTTAGCTGCTTTGGTGGAGAGATGGTGGGACACCACTAATTCCTTCCACTTTTCTACCACCGGGGATATGACCATGACTCCGCTGGACTTTGCCGTACTCACCGGCCTAGACATAGGCGGTTGGCCCATACCTTATGACGAGGATATGGGAGAGTGGGAGGCCGCTTGGACACATCTATTGGGAGCTCGCCCACCTGTAGACAGAGCTTCCGGGAGAGTCCCAGACACTGGTTCTCTTCCCTGCTGGAGGCCGGAGATGGCTCTCGAGGAGGTTGAGCAAGACGCCTGTGGCTTCCTTATGTTCCTCTTTGGCACCACTGCTTGCCGATAGGGGAACACTGCTTGTCGGGTTGTACCTTGAAAGTGCCTGGTGGACCTATCACAGTCGGCCGATATGATCTGTGGCTGCCTGCTACCCTCTATTGTTACATGAGTGCAGCCTCTCGGCGGGAGACTTACTTGGCGCTTATTGGAGAGCTTGGGAGGTACGCTCATTCCTCTTGATTTATATTTGCTCCTTATTACTTGTTCATTGCACACACGGCGACTTTGCACTTTGCACTCAGATTCGCCTTTTAGCACTTTGTATTCATATTCTCGACCGCTTTTCTGGGTGTAGTGTATGTATACTTTCCCACATTAGCCCCGGAGATGGAGGTGGCAGACTCCTTATGACTCGCTTTCCACGGGTATTTGAGGGCGAGCACCGAGCGAGACCTCGAGACTCTCTTCTACCGCGACAAGATTTTGATACTCGTATGACGACAGAGGTATTTCGTAACTCTCGCCTTTCATTTTCATCTTTGATCTCGCCTCAGATATTCCTCGATTTCGATTGATTTATGCACTGGTTATCCGCAGATTACTTGGCAGCCCTGGGCGGTCTTTGGTGACGATCTCCGACATCAGTATCCCGAAGGGTCGGGCACTTCCCAGTATAGGTTCCTGCTCGAATGACCTGTTGGTAGGGCATGGTTCTTGGGGGAACGCTTCCTGCGTCAGGTGTGGGAGTACGATTCTTAGGACCTCATTGCACTCTCCACCACTATCACGGATAGACTATCTTCCCAGGAGGTCGTTAGTGCTATGCAGGGCACTGATGCTTTGTTACATCTCATGGAGGGGGACTACGCCACCTATCGCCGTATATATCTGATGCCCCCTTTGACGAGAGTGCGTGCTCCGCCACGGAGGTCTACTGATGTACCATCTTCGAGTCGTGCCGGTGCTACGGATATCCCCTCCTCTAACAGGGCTGGTGCATCTAGGGGTAGAGGTAGTTCGATTCCTCCGATCCCCCCGTCTCTTCATCATCATCCTGGGTGGCCAGACATGCCGACCGAGTTGACGAGTTGGCGGTTCGGGACTCCTTACCAGGTTCCGCTAGAGCTTCCTCTTCCTGACCACAGATATGTCTGGGATCCTGATTCACCCCCGGTATGTTTTAAAGCTTTGATTTATCAATCAGATTACTTGGACATTCATTCCCTCACTGATAGTTTTGCATTTGTATTTGGCCCAGCTTGAGTACACGTAAGAGCCGCCGGGATGCTGGCCACATTCGAGGGCATGATCCTATGGAGGGAGGCACAGATGGCCATCATGGGTGTGCAGGTATTATCCATCTTCCTTGCATTTAGCATATTTCTGATGATACGCTAGTTTTGAACATCTTGCTATATTGATAGGCTGTGTAGAGCACATCCGCACACACCCCACTCAAGATATTGTACTTGCATCCGCTTCATATTTGAACCGATGTATTGAACTCTTCATTTTCAGATGCCTCCCTGTATGCTCGCATGCCGGGCCACCCGGCCTTCTGGGAGGTCGAGGCATCGGACTGTTTCATGGTACCGGGCCATCCGGGCCTTTTTCGAGGAGTCGGGCCATCCGTGCCTTCAGGGAGCTGGGCCATCTAGGCCTTTTCGAGGAGCTCGAGGAGCAGGGTCGTCTCGCAGACGCAAGGCACCCATTATTGAGGAGGAGGAGGTCGCAGACCGTGAGTCAGAGACATCCGCTGGGGAGGGAGGCTCCGGTCTTGGTTTCGGGAGTGGAGACGAGGCTGAGGGGGATCCGGAGGATGATAGCTCTGACCCGGATGGTGATGATGGTGCAGAGGTTATCCCGCAGAAGAGGATGAGAGGGCCTCATCATTCCCGTTCCCGAGGATAGTGATGTTATTTCCTGCTTTATTTTACTTTTTGCTAGTAGTTTGTAGCACTTTGCATATTGTTAGGCAGTTTTATTTTTTGTAAAACTTGTACCTTTACTTTGCTGTAAAACATGATGGAATGAAACAGCTTTTTGAAAAGATGTTTGTATTCGAAATTTTTAGCATCGCAACGCATCATTTTGCACAAAATGGAATTGAATGAAAAATATGCCTTGTGTATTTACCGGGTCAGGTAATGAACCGACGCAACAAATCAAAAACTCTACTCACTAAGAAATAACAGAATCTTAGCAAGTTTACAACTCGATAAGCAAAGTACAACAATGTTACCGACTCAACAAACAAGACTCAACAAAATCGCGTAAACAAAAGGTAATAACTCAAAACACAAAATGCGACAGCTCGACAAAACTTACAACTTGATGAACAAAACAACAACTCGATAAGCAAAAATACAATAAAGCGTACTTCGGACAGACGATCTGGATGATGGAACGTACCCGAAACTTGAGAGAAATGGAGGCCTTCGGCGTTCCCAATGCGTGAAAGTGCCTCAAACTTCCTTCTGAAGGGCAAAACGGGACCAATGCCCGGCCGACCACATTTTGCATCTGAAGACTAGAGGGTGGCCGGCCTACCAGAATAGATGGCCGGCCGGCCACCTCTCCCGCAACCCCCAGAATTTTGACACGTGTCCTCTGAATAGTGTTTTCCCCCCTATAAAAGCCCCAACCTTGGAACTTATTCATTTCATCACCGTTTTGCACAAAAATGGAGGCATTTCTCGCAGAAAATCTCACATCTTGGATCTCTTCTTTAGATGACTCGAAAAAGTTAAACTTCCGGGGTTTTGGCTTGAATGCACTATTCACGCTGGGCCGGACTTCACTGCACCTTCCTTTCCTCCATGCCGCGATGAGGTTTTGGAACCCAGTGACGCACGTCTTCAGCTTCGGAGGGCAAGAGGTATGTCCCACTTTTGAAGATTTTAAAGTTTTGATAGAATCTGAGCGAGGTGAGGAGATCTTGCCCCAACTCAATTTTGGCTATGCCCAAACCTTAGGGCGGATGTGCGGACTCAACGCGCATGATGCTCGATCCCTGATCTGTGACGGAATGTTGGATATCCCGAGCCTGATTTATCGATTCTCCGTCAGTGACCGCAATGACCATCATTGGCAAGGCTTCCGACAACATGCTCTCGCTTTGTGCTCATATCTCATTTTCGCTTGCCTCAAGCTTCGGAGGGTCCAAATACCGTCCGATTAAAGTTGCTCAAGGCTTGAAAGAGGGAAAGAGTTGCATTGCCATGGCTCGCCGAGACACCGATGGGCTTGATGCTTTCCACCGCCGGAGACCACCAAGTTTGCAGGAGTCCACCATCGCCGCAGTAATGTTTCCCACCCAAGCTCACATATGTATTCGCCACATCACTGCCTCTGCCCGGTTTTTCTCACAAAACCCTTATCTTACTTTTCTCTCATCGCACATCTCTATTCTTTATTCTCTCATTTTCCATCCCTCCCCATATATGGTTGATGGATAAATTGCAAGTTGTGGACTCTTGCCCTGCTTACTCAGCCCGCGGTTACTTCTTTCGACCACGCCTAGTCGATGCCCTTGATGAGGGATGGTGGTTTGGATGGATGTGCAGTTTGTCGGCAGATCGCATTGCGTGGCGTTGTCCTTGGCCCAATCTCCAAAGAATGAGCTACAAAGATGTCCCAAGAGCCTGGATTTGATCGACGGCTTGACTCACTGTGTATTCTATTTCCCATTCCGTATTCTGCGCCAATTTGGCCATGATCAGACTTGCCCACCAGAGGGGATAGAGTATCCAGCTACATTCCCAGTTCGAGGCGCACAGCTGGCTCGGCAAGCTGCGGCGTGGAGAGTTAGAGAGCTTCTGGCCTCCGCCCTTACTTTTAGTTGCACTTTGTCTGATGAGTGCTGGGATTGGCTTAATGAAGAAGCACGGGTTGGGCCTAGGTTGGCATCGGAGGCTTCAACCAGCTCTGGCAGGGGACGCAGGGACACCTGACTTGACTATGCCCCAGATTTATTGCTTTATTAGTACTTTCAAGTTTTCATTATGAGTGTAATAAAAAGCAACTTCAATTGTATGCAAGAGCAAGAGAACTCTGTTTTGAAATCAAAGAAATTGAAGGTTGTGGTACTGAAAATTCTCCGTTTTTGGTCCAAAGATGGTCTTAGTTGTGAAAAGATTAATTTGAACAAAGTCAACTTTTATTAAAACTTTTCAAAACTATTTTCGATATGGATCAGAATTGGACACGCCAGAGATCTGTCACTGAGATGCACAACCCCAGATCCTAGCAACTGGAAAGTTGCCCCTAGTTTGAAAAGTGCCTCGGCGATTCATAGCAACGGAAAGTTGCCCCTAGTCTGGATGGCGCCGCAACACTTTATTGCAACGGAAAGTTGCCCCTAGTCTGCATAACACTGTACCGGAGATCACGATAAATGCTGATGAATAGAGATGACTGAGATGATCAAATGGACAAGTTGATCGGGGAAAAGATTGTGGCTGAACTTCAGGATGAAGCTGCCTACGTATCCCATAGATGGTAATCAAGCCTTACGTAGTTCAAGCTTGGGTTCGCTCGGGTATTTTTTACTCTCCTTTTGCGCTCTAACTTTTGCCAAGGCCGCCTTTATGGTTTTCAACCTTATGAGCTCGCTTTTATAATTTCAAATTTTCTATGCTCTAAATTTTGCCTAGGTCGCCTTTCGGTTTTCGCCCAGCGAGCCTCTCAGGGTAATATTTCTTCAACTTGTCCATGTTGATCGTTGGGGAAAACTCTAAGCCATCTAGGTCCATCGTAACCACAGCCCACCTCGAATGCATTGACTTGATAATATAGGGACCAATCCAATTGGTCCGACTTGCCCCTTGGGTCGTGGATGAGAGCTCGGTCTTTGAGTACCAAATCTCCTTCTTTCAAATTCTCGACTTAACCTTCTTGTTAAAAGCCCGGCGATTCTGCTTGATAACCTTGGATGTGGTATGGTGCTTTCAAATTCTTTCATCGAAAAGCATGAGTTCCTCAAACCTATTTTGTTGCCAATCCGCTTCGGCTATCTGGCACTCGGCCAATACTCGTAATGACGGGACCTCAATCTCAATAGGCAGAACGTCTTCCATCCCATAAACCAATGAGTACGGAGTCGCCCAGAGAAGTTCTCGATTGAAGTCCTCAGAGTCTCACAGAGCTTAACGGCACTTATCCGCCACCCGATAGGTTTCCACCATCTTCGTAGTATGCGCTTGATGTTCTTGTTGGCGGCCTCAATCGCCCGCTTGGTTTGCGTCGTAAGTAGACGACTTATGAAAAGCCACATTGTATTTCTCCAACAAATCGATCACCTCCTTTTTGAAGTGGGAACCATTGTCTGAAACGATTTCATTTGGGACTCCGTAGCGACAGATAATGTTGTTTCTGATAAATTTTGCTACATGCGAAGCCTTCAACACTGCATAAGATTGGGCCTCAACCCACTTTGTGAAAAAATCTATCGCTACCAAGATGAACTCATGCCCATTTGAACCCTTTGGCGTAACAGCTCCGATTACATCAATTCCCCAGACAGAAAACGGCCATGGCGAAGTCATGTTGTACAGCTTTGAGGGCGGGATGTTCATGTGATTTGCATGAATTTGACACTTGTGACATCGCCGGACAAAGCCAATACAATCCTCCTCTATGGTGGACCAGTAATAACCTTGTCTAAGGATCTTCCGTGCCAACATTACCCCATTCATGTATGCACCACATTCACCCCCGTGGATGGCTTCCATCAGACGCCTTGACTCTTCAGCATCAACGCACAGTTTATGCATTCCCAGATGACCCCGTTTATACAGTTTACCCCCGCAGATGATGAACTGAACTGCCATTCTTCTGATTGCCCTCTTGTCTTTGGCATTTACCCCTAGCGGGTATGCTTCTTTCTCTAAGAAGTTCCAGATGTCGTAATACCAGGGGTGTTCGTCCTAAACTTCATCTATAGCCGCAATCGACTCATAGGCAGGTGCAAATTTCTGGTCGATGATAACTGGACGCATTCGGACTCCACACGGGATGTCTATCATAGATGATAGAGTTGCTAATGAATCTGTGAACCTGTTGTTCTCTCTTAGCAGATGAGTAAAACTTAGCTTCTCAAACCGAGAAATCAGCAAATCCAAGGTTTGGTGATACATCATCATCTTTTCCTCTTTCATTTTCCAGTCTCCTTTAGCTTGAGACACAACAAGGTTCGAATCCCCAATGATGTCCAACCGTCTTGCCCCTAGTTCTAGGGCTGCTTCTAGACCAGCGATACACGCCTCATATTCTGCTTCATTGTTCGAGACCTTGAACTAGAGCTTGAAGGCTAGAGGAATACGGGAATCGTCGGGTGCTATCAGCAACACTCCTATCCCATACCCATGTTGATTCGACGCTCCGTCAAAATACATCGTCCAAGTTTCTTCGTCGATATGCAGAATTGATTCATTCGGGAACAAATATTCAACTGCTTCATCCCACTCAACCGGGTGGTCAGCAAGGAACTCTGCCAACGCTTCTTCCTTTCATCGACGGCGTGTCACATACGTGAGATCAAATTCGAGAGCAAAAGCAACCAACGAGCTAGCCTACCCGTATGCGCTGGTTTCTCGAAGAGATATTTGATGGGATCAAGTCGCGAATCCAACATTACAGAGTGAGCTAACAAGTAGTGCCGCAGCTTCCTGGTAGCCCATCCCAGAGCCAAGCAAGCCTTTTTCCAAAGGGTGTATACCGTCTCATACTCCAAAGATCTTTTGCTCAAATAATAGATGGCTTTTTCCACCTTATCTTCTCGATTCTTGTGCAAGCATGCAGCCCATCGTAGTTTCACCACGAGATACAAAATCAACGGTTTCCCTGGTTATGGTGGCGATAAAACGGGTGGGTTCTGT
This sequence comes from Camellia lanceoleosa, assembly GCA_025200525.1. Taxonomy (NCBI): domain Eukaryota; kingdom Viridiplantae; phylum Streptophyta; class Magnoliopsida; order Ericales; family Theaceae; genus Camellia; species Camellia lanceoleosa. The sequence goes on from CM045765.1 coordinate 56,679,445, forward strand.
AGATATTCTTTGATCTGTTCAAATGCAGCTTGACATCGGCCGTCCCATTGGAACTTCTTTCCTTTCTTGATGAGGCCAAAAAGTGGTTCACAAGTCAAGGTTAGTTTTGAAATAAACCATCTTATGAATTGCACTTTACCCAGAAAGCCTCGCACCTCCTTTTCAGTCCTTGGTGGTGGCATTTCTAAGATGGCCTTGATTTTGGAAGGGTCGACCTCGATGCCCCTTTGTGTAATCAAAAACCCTAGCATTTTTCCCGCTGTAACACCAAACATACATTTCTGAGGGTTTAGCCGCAACCGGAATTCCCTGATCCTTTGAAAAAACTTGTGCAAGGCGGTGTAGTGGCCCTCTCTTTCCTTGGACTTGACAATCATGTCGTCCACATACACCTCAACCTCTTTGTGGATCATATCATGTAGTATTGTGGTCGCGTCTGCTGATAAGTAGCTCCAGGCGTTCTTCAACCCAAACGGCATTACCCGATAGCAAGATGTTTACCACGGGTGGTGAATGCGCTTTTCTCGCCTTCCGCGCCATCACTATCCGGTTGTATCCCGAGAAGCCATCCATGAATGAGAGCAATGCATGCCCCGCCAGGAAATCTACTAACTCATCGATGCAAAGTAGGAAAGTCGCCCTTCTGATCGCCCTGCTCAAATCCTCAAGTCTACACACACCCGGATCCTCGCCATCTTTCTAAGACCGAACAATGTTGGCCACAACCAAGTCGGATATTCAGATACCAAAGAGAAGCCCGCCGATTTTCTTGGTGACCTCTTCCTTAATCTTGAGAGCCCAATCGGCGGATCCTTATGAGTTTCGCTGATGTCGGGCCTCGGGTCAAGGGGATCCGATGTCAGATAATCTCAGGATCGATTCCGTGCATGTCTTCGTGAGGGACCACACGAAAACATCTTTGAAATCTTTTAATAAAGCGACTAAGCGCCGCGTTCCTTCCGAAGACAACGTGGACCCGATCCGACCACCGCTGGTCCTCCTCAAGACTAATGTTCACGGTAATGATTTCATCCATTAATGGTTTAACAAATCTCTTGCTCTTGCTCAATTAAACGTTGTAAAATCGGAGGAACTTCGTCCTCGTCGTTTTGATCAAAATTTTGAAAGTCTGAATTGATGCAATAAATTAGGGGCACAGAAAAGTACTCAGAAACCACAGATAGTTCATTCTCATTAGGTACATCCAAATCGTCAAATTCATCGGTTATAACAGACTCAAATGAAAAGGAAAAAAACGACCTAGACAGGACTGTGGGATCCGGGTTAACATCTCCAGGAGTACCAAACTCAGACTCAGTCGAGCTGGAACCTGATTCCGACTCACAAGACTCGGTCAGATTCTGGCTCACTACCTGACCCGGTGCTGTTGGATAAGAATCCCTCCTCGTACTGCCAAGTGAGAGAGGGTGCGATTGATGCATCCAAGATAGTCAGCTCGCTCATGCCGCTTTCATCCCCAATCATGGACACCACGGTTATCCCCAAGCACTTTTGGTCGATCGGAGGATCGAGAGGAGACATGCTGCCATACCCCATTTCTAACTCAGGCCCTCAGATCCATTGCTTTATTCTCGCTCAACCTCGCTTGTTGGGTCTGCTCGCTTCAGGGCAACATCATCCTGATAGTTGCAGGTCGAAGAACATTTCGAAACCTGGTACGCGCTTCTTCTCTTCGTTTAACCATGGCTCTGGGAAGCCGCAAAATGGAAAGTCCTCCCGCTCCCGGGCGAAGCGTCCGTTCAAGGTACCCTGGATGGGCTTGTGCATTAAGTCAAAAGGCTTCCGTACTGCTTCGGCTCTCGCCATTTCTTTCCTTTTTCTCACCCAGTCTTCTTTGGTGGGCGATATAACCCAAAGGTATGCGGGTTGTGTGGCACTTCGGCCAACGCAGCGACTCCTTTCCTGCCGCTCCTTCCTAATCCCATCCCGGGAATATGTTGTAGCTTGTTCATGAGGTAAACGGATTGAGCACTGACGTATACACCTTCATTCACAGCCATAATATTCTGCACTACCCGGGCCTCCGCCAAAGTGAACCCTGATAAGAACACATCCTCCGTGCCGTGCTCGATCTCCAAAACTGGCGTAGACACTTTTGGCGGCGGATGGATGGATGAATTTCCGAAAACAATTGCAACCCCCTTCCCGTGAGGGTATTTCAACATCTGGTGCAGAGTGGAAGAGACTGCTTTCACTTGGTGCAACCACGGCCGCCCTAAGAGCAAGTTGAAGGTCATGGAACGCCCAAAACATGAAATTCAATATTGTGTTGTCTCGACCAACCTGGTCCGAACCTTGAATTCCCCATCACTTCTCTACCGGTATTATCATAAGCTCTAATCACCGAGTGGTTGGTATGAAGTCCGCGTTTTAACCCGACATGTATGCCGCTCGATCAAGGACATTGATAGCGAATCTTAGATCGACAAGTACCACCAGATCCACTTATCTCTACATTCCACGAGATGTAGAGGGTTTGTTATGATTCACGCCTCAGCGGCAATTCCTTGTCCGAAAAGGTTAATGCCGGGAACCTCCTCGAAAAAACCAAATTTCAACCACCGCTTCCGCGAGTTTCGATGGAGAGTTTGGCCTTGTCCATAGCAGATAGGACACTGCTCAGGCACCCTTGAAGCCATAAGCATCCCAGATGGAGATGTCATCAGATTTTCTTTAATTGCTTGAGCACAGCTTCTTCTTCAATCTGCTTCTCCCTCTGTTTCTCGGTCTCTTTATCTTTCCCAGATGCTTCGGGTTGGTCGAGGTGCGGGGGCTTGAAGTACCGCCCACTCTTGGTCATGTGGTCCACCCCATCGAGGTACCAAGTATCATCTGGTTGGGCACCTGCCCAATCTTCATCTGTGTGGGCAAGACACAAGTCATCGTCTTCCCACCACATCCCACTGATATTCAACAAACACCTATCCGTTCTCCAAGTTCGCACTTTGGTACTTTCATCCCACATGCTCACAAAGATGTCCTCGCTTCTGTGCTCGCAAAGACTTCCAACCTCTTCATGGTTCTTGGCTTTCCGGATTCTCTCAAAATTCCACCTCTTCTCTTGCTCCTCCTGTGTCAGTAGGGTTTGTTGTTCGGTTTTCACAATATCTTGATCCCGAGCGAAATTCTTTGCACTGGCGCTCTCTGGCGGTTCATTCTGACTCTCGGCCCTTCCGGCCATCATTGATACCCCTACCGCCGCCTTGCTCGCCGAACTTCCACAACATCCGGCCGATCATCTAACCATCCGCAACCTCGCCAACTCCATATTCAAACCAATTAATTGTTGCATCCTCGCTTGGTCGTTGAAGAACCGAGGTTGGCAAAATCTTCTTCCAACGTTGTCAGATCATCTGCCCCTTGTTCAAGTCTGTCTCCCCGAATCATGCACGCCAACTTTTTCAGCGGCCCTACACTCACTTAGATCGCCCATCGGTAGGATGTATCCGCCGGATCATAGGCTCTTCCACCTAGATTCCTGCATCGCTCCATCCTGCACTCAATAATTCTTCCTTTCTCCGGAACCTGTCCCATTCCATCTTCGATGGTCACCACCTTTGGCTCAAATTGGGTTGTGAAGGTGTCCAACATGCACAAGTCAGTGCAATCAGGAAGGATCACCTTCGGCTTGGGTAGGTGAGAGAGAGTAATATAGATACTAGGATCGTAGGAAACGACCCCAGTTTGGATGAGGTTGACTCTTTTGGGTGGTGGATCTTGGTTATGTACAGGGAGTGGGTTAGTTGTGACGTTGGGTCTTTCGGGAGGCACAATGATATTCTTGTCGACGAGGTCTTGAATCTCGTGACGCAGCCGGAAACATTGATCTGTGTCATGGCCATGCTGCTGGTGGTACGCACAGTACTTGGCTGGGTTGTGGGAAGAGGGGAGTGGATTCGGTAGTGGCCTCGGTTCTAGGGGCGTCAGATGCTTCTTTTTTATTAGAACGCCGAGAGCCTTGGACAAGGGCATGTATAGTGGGGTAAAGGTTCTTTGGCCCCGGGGTTGGAATCTGTTGTTTTGGGTGTTACTTCCGGATGTGCTGGAAAAGGGTGTGGCCGCCGCAGGCCTTGGATGGGGAGGGGGAGTGGTGGTGACCATACCGACCTCTGAAGTCCTTGTGTTTGCAGAGCCACTCGGGCCTGCGTTATTATTGCGGTTGAATGTCCTTCGGTCGCTTCTGCCCCGGTCGATCGTAGACCTTGCTTCATCGCATCCTCGATTTGCACCCCCATATCGTGTAGATCTGCGAAGGTGGGGAAAGAACTACAATCATCTTCGTGATTAATCTTTGGAGATTGCGCATAATCATCCGAATTTGATCTTTATCTGTTGGCCTCAAGGTCATCATCGATGCCTTTTGCTTTCCACCGGGTTACAAAATTAGAGAAAGTCTCTTTTGTTCTGCCGTTGTTTCGAGATCACGTGTTGTAATCTCGATCCGTATTATATAAGTCTTGGCAACGAAGGCCTCGGCACTCATCCCGCCTCTTGACATCATTATCCAACTTTGCATACCAATTGGCGGCCACTCCTGACAGGGTTCGGCCAAACAGCGAGAGTTTTTGTAGTCTGGTTAGGCCCATTGGCCTCAGGATATTTGAAAATAACCGAAGATGGACCATGGGGTCCCTAGACCCATCAAAACGGTCGATCTGGGGCATCTTAAATCTGTCCGGCAATGTTACGGCCACGTTAGTGTAGCCATCTTCGATGTTTGGGATGGCCTTCACTCCCTGCGATTTCTTAAAAAGCTTTTCCAGCTTACTCAGCTTCAGAGCTGTCTGATCTACCTCAAACTCAAATGGAGAGTCCGGGTGGTTGGGTGTAAGATTCTTGGACAGAAGGATGAGCCAGCTGGAAGACCTGTGGTCCTCTTGAGTGTTCGGACATCGGTAAGGTATTCGGTGTTTGGGAGGACATTCATGATTTGGCAGAGTATTCGACCAAGAAATGCCTCGCCAGTAGTGGAGCTACCGGTGGAGGAGGAGCTCGATGAGGCAGACGCCAGATTCGGCTGCTGGTATTAGTGATCACTTCATGCCTTGGGCCATGACTGCATTTTGTTGTTGGAGAATTCCGCCATGGATGGCATCATCTTGCATCTGCTTTCATGCTCTCATGCATCCGGCGATCATCGCCTCCATCCTGATGTATTCTACGGTTCCATCTGAATGGCCGGTAAATGTACCTCTACAGCAGACACAGAAATTTCAACCTGATTGTTTACTATCAGCAAACTGCCTCTCGTCAGAATCCCTATTCGACATTAATCGCGCTTCGCCTTCTTCTCGATAATCGGGTTACAGAGGAACATCGGATGTCCGCTAACTAGATCCTCGGACGTTGAGTCGGTGACCTCGTGTCCAAAGTGCTTGGGGAGTATCTAGTGGTTCGGAAGCAATTGTGCTAAAAACTGCCCTAGCAAAAAGATAATAAAGCAAAAATGAAATAAATGACCGTAAAAACGGCAAAGATAACAAATTAAATTAAATACACACAACACACAGTCGGGCATACAACACGCAGTTGATAAGTTGAAAATACACTGTCCTCAATAACTGATCACTATTCCTGTATCACTGTTCCCCAAAACTGAATCGGATATCCGCAGACAACTAATTGTTGTTGTTGTCCTTTAAATCCCTATTCTTAAGTTATGGGTTGTGTTGGACAGGTTTGTTACAGGTTGGTTGAGTCCGGAAACCAAGTGTTGCTGTTCAGTTTTTGGGTTGGTCGCTCGAGCGAGGGTTTGGTCGCTCGAGCGAGGGTTGAGTTTTGTCTCTGGTGGCTCGAGCCAGGGTTTCTTCGCTCGAGCGAGCGATTGCGTCTAGTATAGACCTGAGAGCAGTGTTTCTTCGCTCGAGCGAGCTTTTCTTCGCTCGAGCGAGCGAGGTGTATGTTTTCGAGTTCTTCGCTCGAGCGAGCATTCTGTCGCTCGAGCATGCTTCTGGGTTGCAGACCTGAAGCATTGCATTCTTGGCTCGAGCGAGCTTTTCTTCGCTCGAGCGAGCCTTTCTTGTGTCTGGTCGCTCGAGCGACCATGTCTTCGCTCGAGCGAGCCTGTCCAGTTTAAATAGACAGCAGCGGGAATTTAATCAGTTTTTCATCCTCTTTTTGATTCTAAACCCTAGTTCCGACTTCTCTCTCTCCCAACTCACCTTGTCTCTTAGGTTTGATCTATTTAGAGTGTGTTTCTACCCTAGTCGCTTTATTAAAAAGGTAGTGTGGGTCGAGGGCTTCAGTTTAATCTGAACGATCTTGGATTTGGAGCACTTTGGATTTTGGGTCGTCATCTCCATCTTCTCCATTTTTGTTGATTTCTTCGAGGTAGGGATTTCCTACTCCAATGTATACGTTTTGTTCTAAGTTCTGGCATTTTAATATGTTGGGGGTATTTTGGTAATTTTGGGAAACCCTAGTTGTTTAAATAAATTGAATTGTATATTTAATTTGAGAAACATTGAGGGAATTAGTTAAATTCATGAGATTGAAGAATTTATTGATTAAATGGGGTAGTTGGTTGATCTAAATCACTCGTCTATTTAATTGTTGGATTGTATTTATTTCTAAGTCTAGAAATAACTGTTTTGGGCTATCGGTGGAGGATAGTCGTGATTGTTGTAGACATTGCATGTGGATTAGGGATAACTGAAACTAATCATTGGTTAAGTCATTAATCTTGACTGTTGAATTAATACAGACATTATGTGTATTGATTGTGTGTTGTATATGTTATGTGTTTGCATACATTATTTTGTGTGGGAGGAGATAGGGGATGTACTCCACGGTTTAGAGGAAAATAGGGGATGGACCTCTAAACCGGATTTTGTTTGGGAGGAGATAGGGGATGGACTCCATTAGCATCACTTTTATGTGTGCTTATTTATATTGAAGTGTTTTATTGATACAAAGACTAAAATGTGTATCAATCTGGAAGTATGAAGTGTTTTGATATGAGCCTGAGTCTCATTTGTGTTGTTGATATTGGAAGTAATGTGAATATGCTATATAGTTCACCGTTGTAAGTTTGGCCAGGTTCTGAGCCACATTGATAATAATGGATATTGATAAGTGTCATAGACATTAGTGTCTTAAGATTGTATATTGATATAACTGATTATCATTGTTAACCATCTATTAAGTGTTATTGCTTTATTCAATGCTTATATTTGGTTTAGGATATTTCTACTGGGCTGTGGCTCACCCTATATGGGAACATCATTTTCAGGTCCAGGTGATTCGCTACCTCCAAGAAATTAGCTTGGAAGGAATTGGACTTTGAAGCCTAGATTTTAGTTAATTGTTTTTATCTGAATTACATGTAAACATTCAAGCCTAGGGCTTTTGTAGACGTCCCCGAACGCATCCCGGGGGAAGGGAGTGCGAGTCCCCCCCGTTCTGGTTCGATATTGGGTCACTACAGTTCGAAGGACTCAAATGTCACGGTTCTCAATCTTGAACCGAAGAGTCCAAATCCGGCAAATCATTTTGAAAACAGATTTTTTGAAAGAAGTGCCAAACATGGACTGCTTCGCCAGATACAGAGTCGCCACCTAAATATTTTAAAATGGGAAATTTAGGAAACCCTGACTCGGTGCCAAAGGCCACATGTCCGTCATCACCAAAGTTGCCTCGGCTCGGGAACTTGGGTACGATTGGGGAAGGTTACTTCGTGAGCACCCCGCCCTTGGTCAAAGACCGCCTCTACTAACCATGATATCTGATTTTGAAAACATTGTGAGTTCTTATTCCTTTATTAGCCTAGGTTATTATGTGATGCGACAAAGATACAAGTATAGACTGAGCCGCCTGAATTGGAACAAAACATTTCATGTTTGTTTGTTTGAAAATGGTTTGATGGTGCTACCCACAGGTAGGCTAAGACGCGGATTTGCCACCCTCGGGTGGGCTTAGGAAAACGTGATTTTGCCACTATCTAGTGGGCTTAAAACAAGCATTTGATGAATTGTTCCAATTCAAGTAACTCAACCTCCACCCACAGGCATTCAAGGCAGTTATATCACATAAGCATTTAGCCTCATGGTAAGTATGCTATCCATGGCAGTCACTCACACGCGTGCAAGGATGCTAAAGCATAAAACTCACCGAGTACTCCACACCAAAATAGAAGCTCGTGTTAGAAATCCATGCATGATCCTAGATGTATAGAAATGCCTAATGCAACACATGCGAAGATGCAAACTATAGCAGGCTCGGCTATTCTAAACATGGCATATGAAATGCTACAGCTATCAACACGTATTCAATTTTGAATTGAAATACAAATGCAGTTTGTATGATGTGCCGAGCCCGGTGCGTGCAAAACAGATGAATGATGCAAACATACTGTCATACTGTATGCTAATTGAAATATGCCCTATATCTAACCATCGTAAGCGGGTAAATAAAAGGGAAGAAAGACGTGGGGTTGGAAGACATACATCACTCACCCACACTTATTACAATTTTGCCCTCGCACAGAGGGTCCGAATAAATAATAATACAGTCCGAAATAAATATACAAATTCCTAATTAATTATCAAATTAAATAAGAAAGCTGTAAAATTAGCGAGCAAGCCAGGGGCTGCCTTGGCTCTGCTCCGAATAATGAAATGATGCATGTTGGGTCGCTTTGCGGAAATCCATCGATGCCCCAATTAGCCTCTGCTTATGCGATGTTTCTAAATGCGTGCGGACCGGAAAGTTGCTGATTCTTCATTTTGCTGCAACAGAGAGCAAGAAAGGGCCATAGCAATGTATTTCACAAATGTATGCATGCCTCGATCCTTGTGCCACCAATCACGCATCTCGATGCATGATGGCCGAGGAGTCGGATTGCACAACTCAATATGGGGTGAATGCAGATGAATGCTACAACAAAACCTAACTCCATCATGGGTAATCCGGAGTGTCGGTGACTTGGGAATTGAGAACCGCTCACACTGAGTACGAAACGCCTGCTTCGCGTCTGAGCTAACTCCTATCCCGAACACGATGCAATATGCATGATATGCATGAAATGTAACTAATATGCAATCCTAACATACACAATGTTATGAAGATGAGATGCCTCGAAATGCGTGCACGCGGGCACGCGAACCGAGGCGATGATCCTAAGGCATGTAATGGCATATGCAATGCAATTGGACTTACACTAACATGAGAGGACCTCAGCCACACTCACATAAGAGGCCGTCGGATAAAAATGGAGTGCCTCAAAATACGTGCGCACGGGCACGCAAACCGAGGCAACGACATAAAGGCATGAAACGGCCTAAAATATGACATACAATGAGACTAAAATGAGATGTCTCGAAATGCGTGTCCACGGGCAGGCAAACCGAGAAGATGGCATACGGAATGCAACAGGACTAAAATGGCACACAGAATGCAAAATGAACTTACACTAACATGAGTGAGCCTCAGCCACACTCACGTAAGAAGTCGTCGGATAAAAATGGAGTGCCTCGAAATGCGTGCGCATGGGCACGCAAACCGAGGCAATGACATAAAGGTATGAAATGGCATACACAATGCAAATTGGGCTTACACTGACATGAGAGGGCCTCAGCCAGACTCACATGAGAGGCCGAGAGACGAAAAATGAGATGCTTCGAAATGCGTGCCCGTGGGCACGCAAATCGAGGCAATGGCCCTAAGGCACAGAAATGGCATGCAAATGCAATGATGGGCTTATACCAACATGAGAGGGCCTCAGCCACACTCACATAGGACGCCGGAGGATGAAAAATGAGATGCTTCGAAATGCGTGCCCGTGGGAACGCAAACCGAGGCAATGTCCCTAAGGCATGAAATGGCATGCAAATGGGACGTGGCATATGGCATATGGAAAATGCAAATTTCAGCAGCCAAAATGATGCAAAAATAGCCCCCGAATTATAGCAAAATTACACCCGATGCCCGAAATGCTATGCTAAGTACCCGAAGTGACTTGCAGCTATGCCAAACATGCACAATATGGACATGAAGTGTAAAGACAGATGCTAGGCAGTCCCTAAACTAGAATTTTTCCAGTACAAAGCATGGCCAAAAAACAATCACAAGTATGACAAAAATAGCATGCAAAAATGGGGGAAAAAAGGGGAACAATGAAGCAGATGGTATACGCAATGCTCAAACTGAAAAATATAGTTCTACAACACTGAAGAGGGACCAAAAATATGAAGATTTACAGCTTATGACAACCCCCAAAACAGTATGTAGATATGCTCAACATAGCATGCAAAATATGAGCCAAAAGAGGGCTATAAAGAGAGGTATACCAAGAATTCACCAAACATCCTAAGAACCTTGAAAAAACATGAAGAGTGGGTCATTTTAAGACTATTTTCAGTTCTTATCATGTCCAAAAACAGAATCAAGATAGGCCTAAAAAATCATGCAAAATGGTGGACTAAATAGGGGTATAATGATAGGTCATGCATGGAAGCACCAAACAAGGTTGAGCCCTTCTACAATGTTGTAGAGGGGCTCAAAATAAGCTCAATCAAAGTTTAAGTCATGCTCCAAAAACAAATTTACATAAGCCAAAATTACTATGCAAGATTATGGCATATAAGATGGATATTGAGACAAGTAGTATATAGAAGTGCCAAACAAGGTTGAGCCCTTCTTCAATGTTGAAGAGGGGCTCAAAATAGGCCTAAACTCAGTTAGGGTCGGAGCCCAAAACCACAAGCAAATAAGGTAGAAAAATGATGCAAAAAAGTGCTAGAAAAGGGGAAATAGTGACTTACCCTTGAAGACTACACTTTGGTTGCTTCTTGGCTTGAGTTTGTTGCTTCTTAGCCTCTGAAAAACCTTCCCTTGCTTTTGGAATGGAAGTGGTGAAGGTAGTGCTTGGTGTTGATGAACAAATGAGGCCAAAACTTAAGGATTTTGGAGGTTTTTGGAGGTTTTTGGAGAGGGAGATGTAAGCCAATGTATATGAGCTCTTAAGGGGAGTTTTTCTAACCCTAATAAAGGAGCTGGCCAGCCACTTAAAAAGGCTAAGAAGGGGGTGTAAAAGAGGAGGGAAATGCACCCAAGCTTTCCCTCCCAAAATATCCCCCGGATGCAAAGATTTTTTGGAGAAACAGCTATACAGTTGTAATGAACTCAAACTAAGGATGCAGGCCAGCCATGTGCTTTTACTGGAGGTGGCCGGCCAGCCACCTCCCATGTTCGGCCGGCCAAGGGCAAAAATGGAAAGTGAGAATTTCTGGCCGGCCACCAAAGGTTGGTGTCCTCCCATGTGTGTACAAACAAGGCCCTGTGGTTGGAATTTGGCAACTTTGAAACAGGAGAAACAACAAAGCCACCTTTAGGAGAGGGTCAAAAATGAAAAGAGGAATTACTGTCCGGGCTCTATTTTTTAGGGTCCTCCCATGTGTGTACAACACAAATATGTGGTTTTGGCTCGAAGAAAATGGCCCTAGGGTGTTCAACATTAGCCCGGAAGTGAGAAAAAACGGGCGCCGGGGGGCACCGGAGGAGCATAACTGGTTGCTAAGACAATTGGTGTCCTCCCACCCTCCAGTCACCTTCCTTATGATAAAACAGAGGTACCTACCAAAAATGAACAAAAACCGATGCAAAACGAATGCTCGGGGGCTAAGACACACAGTTTGGGGTCCCGAAAACCGGCCGTTAAGCACCGAAAGCGGTGTTTGGCTGCGAAGTGGGTATCTAAGACCCCAATGTCCCTTGAAAGGGAGTAAATGAGATGTATGCCAGAAACCAGAGAAATCGGAGATGGTTGGGTGGTCCCGAACCGAGGCACACGGCCTGACGGCTCCGAAAACCGGGAGCCGGGCTCCGAAATGGGCAAAATGGCCTACGGCCACGAAGTGTAGCCCACGGCCACTGAGAGATGGTCTACGGGACCTCTCCCTCCCCTCAGGGAAGAAAACAGAGAAAACCGAGTCTGGTTCGCAAACCGAGACAAGGCACAAAAGAGAGTTCGGGAGTCCGGAGGCAGGGCGCGCGGCCGCGACTCTGAGACTTCTGAACGAGCACAACATGCAACATCACCGAGCGCTCAATCGGTGACGTCTGAGTCTTAAGGTCGGTCGAAAATGGGGTGTCTACAGCTTTATTTGTATTTGAGTTAGAACTCATAATTTTGTGTCCAAGTGTTGGCTTGGCAAGATGTAAGCCCCTAGGGCATTTATTTTGATGTTACATGTAATGTCTTTATTTAGAAATACTCTGATAAATGAATTGTGGTTTATTTACTTCAGTAATGTATCTTATTATTGTGTATATTGGGTTATTATTCTGAGGGCGTTACAGTTTCATTTTGATTAATTTGTTGTATTTGTTTTGTACGAGCTTAGGGCTTTAATTGTATTGGATTTAAATCAATTTTGTTGTAAGCAAGCATTGTCTTGGAAAGTTGTAAGCCTTTAAGGCATTTCTTAATTGTTTAACTTGTATTTCATATCTTTAACATGCAACACACGCTATAGATTCAGGGTTAGAGCTTACGAAAGTATAATTGTATGTGTTATCTTTTGTACTATGAGACCATATGGACTCCAAGGGACACTGTATTCATAATGGTATGATTATTTATTAATATTGTGGATGGTTTCATTATAATTATTCTGAGGCGTTACAACACTCCAATCAATGTAATTCCAAACGTAACACTCCAAGGTAACACCAAAAAAAAAAAAAAAAAATTAAAAACTCCTCAGTGTATTTTTTTCAAATGTAACACTTACAGTTTGAAATTATACATTTACCCAAAGCTTACAAAGGAATTTTTTTTACTCCTTTTGAAATGGTTTGAAAAATCCTACTTCCTTTTGTAATGGTTTGAATATACCGGCATCCTTTTTTTGGAGTGTTATGTTTGGAAAAAGTGCACTAGGGGATTTTTTGTTTGTATTACATTGGAGTGTTACACTAAGAAGTTTTTTTTGGAGTGTTTAGTGTTGCATTGGAGTGCTATGTTTGAGTGTTATAGTTTGAAATTATACATTTGTCCAAAATTTACTAAAGAGTTTTTGTACTTCGTTTTTCACATCATTTTGTAATGTTTGAAGAATCTCATATTTCAAGTCATTTTTGTATTTCTTTTGAATTGTTTTCCAAACAATAAAGATTCTCATATAAAAATTCATCCTAAATTTGATTCCTATAGATTATGTATCTTACCTTTCTAGCACAAAAGAAAAAAAAAAAAAAAAAAAAAAAGAAAAAAAGAAAAAAGAAAGAAAAATAATAGCAATAAGAGTATAATTGTCAATCTAATTTCCAAATAATATACTAAATCTACCTTTCCAAAATCAATGAGATTAATTGGTCAATAAAAAAATCATTAGGACTAAACGGATCTCCATTTTCTCATGATGGGATTTACAAGTAAATTTCTCAATAAATTATCAGTTTTTAATTTTGTCAATTTAAATACTAATTTTTTGATTTATTTGGAATCTAAACTTTTTGTCCATTTTCATTAAGTAAATTTGACGAAAAGGTGATATTTTAATCATTAAACTCAATAAAAAGTGATATTTTAAACATTTTACATATAACTACATTGAATGACTAAAATACTATTTTTCTATCAATTTTACTTAATGAGAATAAGCTAATGGCTTAAATTAAAAAACAAAAAAAAATTAAAACTAAAATTAATAAAATTCAAAATTTAGGATTTTTTTTTTGTTATAAGGGTAAAACTCTAGAATTGTTTTTGTAATTTTCTCAAAGAAATATTATTGATGCAAACAGTATACAACAGGTATGCAAAACATCAATAGAAAAGGAGCTAAGGCAAAACTAGCATTAATGGTTAAAAAACATATCCCAATGAAGTTGACACATTTATCAATTTATCATATTCATCACCAAAGCCCTACGGAGAGCAAGACCAAAAGACAAAAGACTTAAAGAACATGCATAACACCAGTCTTCTACCCATGCAATGCATATTTTATGTTTATATTTTAATTTTATGCAAATTTGAGGGTTAATTACATTTTTGGTTCTGAAAATACAAGTTTTATGTCATTTTAGTTTCTAATGTTTAAATTGTATTAATTTGGTTCCACATGTATACAAATGTTTTAATTTGGCCCTTAATTTTTAAGTTGTATTATTCTGATCCCAAATATATATAAATGTTAAAGATTAAATTGACACACTTTAAATATTGAAAACAAAGATGAGTCAATGAAAGAACTAATAAGAGCCACGGCCTTGCTCAAATAAAAAAGAAAAAAATGCTAGTATATAATACTTTTGAACCTAATATTAGTAATAGATAATTGTTTATGAAAGTTGGCCTCTCAGCTTTTGTCAAGTGGTATGGCCCCCACCTATTTATTAAATGGTCCACTCTTTTTTTTTGGTCTCTTCTTTCAGAAAAAATGAAAAAATACCTAAATTTAGAAAAAAAAAAAAAAGTTAATATAATTAAAAATTTACTTTATTTTCTGATGAGAAAGAGACCCAAAAAAATAAAAAAATAAAAAATAAAAATAACAAAACTAAAAAATAATAATAAAAACACATAAAGAGGGTTTGAGTTGCTGCCGTCTTATTCTTTAAAAGTGTATAGAGTTCTTCTTGGAGTCAAATCAATACGGAGAACAAATACAAAAACTGATACTTCTACTATTAGTCTTCTCATTATTATAGATATATGATTTATATTTTCTTTTATTACTGTTTTCAATTTGTAACATTTTTATTATTTTTATTTTCAATGTCATGTTGACAAAATTACAATTTTTTTAATTACATATTAAGAAAAAAAAAATCATGAATTAGGATGTAAGAATTCAGTCACTAGGGTTTTTTTTAATCATATTTGGACAAATTTAATTTTATTCAAATTAAGTGTTATAAATTTAAAATTAAAATGAATTGAGACTTGTATATAATTAATGTGTTCAATCTGAATTCTAAATTTCTAAGTTTATATAAAATTTATTTTACTTTGTAGTGGCCCGAGTCAGTTTAACCCGACCCATTTTGTAATGCTCCGAAATAATCAATAATACCATCATACAATAATTACCAATTAATAATACATTTCGGAATAAGATCTCTTTATGTTCATATGATCTAGTCATACAAAAGATGTCATATGTAATTATACATTCATAAGTTCTAACCTTAAATCTATAGCATGTGTCATACACAAAAGATATGAAATAAGAGCAAAACAGATAAATGAATGACTTAATGGCTACAACTTTCCAAGTCAATACTTGATTACAACACAAGTGAGTTTAAAACTCAATACAAATAAAGTCCTAAACTTGTACAAAATAAATACAACAAAAATAAAACAAGGAGCTCTCGGCTCCAAGTCCTTCTAAGCTATGACCTTGGTGGAGGCATATCATCAACACTTGAAAAATGGTTGTTCACGTAGGGTGAGCCAAAACCTAGTAAGGAAACTCTATCACAGTGTATGAATCTTAACAAAGCTATAACATGAATGCATATGCAATGCCCGTGCCAAAACATTTTATATATCTTTCTAAAAACCATGCAATGCTAGATTTATATCACAATTCATGAAATCACTTCCTTTACAATAGAAAACAGGGTAGTGGATACAACACTGAGAATCTCTTAGACGTGTTTGCAAGTAGGCTACAAGCACTATCAATTTTCATTTTTACCAGTACTAAACGGAAGGCTCGACACCTATCTGTGCAGGTTTTTGGACTTTCACCAAGGACACACAAGCCAACATAATTCCATAACTACACCTCTACCCAGATTCACCAAGATATTCACTCATTTTTCTTAAAACAATATACATTTTCAATGTATTAAATATGCAACAATGCTTTATGAAAATGGATGAGAAATTAGTTTCAATTGTCCTAATTCTAATGTAATTTTTACAACAATCATAGCTATCCTCAACCGATAGTCCAAAACAGATATCTCTAAACAGATAGATAATTTCCAGCAAAATTATACTTTCAAAAATCTCAAGATGGAAGTGATAATACATATCTACCTCCACCATCATTATTATCATTCCAATTCCACAAAATCCAACATAGTTTCCATTTCCTCTTTATAAAGTCAAACATTCACATTTTAGGGCAAAATTCCATTTTCTTTATAAACCAATTCCAAGGATAGAAATACATCATTTTATCACAACTCAACGACATTTACAAACCCACAATCCTTTTCAAGAATCTATTTGAAAACCCCTCTTTTGATTTCAAAACCAAAGCCCTAGATTTTTATCAAAATCACCAAATCCCATGATTTCTTTGAAAGATAAATAACTAAGTTAAAAACCATATTAAAATGTGGAGAAATCCCTACCTCAAAGACAAGGACAAAGAAGAACAAGAGTTGAAACTCGATGAAGCCGAAAACGAATTTTGTTCTGATCAAACGGAAACTCTAAGTGAGCTCTACCTTTTTCTCTAAAGGGCAAGGGTTGAGAAACCACTAGATCAAGGTCTATTTGAGGTTTAAAGATGCTTTCTAGAGAGAGAAAGGAAGAAGATTTGAGATTTTGACATGTTTAGAGAGAGAGAGAGAGAGAGAGAGAGATGAAAAAGTGATCTGAAAAGTGACTTTTATGGGTTAATATACAAACAGACCGCTTGAGCGACCAGACACAAAAAGAGAGATTGTTCAAGCGAACAAAGGACTGTTCGAGCTAAGAATACCACCCTCCCAGTACTTTTGCAGACTTGCAAAAATACTGAGAGTTCCAAAAGACCACTTGAACACAAGAAGAACCGCTCCAGTCAAGACTGCTTGAGCGCAGGATGCCACACTCACAGTAATTTTGCAGACCTGCAAAAGTACTGGAAGTTCTCAAAGTTCACTCGAGCTCAAGAAAGTTCGCTTGAGCAAACAAGCTAAAATTTGGGCAGCAACGGTTTTGGAAAACTAATTTCCAACCTTTTTCAAACACAAACATGATACTCCAATAACCAAACTCAACAAGGAATAAGATGAAATGAGACATGAACAACCATCAAGACAAGGAATCCCGAATCTAAAACAATGAATGGGTCGGGTCTAAACCAAAATCATTATAACCTTCCACCCTTAAAGAATTTCGTCCCCGAAATTTTTAAATCAACACAAGACCCACTGTATTTAAATCAATTATAACAACTTATAACCATGACCCATCCATTGGTCATTTATTTTTATAACAATGATAAACAAGGTTCTCAAAACTAAATATACAATTCACTATTTCAAAACATACACAATGTTTACATTTGATCTACATAACAAGTTTTTCAGTACAAGTTTCAAACATTAACAAAAAGGTCCGGATACTTCTCATGGACTTCCGCCTCACGCTTCCAAGTCGCCTCCTCAACACCATGGTATCTCCACAACACTTTTACAAATGGAATTGTCTTGTGTCGCAAGACTTGGTCTCATGTATCTAGGACTTTAACCAGTCTCTCCTCGTATAAGGCATCATTATCTACCTCTAACTAGGTCCAATCCAACACATGTGAAGGATTTGGTTCATACTTCCGAAGCATACAGATATAAAACACGTCATGAACCTCGGAAAGTTGTGGCGGCACTGCCAAACGATAAACTACCTCCGCAATGCGCTCTAAGATCTCAAAAGGCCCAATAAATCTAGGAGACAACTTCCCCCTCTTCCCAAACCTCACCAAACCCCATCTTGGTGATATTTACAAGAAAACGTGCTCTCTTACCTCAAATGATAATGATCTCCTCCTACGGTCGGCATAACTCTTCTGACGACTTTGAGCCAAAACCAACCTCTTATGGATAAGTGCAACCTTCTTTATCATTTCTCAGACTAACTCAGGACCTAACATAGGTGCATCACCCACTTCAGCCTAACACACTAGAGATCTACATGGTCGGCCATACAAGGCCTCAACCGGTGCCATGCTAATACTCGCCTGAAAGCTGTTGTTGTAGGCAAACTCCACTAAAAGGTAAGTGCCTCTCCTACGATCTCATAAAGTCAAAAACACAACCTCAAAGCATATCCTTAAGGATCTGAATGGTACGCTCTAACTTCCTATCAGCTTGAGGATGATAGGTGGTGCTAAATGTCAACCTAGTGCCTAAGGCATTCTGTAGGCTCTGCCATAACCAACCTGTGAAACACGGATGTCTATCAGAAACAATAGTCACAGACGGAGCTATTGTCTGGTTGTCGATAAGATTCTGAACCTCATGATGAAAGCAGCAGCAACGATCGATGCCATGACCGCGCTACTGATGGTATGCACAGTATTTGGTGGGGTTATGTCTAGTAGGGAGTGGGTTAGGAAGAGGTTAGGAATAAAAGGGTTAGAGATACCCTATTTCCATCAGGACTTTTAGTGTGTTGGTTAGGCTTATATGGACGGGGTGAAAGTTCTGCCTTGAGCTCGGGTTGGGCTGGCTGTTCGTGGGTTGGCATTGGCAAAAAGGTCTGTAGTTTTGGGAGCGGCGACAACGGTATTGATTTTAGTGGGTTTGGGTGCTACTGCTAGCATTGGTATTCCCAGAAAACACCCTTCTTGTTGGTTCACTTGCTCTAGGAATAATCCCTCTGTTAAATGCACTCTCAATCTGAACCCCTAATTCATGCAAATTTTTGAAAGTGAATAGTGGAGCAACTATTAACTTTTGTAACATATCAGGCTCAAGGTTCTGCACCACTATCTGCACTTGGTTCCTCTCAGAAGGTCGATCTGTCATTTGTGCTGCCTTTGCTCTCCACATTAAAACAAATTCCACAAAAAATTCTTTAGGATTCTGGTGGGTTGCTTCAAGCTCTTGGGTTTCAATTTGGGTATTGTAAGAATACTAATTGACAAATGCCTCAGCCAAATCTTCCTAGTTCTGCTTCACTTTATTCTCCAACTTGGCTTACCAAGTGACTATTATACGCGACAGGGTTCTTCCATATGGAGAGTGTTTCTAAGGCTTAGTCAGACCCATCGATTTCAGGATGCCTAAGAAAAGCTAGATATGTACCATAGGATCTTCAGACCCGTCAAAATGGTCAATGTGTGACATTTGAATCTGTCTGGAAGCCTTACGACAGCCTCGATGTACCCATCCTTAATATTGGGAATGGAGTTAATTCCCTGTGCCTTTTTGAATTGCTTTTCAAGGTTAGCAATTTTCAACAACGTTGGATCGAGCTCATTAATATCAAGAGGAAAAAGCCCCTCATTAAATTGCACCAGGGGGTCTGAAAACTCGAGCTTGAACCAACCTTTCTCGAGGATCTGGACGTTGCAAATCTTCAGCTAGCGGAGGTGGGCCAAAGTTTGGCTGGGGGTCCAGGACTGGATGTGTAGTAGATGCCCCAGATGGGTGTTGCATTTCAGTAATAGTCTTATTCTGCCTGGAAATTCCCTAGTTTAGTGTTGTTATCATGGCTACAACTTCTTTGGGACTCCGAGCTATCATGGGTCTACTGAGTTGGCAATAGAGGAAATGGATGGATATAAGCTAAGAGCTGACTAATAAGGATTTTGAATGGGTTATACTTGATGTATCTATTCTAGACAAGTTTGACTGGATTGGGATTTTTAGAATGGGTCTTTTGGTATTGGATAGATCTTTTATGAGTTGGCCTTTGGGAATCAAATAGACTGGACCATTGTTGAGTGGTTTTTTTTTTTTTTTTTCTTCTGAGATTGGATGGACTGTGATGGGTTAAGGCGAGTACTGCCCCATCTCTGGCTCAGACAAACCTAGCATTAAAACAAATGGCCCATCAGATCATGATATTGGGTATGCCAGTTAAAGCAAAGCAAGACACAACTTTTGGCCCTAGTTCTAGTCTTGTTGAAAATTCATCCATATCAAACACAAACCCCTGGATTTTGACCCAAATTCTGTTTTTGATATGACCCTCAAATTTGGAAAGAATCGCTTCAAGATTAAGACTCTCCTAGGATTGCATCACACATTTGCACAAAAGCACTCAAAACATCCCCATGAGAGGTTAGGGTTTCCCTGTCTTAGCCTTGGAGTGATCTAGGGTTTCACTACTTCACGCAAGTAGTTGCACAAAATCCTGTATACGGGTAAGCATCATGTCTTAAGTTGGAACAGTCACTATAGCTTTACTATATATAGTTAGGCTAATTGGTCAAAAGGGGTACCTCAACAAGACTACCTAATATACCTCTCACACCTAACACTAAGAAGTGAAAAGAGAATCAAACGGTACATCAGAAATCTAGATCCAAGGGTTGTGTTTCCAACATGGCAAAGCCCACGACCAGCAAGCCTTTTGGCAAGCTTTTTATGCAAGCCTCCGACAAGCCGTCCATGAATAGCAGATGGAAAACATAGTGACTTAAAGCACCGATACAAATGCAATGCAAAGAACATATATTTGTAAATAAAATGTCACATCATGAAGTTCAAGTCAAGTTCTCTAAATCCCCAGTAGAGTCGCTAAAACTGTAGCTTGCTTTTCGTGCTCTTTTTGGATACGATTAGCCCTACAGTTCGGACTCCTTTGGTTTTGAATATGATTTCACAAGTGCAATGTGAAATAGATAAACATAAATGAGTCCAAATTTGGCAAATCTTTTGAAAAATCAATTTTGAATCAAAATGCCAAAAATGGACTACTTTGCAAGATTTCAGAGTCGCCACCTAAATATTTTTGGAAAATTGAGGAAACTAGAGACTCGTGCCAAAGGCCACTTATCCGTTATCACCAAAGTGTCTTGGCTTGGGAACTTAGGTATCAGAGGGAAAGGTCATGAATTGAGCACCCCACTCACCCGATCAAAGATCGGCCTCTACTAATCATGATGTGATTCTTATTTACATTATATACTCTCGTTCTGATTATTAGGCTATTTTTACTATGTGTTTCACACAAGTGTAGACTAATTTGAAAAAGTTGGAACACTTTGATTTTATGTTTGTTTTTAAAAGGTGTTTGAATATGTACCACAAAAAAAGTGATATCATATGTACAGTAATCAAGTTATCCCAACTTAAGTAATTAGCCTTCATCTACAGGCATCCAAACAGGTATATCGCTTAAGCACTTAGCCTGATGGTAATCATGCTTGACATGTCAATAATCACATGCATGCAATAGGCTAAAGCAATAAATGCTCACCTAGTACTCCAAGGCAAGTCGAAAGAAACAAAATAATTAGAAAATGCATGCTCTAATATGCAAGTGACTAATGCAATACATACAAAAATGCAACTAATAGGTTCGGTTGTCTAATATGTCATGTGAATCACTTTGATAGCATGCGGTGACACACGTATTCAAGGAAGTAATAAATGACAATGCTGTTAGAATGATAAACCGAACCCTATGTGTGTGAGATAAATGGATGCAAATCATGGAAAATGCTAAAAGAAACATGATGCTCTATGCTATCCATCATAAGCAGATAAATAAAAGGGAGAAAGAAATGAGGGTTGGAAGACATACACATTATTACAAGTGTTACAAGTTTGCCCTTGCACAGGAGAGTTTGAATGAATGTCCTACTTTATGCTAATTATTACAACACCGAAATTAACTAGCTATCCTAACTAATCAATTAAGTACAACGCAAACTTAACTAGGAATTAATTAATTACAATGCAAAAATTAACTAGCTATTCTAACTAATTAATAGAAATTATAATTAAACTAATTAATTACGTACAATACGGAATTAATTAACTAAGTAATTAATTACAAGTCCACTACTTTAGGTACAACATACTACTATTAAACATAATTTGAACAGGACCCAATAAGTGAGAAATGGCTCATGCATGAATGCGGATTTCTATTCGAAAATGCCCTCTATTTGGCTACCAAAATGCTCCTGTTTTGCAGTCAGAAAATTGAACTATTTTCTCCTAGCTCTATTTTGCAAGAAAAAAGACACTGCCTGGCCAAAGACAGGTGGTTGGCCGACCAAAAGAAGTGATCGGCCGCACAGTAAGGTCGTTGGCCGGCCATTATTTTTTACTATTGCCCTGCTGCAATAGACAAGAAACAGAGCACAAACATAGTATTTTCAAGAGATGTTTGTCCACCCTGCCTCTCCTTATCATCAAACAGATCAAAGAAGGGATATGCTTGATTTGCAAACCATCAATTGATACAAAATCATTGTGTGATGATTTATGAATCAAGGGACAAGATTTCAATAAATGATAATGAAAGACTCACAAACCTCCTCCCTATCATGGAATTGATCAAGGGAAGTGGTAGACCTTGAATCTTGAACCATTTTCATCACTAAAAGTATGAAATGACTCAAGACTCAATGGGTTCAATTAACGTCTGATTGAACCCAAACCATTTTATTATCTTGTTCCATTTTAGCCTAATTTATAACCACTTTTAATTACCTTTCCATTCCTTAGTCATGTTAGTCCAAAAATGAAAGTTAAGTCCACTAATGGAGAAGGGTATCAGACAAGAAGTTGTTTTGGGTATGAGAGAGAGGTAATGCCCTGGTAATGAACCTCCGAAGAGATTAAACCATTTAGCAGTGAAGGGTCTCTTTTTCAAGCTTAAACAACACTTGGTTGAAACAATTCTCAAAGAAATAAAAAGCTAAGAAAGGAGGGAGGTTGTAGAGGTGATTACACATGAACACAAGTATGAAAAGCATGAAATAAATGCTATCAACTCAAATAAGTTTGTGGCTAAGGTCTAAAACACCAAACCTATGAGGACCACTACACTAGAAGCATACTAGACAAAGCATAAATGAAATAAACACACTAAAACACTCCTAAAATAGCTAAAAATAGTGCAGGAAATAACATGGAAAAGCTTCAAAAAGTTAGTTAAAACAATGTAGAAATTGAGCTAGTAAACAAGCATAAGGAGGGGTGGCTAACCCCTCCATTTTTGGAACTTCAAAATTACATTTTTAGGTTTTGAAAAACTCTGAAAATCAGTGGTAAAAAGTTGAGAAAAAGTGGAAAACACAAGGGCAAAAGCTTATGAGACAAGGTCCAAAGAAGGGTGGTTAACCCCTCCACCTTTGATAGCTTTAATCCATGAGTTTTAGCCCATAAAAACAGTCCAAAAAAAAGTTCAAAAATAGCAAGAAAAGAGAAGGAAGAAGTAGTGTTAAGATAGTCAAAGTTATACCTCTTGAAGAGGAGTAACTTCTTTGTTCACAAACCACAAAGCTTACACTCTCAAGGGCTGAGTTTTGAGCTCAAGAACCTTAGCAAGAAGAGCCAGAATTTTGGTCTACGAAGTGTAGAGAGAGTGTATGTAGGTTGCAAGATAGAGAGAGAGAGTGCTATGTAAGTTTTGGAGTCTTTGGAATTTTTTCTAACCTAAAATCAAGAGGGTTGGTCTTGTATTTATAGAAAAACAACCTCTTAGGTCGGAAATATCTGTATAGAGACAGCTGGTGCAAGGCATGCACATGAGGGGGATAGCTGGCATCAACTGGCATCAAAATATCTGCTTATTGGAACAACTGGCTGGCTGGCCACAAAAATCTGCTTCCAAGCCTGACTTCAAACGGGTATATCTCCCTCATCCGGGCTTGGTTTTAGGTGATTCTTCAGTCTAAATAGAAGCCCCAGAGTCTAATTTCCAATGGTGGTGGCCTCACATCTAAATTATTAGTGTACAAAGAGATATGCTTAATTTAGTGAATGCTGCTTATTTATATCTTAATGGATAGATGCCCAAATTCAAACGGCCATATCTCCATCATCCGAACTCGGTTTTATGTGATTCTTGAGTCCAAATTGAAGCCCATGAAGTCTAATTTCCAATGGTGGTATCCTAAAATATAAATTATAAGTGTACAAAGAGATATGCCTAATTGATTGACGACTGTTGATTTCTCTCTTAATGGTTTGATGCCCAACCTTTCCCCAAACTAGTTTTCTTCCCTTCCCTCCTATTTCCTTCAACTCCAAACCTATAAATAAGATGTTTTAAAGATTTTTCAAAGAGTTCACATCCCTTTCATTTATTTCCACTTTGTCCTTACTTGGTTTACTGAAAAGTGCAATATTTTAAACGAAGTGCGAGCTTCGAAACATCGTAGAAACATTTGGAAAAATATTTTCAAAAGGAGGGTTTTGAGGTCAAATAGTTTTGGTCAAAAATGGGGTGTAAGGTTTGGGATTAGAGCTTCCTGCTGAAGAAATTGAGCGATTATACAGCGTAACTTTCATCATCGAGTGATCAACCTGAGGCGCCCAAGTTTTAGGGCAGTAAAAAATGAGGTGTCTACACATCATTACCGCCATTGAGTCCTCGGATGACCCACAACAAAATCCATCATCACATGCTCCCGCTTCCACTCGGCTAGAGGGAAAGGTTGTAGCAAACCCGCTAGCCTCTGATGCTCGGTCTTCACTTGTTGGCAAGTAAGACACCTCGATTCAAACAAAGCTACGTCTCTCTTCATCTCCCTCCACCAAATCTGGCAACTAAGGTCGTGGTACATCTTTGTGCCTCCTGGATGTACTACAAGGCGCGAATGATGGAACTCTCGAAGTACCTCCTCCGTACAAGATTTTGGTACGAAAAGACGGTTAAGGTATCTAATACTCGAGTCAGAATATATGTTCAAGCCCTTCTCCACCTTTCCTCTAGATATCTTCTCCTGGATGGATTCTATCTCATAATCACCCTAATGTGCTTCTATAAGTCGGTTCACAAGTGTAGGTTGTGCAAGTATGGTAAACAAAGCTGCCGACTCAACAGACTTGCCAAGATGCAAGTCAAACTCGCCAATAGTGCCCAACATCTCCCATTCCTGGATGGCAATACTAGCTACACTACTAATGGATTTCCTACTCAAGGCATTAGCCACTACATCGACTTTCCCCGAATGACAATGCAACTCAAAGTCGTAATCCTCCATAAATTCCATCCACATTCTTTTCTTCAAATTCAAGTCTTTTTATGACAATAGATACTTCAGACTCTTATGATCGAAAATGACCTCAAATTTCTTAGCATAAAGATAATGTCTCCAAATTTTCAAGGCAAAGATCACTGTTGCTAGCTCTAAGTTATGAGTAGGATAGTTTCTCTCATGTGTTTTCAATTGACATGAGCCATATGCCACATGCCACTACCTTCTCTTCTTGCATCAAGACACAACCCAAACCTTCTTGATGCAGATCACAATACACTGAATAGCCCAAACCTCTCTTAGGTATAATCAACACTAGAATAGTGATAAGTCTAACCTTAAGCTCTTGAAATGATTTCTCACATGTTTCACTCCACATAAACTTAATTCCTTTCCTCGTCAGTCTAGTCAACGGTAAGGCTAATATAGAGAAATCCTTTGCAAAATGATAGTATTATCCAGCTAACCCCAAGAAACTCCGGATCTCAAGGCATTCTTAGATTGTTCCCAATCTTGCACTGCCTCTATCTTTGAGGAGTCTACACTCAACCCTTTCTCGGATACCACATGGCCTAAGAATTTCACCTCATTCAACCAGAACTCAGACTTCACGAACTTAGCATACAATTTGTGGGCTCTAAGTAACTCAAGTACAACTCGCAAGTGTTCCTCCTCAGAGGGTGAGTAAATCAAAATGAGTAAATCAAAATGTCGTCAATGAAGACAACCACAAAATGGTCTAGGAACTCACGAAAGATTCGACTCATCAAATCCATAAACAAAGCCGGTGCATTGGTTAACCCAAAAGGCATCACTAGGAACTCATAATGGCCATACCGTGTACGGAATGCCATCTTCTGGATATCTTCCTCATTTACTCTCAACTGGTAATAACTCGACCTCAAGTTTATCTTAGAAAAGCAACAAGTCCCTTTCAATTAGTCAAAAAAATCATCTATACCAGGAAATGGATACTTGTTCTTAACAATTACCTAGTTTAATTTCCGGTAATCTATACAAAGTTGCAATTTGCCATTCTTCTTCTTGGCAAAGAGAGCAGGTGCTCCCTAAGGTGAAGTACCAGGGTGGATAAAGCCCTTATCTACCAATTCTTGGAGTTGAATCTTCAACTCACTCAACTCAATGGGTGCAAATTTATATGGTGCCATGGAAATCGGTGTTGTGCCAGGCACTAAATCAATAGAGAACTCAATCTCATTGTAAGGTGGCAAACTAGTGAGGTCCTCAGGAAAGCCGTCTCGGTATTCACATGCTACCGTTAGCAACTCTACTCGGACCACATCAGCCTCAACACCCAAGAATGTAGAAAGAAGGAGACTAAGCTCGCCCTAACCATGCAGATCACACACTGGTAACAAGGTTCTATAAATTCGATACCCCAAGAAGTAAAAACAATCACCACTTGAGGTGCACACGGTAACTCTCTGACGGTAACAATCTATAATGGCCCTATAGAATGACAACCAATCCATGTCCAAAGTAACATCAAAACTCGACATGTCAATCAACACAAAAGCAAAAGGAAGTCAGGGACTGACAGCCTCTATCTCACAACCCTGACACCATTGGTCCAATGCAACCTCACCACCAATAGGTGACTCTACCATGAGTGGATATGCTAACTGAGCCACTTTTAACCCCAATGCTTATGCGAATGCAGACGAAATGAAAAAATGCGACGCACCATTATCAATCAACACATTGGCAATAGAGTTGCACAATAAGAAGTTACCTCTCACTACCAAAGGTGCTAGCAACAAATCTGGTGTGGTAATAGCATATACATGCCCCGTAGGTTTTTGCTCCACCTACTCACCCCTCAACGCATAAATCTAATACACGGACTAAGCCGAAGAGGCTCCCTGATTGGCTCCCAAGGCCTAAGCTGACGATGTAGGCTACTAGCCTTGTGTCTGCCTCAAACCAGACGGACCAGATGTGCCACCTACTTGAGGGAAAAACCTCCTCAAGTGCCCTGACTACCCACACTAATAACAGGTTGGCGGTTGTCCTCTTTTTTGATTTTGGCTCTAAGAATGAGCTGAAGATGGTGCAGGTTATTGCCCTTCTCCTCTTTGCAGGAAAACTATAGACTTGTGGCCCAGCTGACCACACTTAAAACAAGTGATCCCTCTCTAACCACCTCTCCCAGAACCTGAACTCGGTACTAGAAAAGTGGACCTAGATTGTGCTCCCTGGGACTACTGTGGGGTAGAACCCCTTTGCCTCTTGCTGTCCTGAGTCTCTTCTTGAACCTCTTGACTCCTTTGCCTGGAGCCCCTCATCCTCTCCTCCTCGGTCTAAATCACAGTCTCTAAGTGAGTCATCGCCTCCACAAGACAACCGTAATCCCTAATCATGGACGTGACCACGTTTTAGTCTGGTCCTTAACCTCTTTTCAAACTCCAAACAACGGCGTTCTTCCGTCGCCATGAGTTCCGATGCAAACCTCGATAAACTAGAAAAGGTAGCCTCAAACTTGGCCACCGATGTGTTAAGCTGCTTGAGCTTCAAAAACTGCTCCCTTAACTTCTCCCTAACAGTGGAAGGCAAAAACTTATCTTGGAAGGCATTGGCAAAAGCCTCCCAAGTCACCATAATGCACTTACGCACATACTTCAACCATTGACCCACATCTCCTTTAAGCTAGAAGGATGCCAAGGTCACTCTTAGCCGATCGTCCTCGATGCCAAGCATCTCGAACTTCTTCACCATCTGCTCTAGCCACTCATCCGCCTTCAATGGCTCCTTTAAATCCCCCAAAAACTCATCCAGATTTGACCAAAAAAAATCCCTCTTCAGAAATGACGGCCGTGGCTCAGTTACGTGGGCTTGGACTTAATTCTCAACTCTAAGAATGTTCGGGGATTCTCGTAAAGCTCCGGCTATGGCCTACTAACCAACTAGTTCGACCACAGTGGCTTGACCAACTCCTTCTTCCAGTGTTGGAATATCATCTAGTAATGGCACTTCCTACTGTCTAGGTTTGCCATGCCTACCACCACCACGTCCACATCCTAATTTCCTAATAAAGTCAACACACGATATTAACACATTTACAAATGTGCCGAAGCTAACTCAATTGCATCCTACTATAGTGGACGACAATTAATTCACGCTATATAAACACGGAGTCACATAAACATATACAAATTTCCTTTCTATATAATGATTGTCTTGCGATGTTGCTAGAGTTCTAGTTAGAAATAGCAATGATCAAGTGCTCTTCTAGCAAGACTTTTAGAAACTTATAGACCCAATCAATATCTTAGAAATTAAATCTCATACCCACTTAGTCACATAAGGATGTTATCACATAACATACCAGGTTACTCATAATATCATTTAGCAAGCGAACCCATTATGGTAATAACCATTTCCCATGATCCCAAAGCATTCAAACTTGGTAGCTCTAATATCAAGTTGTAACACCTCGAAATAATTAACAATAATACCATCTCACAATAATTACCAATTAACAATGCATTTGGGAATAAGATCTCTTTATGTTCATATGATCCAATCGTACAATAGATGACACATGCAATTATACATTCATAAGTCCTAACCCTGAATCTATAGCATATGTCATGCGCAAAACATTTGAAATAAGAGTAAAATAGATAAATAAATGTCTTAATGGCTACAACTTTCCAAGTCGATGCTTGGTTACAACAAAAGTGAGTTTGAAACTCAATACAAATGAAGCCCTAGGCTTGTACAAAATGAATATAACAAAAACAAAACAAGAATCGGCTTCAAGTCCTTCCAAGATACGGCCTTGGCAGAGGAATATCATCAACATCTGAAAATGATTTTCCACATAGAGTGAGCCAAAGCACAGTAGGGAAACTCTATCACAGTGTATGAATCTTAACAAATCTATAACATGAATGCATATGTAATGCTCATGCCAAAACATTTTATATCTCTTTCCAAAAACCATGCAATGTTAGGTTTATATCATGATTCATGAAAACATTTCCTTTACAATAGAAAACAGGGTAGTGGATGCAACACTGGAAATGTTTAGGACGTGTCTATAAGTAGGCTACAAGCACTACTAATTGCCATTTTTACCGGTACTAACCGGATTGCTTGACACTTATCCACGTGGGTTTCGGGACTTTCACCAAGGATACACAAGCCAACATAATTCCACAACTACACCCCTACCCAGATTCACCAAGGTATTTACCTATTTTTCTCAAAACAATATACATTTTCAATGTGTTAAGTATGGAACAATGCTTTATGCTAATAGATGAGAAATTAGTTTCAATTCTCATAATTCTCATGCAATTTCTACAACAATCATGGTTATCCTCCATCGATAACCCAAAATAGATATCTCTAAACAGATAAATAATTTCAAATAAAGATATACTTTCAAAAATCTCAAGATGTGAGTGATAATACATATCCAACTCCACCATCATAATCATCATCATTCTAATTCCACAAAATCCATCATCATTTCAATCTACTCTTCACAGTTTAGGAAAAAATCTCCTTTTCTTTACAAACCAATTCCAATGATAGAAATACATCATTTTATCACAACTCAACCATATTTACAAACCCACAATCCTTTTCAAGAATCCATTTGAAAACCCCTCTTTTGATTTCAAAACCAAAACTCTAGATTTTTATCAAAATCTCCAAATCCCATGATTTCTTTAAAGACAAAAAACTAAATCAAAAACCATACTAAAGTGTGGAGAAATCCTTATATCAAAGACAGGGACCAAGAAGAACAAGAGTTGAAACTCGACAAAGCTGAAAACGAACTTTGTCCCGATCAAATGGAAGCTCTAGGTGAGCTCTACCTTTTTCTCCGAAGGACAAAGGTTGAGAAACCACTAGATCAATGTGTATTTGAGGTTTAAAGATGTTTTCTAGAGAGAGAGGAAGAAGATTTGAGATTTTAAAATATTTAGAGAGTGAGAGAGAGAGATAGATGAAAAAATGACCCAAAAAGTGACTTTCATGGGTTGTTATACACGCAAACCGCTTGAGCTACCAAAACACTACTCGAGCGACCAAACACAAAAAGAGAGACTGTTCGAGCGAACGTAGTACTACTTGAGTGAAGAACACCACCCTCCCAGTACTTTTGCTGACCTGTAAAAGTACTGAGAGTTCCAAAAGACCGCTCAAGCACAAGAAAGACCATTCGAGTCATGACTGCTTGAGTGCAAGAAACATCGCTCGAGTAAGGAATGCCATACTCCAAGTAGTTTTGCAGACTTGCAAAAGTACTTGAGGTTCTCAAACTTTGCTAGAGTGCAAGAAAGTTCGCTCGTGCAAACAAGCCAAAATCTGGGCAGCAACAGTTTTGAAAAATTAACTCCTAGCTTGTTTCAAATGCAACCAAGACACTCCACTAACCAAACTCAACAAGGAATGAGATGAAAGAAGACATAAATAACCATCAAGACAAAGAATCCCATATCCAAAACAATAAACGGGTCAGATCTAAACCGAAATCGTTATACATTTTCTTTTTGGTTAGGACACGGAGTTGTCCTGGGTGCCTTGGACCTTTGGCGTATGTTAGGTTGGCTGCTGGGCAGTAGCCCAGGTCTTTTGAGTTAGGCTGGTCACATCACACTTGCAATGGGCTGTGTTGGAGGGGTTACACCCTCAAGGAGCCACGACTAGAAGTCGCTTTGAGGTCCTTTGGCTGGGGGAAAATGCGTTGGCCATGGTATGGGCTGCTGTATGGGCTGTGAATAGCATAGTTGCGTCCGCGATCAGAGTGGTATTGCTCGTGACCTGGTGAGGTGTCTTGGTCGCACCTATGGTTGCATGGGTCACGTCTACGACCTATTGTGTCATCTTGTTCGCGGCCGTGGTGTGGCTTTCGCGTCTGTGACTTATTTGCTTATAAAAGTCTCCAAAAGCTTAAAATATATATTTTTCTTGGTTTTATCTTCTCTCTCTCTCTCTCTCTCTCTCTCTCTCTCTCTCTCTCCTCTTCGCCATTTCTGACCTTTTTAGCTCTTTGATCTTGGGTTTCATATACTTTTAAACGTTTTTTACCTGTAGTTCCATATACCAAAATGTAGAGTTCGGTGAGGGCTTCCATTTAATCTGAGCAGATTGTCTTTTCATTGCTGGCGATTTTTTCATCTTGTCTCCTCTTCGCTTCAAGAGAAATGGTTTATTTCCTTAACTCAATATGAGTTCAGTAGTGTATTTGTGGTGCATTTTGTTATATAGATTTTTTGGCCATTTAGTTGATTTTGAAATTATGTTTTGGGCTTAAGGTTTTGTTAAATTCAGGCTTGTTAGGCTATAGTTTTGTTACTACAGTTATTTTCGGTATATAAAATTGCATATGAATTTCTAAAAATGAAAAAGCCCCAATGTATGAAAAAACCCTAACAAATATTATTTTTTGGAGTTGGGTTGATTTTGGT
The DNA here is from genome assembly GCA_025200525.1 of Camellia lanceoleosa. NCBI lineage: Eukaryota > Viridiplantae > Streptophyta > Magnoliopsida > Ericales > Theaceae > Camellia > Camellia lanceoleosa. Next base: position 56,710,751 of record CM045765.1, read on the forward strand.
AAATGGTTTGGTTGGAAAGAAAATGGTTGTGGGATTTTGAAATCTTGGAAAATCTTGGTTTGTAGAGAAATATACGAGTTTGGAATTTGTTGGAGAATATAGATATATTGTTATCTTTTAATTATAGCATTGGAGATAACTGTTTTGGCTATCGGTGGAGGATAGTATTATTGTGTTTTAGAAATTGCATGTGGACTAGGCAACTTAGAATGTTGAAAAAGCATACATTTCATGGTGCACGTCAAGGGTTTGGAATGGATTTTAGAATTGGAACTGTATGTTTTGGAAAGAATGTTTTGGAAATTCTTATATTATGTTTTAAGAACATTTGTATCATTTTGAAAATAATATTTTGGATCACATGTATTGTGCTATTGGCAATGGTAAATAAAGTGATAAAGCTGTAAGGGAGTGTTAGAGCAGAATTAAGTTAGCTTGTGTGTCCATGGTGAAAGTCCTAAAACCCACATGATAAGTGCTGATCCATCCGAATAATCTCAGTAAAATGGCATAGTGTCCTGTATAGCGCACTATTATGAACACTAGCCATAGAGATTTACCCATTTTATTTATTGTCATTTCGATTTTGAAAATGATGTTTTGGAAAATGGTTTAGCAATGTATTTGTTGTTGTTTAACGATGTATTCGCATTTGATTTAGAAATGTATTTGTTGGTTGGTATTGTAATATACCGAGTTCGTTTTGGAAATGGATTTTATTCAAATAGATGTTTTGAATTTGGAAAACGTTTTGAATAAATAAGTGGTTTTGAGAATTGGAATGAAAAAGGATTTTTATTGAGAAATCAAAATGGATTTTGAAATGCATTGGATATATTGTATATATGTATTGCATCATGATCAATTATGCTAGTAGAGCATATTTAGTTTTTGAAATATTCTCTACTGGGCTTTATGCTCGCCCTACGTGGTTGAAAATATTTGTCAGGTATGTTGCGTGTACGGACATTGGAGTTATGATCAGAGCTGGGTAGGGTGGTTCCATTATTTGTAGGCCTTAGGCCATTTCAATTTGATATATATATAACAACAATTTGATATATATACACCCTTTGTATATGATGTAAGCCTTTGGGCATTTCAATTTGATATATATAACATCCGTTGTATGTTTTAGTTAAAGATCATCCATTCCACGTAGATGTGAACGTAGGGTGTATGAAATCAGACAACACATGTATTGTGTGACACTATTGTATCCATTTGCATGAGAGATATTATTTTATTCTACTTGTTTATCGTCATTTATTTGTCAAATTCTGGGTTTATTCACGTGGGTCAGACTATGTAAATCTGGGGCGTCACATACTTGCATTTGTTCTTCTAGGCACAAAATTTTTTTATATCCCGTCATATATATAGATATATTACTCTTTGTTTGTGTGCATTGAAAAGGAAATTTTTGAAAATTCTAACACAAAGTCAATCATTAAAGACTTTCGAGATATGAAATATAACGGCCCGGGTTAAGACCCGACCCTTTTATATTATCTAGTGTGGCTTTTGGTATCTATGGGTGTTTTTGTCATCTATTCTAGACATATGTCATCTTGGAGTTATGTTGAAACAGGTGTGATTTTTGAGTTTCTGGGGAAGTGTTGGTTGTTTGTTCTTGGGTTCGCTTGAGCGGTATGTTGGTCGCTCAAGCAGTTTTTCATTTCTCGCAATTTTTGGGTTAGTAGTCTGAACTTCTAAGAGTTTGTATTCAACGTTCGAGTGGTGTCGCTCAAGCAGTCTGTCTTGCAGAGTTGATCTTCTGGGAGTTTGGTTTCTTCACTCGAGCCTAGTTTTGGTTACTCGAGCGATGTGTTGTGTCTGACGTTTGAGTAGCGTTTTGTTCGCTCAAGCGGTTTGTTTGTATAAAGCTGTGAGGAAAGATCTTTTTCTAATTTTTTTTGATTCTTTGTCTCTCTCTCTCTCTCTCTCTCTCTCTTTTCACTATTTTTGTGTCCTTTCAGCTTTTAATCTTGGGTTTCATCTATTTTTACCCATTTCTTACCCCTAATTATACTAAGACGTAGAGCTCATCGAGGGCTTTCATTTAATCTGAGTGGATTGTGTTTTCGTCGCTATTGGTTTTGCGACTTTCTTCTCTTAGCTTCGAGAGGTAGAGATTCTTTTGCTCCTTTTCAATACCTCATTATAGATAGACATTTGGTAGTTTTTATTGTATTAAAAGCATGTTTGTTAAGTTTTTTCTCCCAAAAGCATGAAAGGGGGTTTAGGGTTTGAGTTTTGGAAATTGAAATTGTGTGTGTATGGTTATTTCAATAAATTGGAATGTGGTTAGTTTGATAGTGGTGAAAGCCCTAATTTGTAATTAAGGGTATAATATTATTAAAATGAGTAAAGTTGGATAATGGTTGAGTCATGCGTTATGTGAATGAATTAGTGCATTGGTTGCTAAAGAGGAATTAAATGTGTTTATTGGTTATTGTTGTGTTATGCTGGGGAGTTATGTATAACAATTTGAATTTTTGTTAAAGAAAAAGGCAATTTGGTTAAGAGTCGGAAGTGTTGAGGATTTGGAACAACGGGTTTGGTTTTGCAAATAAAATGAAATGTATGCCATTTTTGTGAAATGAAAGGGAAAAATGGTTGTTTATGAAATAACTTCATTGAAAATGTTTATTCGTCTTCCGAAAGAAGGCACAAAAAAGTCGAGCTACAATAGGATGTTTACACGATAGAGTAGAGATTGTATTGGGAGTAGAAGTGTCGGTAAGGGCACAACAGTTCCGTTAGCACCTGCGTTTGCAACATCGACTGTGGGCGAGGAAGTTGCATGCAAGATTGTAAAAGCAGTGAGGGATACTCTAACTCGCAATGAGGGGGACCATGGTTGTACCCTCAAGCTTACGTTGTAATCCACTTGAGTTTTTGGGAGAACCTAAATCATTGGAGGCAGAAGATTGGTTGGAATAGATTATCAAGACTATTGATATGCTTAGAGTCGAGGATGAAGAGTTGAGGGTGGTTTTGGATGATTTCCAACTAAAGGCAGACGCCGATTATTAGTGGAAATTTGCGAGGATTTCTGGTGACACCACTTGGGCTGCTTTCACTAAAGCCGTTTTGGCTAAGTATTCTCTTTCTTCCGCTCTGGAAGAACTGAGGAAACAATTTTTTGAGTTATGCCAGGATGATACTCATTTGACATAGTTTGAGGCGAGGTTCACTACATAGTTGGTCGCAACAGAAGAGCGTTGTTGTCTTGAGTTTGAGGGAAGGTTGTGTGATGATATCTGAGGAAAGGTTGTCGGAGCTGTGTATAGTGATTATCACACACTTGTAGAGGCAACGGCTTACGTGGAAGCCATTATTCTTGATGTTTGTCAAGATGGGGAAGAAGAGGCCATATCGGCAATTTTGATTGTTTGGGGAGGTAGTAGACCTAGCAAGCATTGGAGATGGTCAAGATCTCAAACATAGACACTGTTGTCACCATAATCTATTTTTTTTTTTCTTTAGACTCGTCCTTTGGGAGGTCCAATCAAACTCGGGCTTCTTTGAGTCAATCGCAAAATAGAGGACCACTTACTTGTTTTAGGTGTGGTTGGTCGGGTCATATTCGGCGTCGTTGCCCTCTGCATGGCGAGGGCCAATTTTGGTGGTCTAGGTGGGAACGGCAGTGATGTTGTGAAGTTATGGAGTTTCATTGTATAGTTGTTGTAATGTTATGTTATTTTATGAAGGGCTTTTATGCCTACTGATGGTATATATGTGTTTATGTGTCACTGTGAACCCAACTAGTGTGGGTATGTAATTAATCTGAAACTTGCTTGTATTGAGAAATGCTGTGGGAAATGAAAATCCTAATTTTATTGTGTATATGTGTTATCTTCTTGGGTTGAGCATGTGTTGCCTTGTGAGCCTTTGATTGTTTTGGGGTTATTAGTTAAGATGTAGGAGAGTGTAGACAACCCATTTTTGACCGCCCTTAAGACTTGGGCGCCACCGGTTGATCACCTAATGATGAATGCATAAGCTTGTCAAATGCTTCATTTCCTTAGCAGAAAGCCTCGAATTTGAGCCTCAGAAACCTACAAGCCTTGCATCACTTTTGGACCAAAACAACACTTTTTCAAGCCTGACCACCCAGGGGCCTGCAGACCCACTAGTGACCGGCCAGCTAGTTATTAGTGTACGATCGTCCCCTTTAGTGGCCTGCTGGCCACTTGTGTCAAAAAACTAGATCTTTTCGCTAGCTGTGCCAGCTGTCTCCACAGGTGCATACACTGCACCAACTGTGTCGGTATGGATATTTCCAACATAGTCTCATATATTTCTATATACAGATGACTCCCTCTCATAAAATGGGGTTAAAAAAAATTGGAGAAGGAAAATTTCCAAAAATCTCTCTCTCTCTCTCTCTTGTAACCTACATAGTCTCTCTCTACACTTCCTAAACCTAATTTCTGAGGTTCCTTGCTGAGGTTCACAAGCTTGAATTTCAGCTCTTGAGGGTGTGAACTTGGTGGTTTATAACTAAAAGGGTTGTCCCCCTTCAAGAGGTATAATCCCAAGCTTCTATCCCGTATTTATTTCCATCATTTATTGCTTTTTTTTTTTTTTTTTTTGTATAGTTTTTCACCTATTTTTATAGGCTGAAGCTTGTGGTTTAAGGCCATTAAAGATAGAAGGGTTGCCCACCCTTCTTTAAACCTTATTTCTTAGGCTTTTTCCCTTGTGTTTCCCATCTCTTCATCAACTTTTTTAAAGCTTTTTGCCACTGAATTTTAGAGGTTTTTAGATGCTAAAAATGATGTTTTGAAGTCCCCAAAATGGAGGGGTTTGCCTCCACTCCCTGTGCTTGTTTACTAGCTTAAATTTCTCAATATTGTAGCTAACTTTTTAAAGCTTTTCTATGTGAATTTCAGTCCTACTTTTGACTGTTTTAGGTTGTTTACTTCATTTGTGCCTTGTATAGCATTCTTGTAGTGTAATGGTCCTCATAGGTTTGGTGTTTTATGCCTTAGCCAACACTCTATTTGTGTTGATAGCATTTATTTCAAAGCTTTCTATACTTGTGTTCACCTCTAATCACCTCTGCACCCTGCCACCTTTCTTGGCTTTTTATTGCTTTGAGAGTCATTTCAACCAAGTGTTGTTTAGGCTTAAGAAGGAGGTCACTCCATGCTTAATAGTTTAATCTCTTCGGAGTTTCATTACAAATGGCATAACCTCTCTTTCATGCCCAAACAACTTCTTGTTTGGCACCTCTCTCCATTAGTAGACTTAATCTTCATTTTGGGCAAAATGGACTAATGAATGGAAAGGTAATTAAAAGAGGTAATAAATTGGGGCTTAAAAGAGGTAATAAGATAATAACATGGTTTGGGTTTCAATTGGACGTTAATTGAACCCATGGAATCTAGAGTCATTTCATACTTGTTAGTGATGAAAATGGTTCAAGTTTCCAAGGTCAACCACTTCCCTTGATCAATTCCATGATAGGGGAGAAGTTTTGTTGGTCTTTAGTTTCATTTATTGAGATTGTATCCCTTGGTTCTTGGGCCACCATGCAATGAATTTGCATCGATTGATGGCTTGCGAATCAAGCCTACCCCTCATTTGATCTGTCTGATGATAAGGGGAGGCAAGGTGGACAACATCCCTTGAGAATGCTCTATTTATGTTCTGTTTCTTTTTTGTTGAAGCAAGAGAAACCCAAAATTAGTAGCCGGCTAGCCACTTATACTATACAGCTGTCCACCACTTTTGGCCGCCCGGCTACCTTTTTCAGCCAGGCAGTACCATTTTCCTCACAAAACAGAACATAGGCTGAGGTGAAAACAATGTAATTTTTTTACCACAAAATAGAATTCTTTTGGCAGCAAAACAGAGGCATTCTCGAGAGAGAAAATCATGTGCATGCATAAGCCATTCCCTCATTTCTCGGCACCCGTTAACTTGTGGACTTGTAATATTTAATTACTTAGTTAGAATAGGTAGTTAACTTGGTGTTGTAATTAATTAGATTAATTAATTAATCAATCTTGTGTTGTAGAGGCTAGCTGTTAGCTAGCTGGTGGATCACCACAAGTGGCCGGCCATCCACTTTTATTGGCCGGCCCACTTTTTGTGGCATGGCAGTTTGGCATTTTGGTTTTGTCCTGGTCTTTGTGTTTTGGAGTCTTGTTTTGAGTCTTTTGTTTTTAGCAAGTGTACGTAGTTGTGTTTAGGTTGTTTTTACTTCGTTTTCCATTTATCAAGTTCTATTTTGTATTTTGGTTGTTGGTCGTCTCATTATCCGATTAAGAACATCATTTTAATACAAGCATGCTCGGGTTCAAATTTAATCCCATTTCTCATTTTATGCAAATGTGGATACAAATATAGTGCTCATGATGCAAAAACAATAACTCTTTTCATAAAACTGCGAGGTTTTACCTCAATCATGGTTTTTTCAAAAAAAGGTACAAGTCTTTTAAAAAACAAAGGTAAAAAACATATCTGAAGCTATACATGTGCTAAACTACAAAATAAAAGAAACTAGGCAAAAGAGTACAAGAATCTGCACCAATCACATCAAGCTCGAGAGGCCCTCTTCGTCCTTTTTCTCGGTGGGGACTCAGAGGCACTGTCTCCATCGGTGCCTCTATCAAAATCGGACTCCAAGCCAGAGCCAGTATCATCATCTCTGCTCTCTGACCCCAAGCCAACATCATCATTCTCGCTCTCAAATTCAGAGTGCCAGCTCACTGCCTCCTCAAAGCCATTAGTCTCAGCATCATCCCCAATCAAAGATGGCTAGGACTCGCTGCTCCCGTCCTGAGCACCCCTACCTCTGCCTTAACCTCGGCGCTCATCTCGGCCGCATGTTGGGCCATGTCTATCTCTCCTCCCTGTCCTTAGAGGAGGTGTCGCCGGCGTTGCTGCCACCGCTGGTGCCCTCGGTGTAGATGGGATCTGAAAAACAATCATTAGCATATCAGATATAGTGTATGTATTGTTACGGAATGTAGTATGCAGAATTCAACATGAGTATAGTGTGTCAGTGCAGTTTGAGATAGTGTTAGAAAGCAAATCAGCGTATCAATGGGAATATGATAGTGTGGTGCACAGCAGTGTGAGTTAGCATTGAAATGCATGTAGAAAATGGTGGAGAATACCTGAATACCGTAGAGACCAAGCAACGTCTCTCTCTTCTACACCACTCCAACTAAAGAAGTAACCAGCTAGAGAAGGCCCTCCGTGTATTTCGTGGGCGCTTGCAAGTGAATTTGAATACTTAGTATCTGAAAAATGGAAAGCATGGGATGCAAGGTGTAAAGTGGGGTCCATACCTGAGGTGCGCTTGGAGCTTTGACATACCCGTGCCCTGCCTCTGGTGGCTCTATCAGAATCTGATAAGCTGTCCTACTCGGCTGCCAGTAGGTAAGCACAGTAGGAATTGCTGGCCAACCGCAGCCTGCACAGCAGGAGTGGCCTCTCTAATACCAGCCTCAGTCTCCTGAGCAGCCTCTCCAGCCAAAGGGGTACCTATTGTGTCGCCCGTGCGAACTCTAGTCAGGGGTGGTATGAGATGGAGTCTGGATGAAGGTCGTGTAATCTCCGTCCCCTTGGAAGTAGTTGGTGTCCAGCCTCAACATATACTGAATAACAACCTCAGTTGGGAGGTTATTAGCTGTCCTCATAGATGCTGGGGGTGGCATAAGAACAACTGGGGTAGGCAAGCATAGGGTCTGGTGTATAAACCTCTCACCCAAGAACCTGGTACGACAGAAGGGGCCTTTTAACAAGATCCGATACTGGGAGATAGCCCAAGATCTAATGTACTGGTCCCTGACTCAGCCGGCATCATCACCTATGGCTGCCATGTGATCTGCTAATAGGGAATGTACAAGTTGTTAGTTACTGTCAGTTGTCAGAATATGGCTTAGAACAGTAGCAATGGGAACAAAACAGAAATGACTGTGAGTTTTAAATTACCTCACGGGCAACCACTGTGTCGAAGTATCATCGATAGTAGGCAGAGGTCATGTCCTCACGGCTTCAGCGGCGGCACCTGCCATCATACTGCCGCGAGTAGGGCACGGCCGGAGCAATCTTATCCATCGGCTCTGGGGAAAGAACCAGAAAATAGGCGTAAACCCACAGCTGTAAAAAAAGATCAGCAGTGTGAATCAACAGTGCATAAATAGATAGAAAGACAGAAAGTGCAAAGTAGAAAGCATAATGCATGAACACATATAAGGTAGAAAATGCAAAACAAAAAGCACAAGATGAAAACATAATTAAAAGTGAAATGCATACCTCTCAGGCTCTCCAGTAGCCTCTGACCTTGTTCTCATTCATGCAAGAATTAGAGCTCAGGTAGCAGTAGAGTGTGGAAAGGCCGGCTCCACCTCAATCATAAAACCAGACCTGGGGCAGGGTCAAAAAGGCAATCAACAAGTACAAACCCACAGTATTCCACCTATTCGTGAACAATGTGGTACAAAGAAGGTACATCAGGAAGCCCTGGGTGTACTGCTTTACTTCCTCTTGAATCTCAGGTTGACTCCTGCAGAAGCGCTCGAGGAACTAATTGTATCGCACCATAGTTGGCCTGTATAGAAGCGGGCTCGCTCCGAGTAGGTAGATCCAAGCTGCCTCCCACTGGCCCATGTCCACGTCAAAAGGGATCGGATCACTCCCTATTCCTAAGCCTGTGATCATCGAAAAGTCATAGGGGTCATCGTTATCTCCCCAGCGAAAGAGAAGTGGAAGGAGTTGGTGGTATCCCACCACCTCTCCACTAATGCTCCGAGTAGGGCCTGGTTAGCCATATGTCATGAGAGCCCAGTGCAGAAGAGGCCGAAGCCCATCTAGTCGACAAGGTGATGGACCCAGGCAAGAAACTCATGGTACCACTCCCTGGCTGTCATTGTCCCGTAACCCCTACAAGGGCAAGAGTCCTCCTGTGACAAAGAAAGAGTGAGTCAGATAAAAGATAAAGAAAGAGTGAATCAAATGAAAGACAGTAATAAAAGAAGAGTTAGATGAAAGGCATTGCCAAGAGACAGTCAGATCAAAGGCAGTGATGCATAAAAATAAAGTTTGTAACTTACTAGTGTCATGGGAAAGATGGGAGTCTAGCTCCCTCAGTAAAATATCCTCTGGCACGTCACCGAGAAATCATTAAAGCATGTCATACCTCTAGGCGCCATCGTATGCGTGCAGGGGTGGTAAGTGGCCGAATCAAAGGGCCTCACCCTCAATGGTAGTTACTCATGCTCGAGCCCTAGAGTGAACTCTACCTTGAAATCGACGGCAATGTGCTCCACCGCCCCGCTAGCCTCAGCGACCAACCTACAGGTGAAACCTTGGGAGGGGCGTCATCATGAGGAATGTCATTTGCCATCTAGAAAGTGGGGTGAAAACTGGTGAAAGGTGGAGAAAAAAAGGGAAAATGGAAACAAGATGTGACACAATGTGACATAATTGATGCATGCTCCATGCAACATAATAGATAACGGAAACAAGATGCAATACATGTTCTATGCAAGATAAAAGACAACTGACATAAGATGTATACATGTTCTATGCACGAAACGAAAGCATGTTCTATGCAAGATAATTGAGTTATGAATGATGCAATGCGCACATCCAACATAAGAGGTATGCGAGAGTGCACGTTCCATGTAAAAGAAGATATCAGATATGTACATCGACAAAATGAACAAAAGTGACGTTCAACGACAAACTCCAACGTTCCCCCCCTCCCCGGCGGAGGCTTTGCAAAATGCTCAAACGGATACAACTTGTTCATATTGACATTGGGGCACGGTCGTATGCCGGAGTACAGTGGGTATTGGAACAGCGCAATCGAAACACAGTTTCAAGCTCCTCGAAAATCAAATCCAATTCAAATACCTCAATCCTTCTTTCCAGACCCAAAAGAGGACCTCCCATACACTGTTAGGGCAAAAGGGGAACAAAACCAGCACTGGGCCACAAAAGGGGCCTACAGGCCACTAATAGTGTATGACCACCCCCTTTTAGTGGCCTGCTGGCCACTAATGCAATTTCGGGGGGCGAAAAGGGAATTTTAGCATGGGTCGACTTTTTCTCCCATTTTCTCTCTCTTAGGATTGACGTTTTCCAAATCTTTCCTCTTTTCTTCATTTTTCTTCATTCTTTACCCACTTTTCACTCACTTTTTAGACGGCAGACGATGTCCCTTCCGACGGTGCTCCTTTTGAGGTACATATGCTTCCACATGCTGTCGAGGTTGATGAGCTTATAGCTGATGAGGCTAGCAAGGTAGCGGAGGACATTACCACTGACCTTGAGGTAGAGGCAGAGGTCTTCACCCCAAGGCCCGAGCCTGAGTTACTAACATTGAGGGCGACCTTTGATCCAGCCACTTACCACCCCCGCACGCAAATGATGGTGCCTGGAGGCATCAGGCGCTTTGATGATTTCGTTGATGGTGTGCCAGAGGACATTTTGCTGAGGGAGTCAGACTCCCACCTTTCCCACGGAGCTACTAAGGTACAAACTTTATTTTTATGCTTTACTGCCTTTCATCTACTTGTCTTGCATTGCCTTTCATCTAACTCTTCTTTTATCACTGTCTTTTATTTGATTCACTTTTTTATCACTATCTTTCTTCTGATTCACTCTTTCTTTGCCACAGGAGGACTCTCGCTCCTGTAAGGGTTATGGGGTAGTGACGGCCAGGTATTGGTATCACAAGCTCTTCCTCCCCCCTCCAAGATCTACGACCTTGTCAATGAGGTAAGCTTTGGCTTACTCTGCACCGGGCTCATGTATCACATGGCTAGCCGGACCCTACTTGGAGCATTAGTGGAGAGCTGGTGAGATACCACCAATTCTTTCCACTTCTCTTCTGCTGGGGAGATGACGATGAACCGCTACGACTTTTCGATGATCACAAGTTTAGGAGTAGTGGTGATCCGATCCCTTTCGACATAGACATGGGTCAGTTGGAGGCGGTCTAGATCTACCTGCTCAGAGCGAGCAAGTCCCTATACAAGCCAGCTATGGTATGATACAGTTGGTTCATCACGCGCTTCCATAGGAGTCAGCCTGAGACATAGGAGGAGGTGGAGCAATACACCTGGGGCTTCTTGATGTACTTTCTTGGTACCACCTTCTTCGCAAATAGGTGGAATATCGTGGGTTTGCACTTGCTGAGTGCCTTGTGACCCTGTCTTGGGTTTGATTTTACAACTAGATGGAGTCGGCCTTGCCACACTCTAGGGCTACATGAGCTCCACTTCCCATATGAAGGGAGACAGGGTTAGAGGCTACTGGAGAGCTTAGGAGGTATGTACGGTTTGCTTATTCTTATGCTTTCTGTTTTGCATTTTCTGCGTTGTATCTGTTTATGCATTGCGCCTTCTACTTTGCATTTTCCATTTAATATATGTTCACACACTGTTGATGCACACTGTTGATCTCTTCTTGTAGCTGTGCGTTTACGCCTATTTCGTAGCCCTAGCTCTAGAGCCAATGGATGAAATTGCTCCGGCCGTGCCCTACTCGCGGCAGTATGATGGCAGGTGTTATTGCCAGAGCCGCGAGGACATGAACTTTGCCTTTTATCGTCGCTACTTCGATACAGTGGTTGCCCGCGAGGTAATCAAAAACTCACAGTCATTTATGCTTTATTCCCATTACTACTGTCCTGATTTGTACTCTGATAACTGACAGCAACTAATAACTTGTACCATCTCTATTTGTAAATCACCTGATAGCCGTAGGCGACGATGCCAGCCGGCCTCAGTCATTTCCAACAACTCATTTGAAAACCTTTCTTTTTGATTTCCATCCAAAACCCTAGATTTGTCCAAAAATCATTAAATCACAATGTTGTTTCAAAACACAAATAACTAAGTTAAAAATCATAAGAAAGTGCAAAGATATCCCTACCTTAAGCTTAGAAGGCAGAAGAAGGAATCGAGAAACTTCAACCACGCCGAAACCGAACTTTGTTCCGATCAAAAGGAAGCTCTCAAAATGTTCTACCTTTTTATCAAAGGGACATAGGTAGAGAAATCAATGTATCTAGGTGTATTTGTAGCGAGAATGAGAGTTTTAGAGAGAGAAGCTCTAGATTTAGGGTTTTTAGAATGTTTAGAGAGAGAGAGGGAACTGAAAAGGTGAGAAAAAAAAGGTGACTTTACGGATTAATGTACGCACAGACCACTCGAGCGCATGAATGGTTACTTGAGCGACCAGACACAATAAGTGTAACCGTTCGAGCACACAAAGTGACTACTCGAGCGAAGAATACAAACTCCAAGAAGTTTTACAAATAGGGGACCTTCGCTCAAGCTTGTAGATACACCATTTTGACCGCCTTTAAGACTTGGGCGCCTGATGGTGAACACTCAATGATGAAATGTTACGCTGTGTAATCATTCAATTTCTTCAACAAAAGGCTTCGGTTTCAAGCTTTAAAAACTAAACCTTGTACCCCCTTTGGACCAAAACCTTGCTTTTTCTAGCCTAACCACTCATAGAAGAGCTAGCCAACAAGTGGCCGGTAGGCCATTTTCAGGTGGCCAGCCGTACATCTCTATGGTTGGTCGGCCATGTTTGCTGATAGAAGATATTTTGGAACAGCCAGCTGTTCCCATGTGCATGCCTTACACCAACTGTCTCTTTACAGATATTTCCAATGTGAGAACCTTTTTTTCCTATAAATACATGCCCCTCTTCATGGTTTGGGCTTAGAAAAGTTTGGCCAAGAGCTATAACTTGTCCAACTCACTTTCCTCTACTCTTGCAATATACATACAGTATACATACACCTTCTAAGCTTAAACTTGAAGCTGTTGCTGAGATTTTTGAATACAATTTCGGCCTCTTGAGAGTGCTTAGCTTGTGGTTTGATAACTAGGAATCTCTTCATCTCTTTAAAGGGATAATCTTTAAACTCTTTCACCATCTTTTCTCTCTCTTTTTCTTGTGTTTTTATACTAATTTCGAATCCATTTTAAGCTTAAAAATGTGATTTAAAGCTAACAAAAAGAGGATGGATTAGCCACCCTTCCTTAGGCCTTGTTCCATAGCTTGTTGCTTTGCCTTTTTCTACTTTGTTTCTTTTTGTTTTAGCCACTATTTTTTTTTTGGGATTTTAAGGGGCTATTTAATGTATTTATTTAATTTATGCTTTGAATATTATCCTTGTGTTGTTGTAAGTCCTCATGGATTTGGTGTATAAGCCATAGCTTCCAATCCATTTGAGTTAATAATCTTTTCTTTCATTTTTTTTTATAGCTTTCATGTACATATTCACACCATTGTAACCATCCACTTGTTCATTCATAATCTGCAACCTCTCTCATTTTTTTGTTTCTTTTGATTAAGAGTTGTATCAAACAATAGATCACCGTTCAAGGTAAAAGAAAGAGACCCCTAATGCTAAATGGTTTAATCTCTTCGAAGGTTCATTACCAGGGCATTACATCTCTCTTATTCTAAGTATGATCTTTTGTTTGACACTTCCCTTTATCGCCGATGCATTACTTCTAAGGGACTAATTTTCCATTTAGACCCTTGGAAATCATAAAGGAAATAGTCAATATAGCTCATTTATCGAGTTTCGATTTGATGTCATTATTGCTCATTTTGGATTTGACTCCGAATTCATTATTGCTTGAAAATGGGTTTGATTCTTCCGTTGTAGTTTCCCCTCGTAGAAAAGGGCTTGAAAAGCTCATTTCCCGAGTCAAGTCATGCTTGTTACTCTTTATTGCTTTTAGACTTAGTGGACGTAATCATCACTTTTAGACAAAAAGAAAGAAAATATAAGAAAATAGAAAGGTAAAACAAAAAGGCTAATAAAATTGGAGTAAAAAGTGGTAAACAGATAATAAAATTTGGTAAGGTTTAGTCGGACGTTATACTAAACCTATTGCGTCTTGAATCATCGCATACTATTTCAGTAATGTTTGATGATTCATGAAGCAGATCTACCCCCTCCCTTGAGGTAACTCCATGATAGGGAGAAGGTGTTGTTTGTCTTTTATGTCATTTTATCGACCTTTTCTCCTATCGTTTCTAAGATCATCACGCAACAAATTTGCGATAATTAATGATTTCATAATCGAATCTACTCCTCCCTTGATCATCTTTATGATAGGGAAGGACAGAGAAGATAAAAATCTTTTGGAAACACTTTGTTTTTGCTCTGTTTTAGCTCTGTTGTAGCAGTGTATTCCCTAGAAACAATGCCCAGCTGGTCATCATTTTGTACGGCCAACCACTTCTCAAGGCCGGCTGGCCACCTATTTTGTATAGGCAGTGGTATTTTTATAGCAGAACATAGTAGATTTTGAGGCCAAAACAGAATAATTTTCTGACTACAAACAGAGCAGATTCTGGCAGCAAACAGAGAGGTTTCCAATAGATGTTCTCGGTTGTGCGCATGCGGTTCCTTGCTTGCCGTTCGATTCCATTAGATTAGCTGCTTTAATATTCATATTCATATGTTGTAACTAATTAATTGCTTTGGTTTCATTTGAATTTGTAATAGTTAATTAATTCATTCAATTGTGTTGTAATAATTAGTTAATTAGCATATTTATTCGGACCGTCTTGTGCGAGGGCCAATTTGTAATATTTGTATGTCTTGCAACCCCTATTTCTTTCTCCATTTTATTTACATGCTTACTACCGTTACATATAGTATCATGTTTTTGTTTCATATCATTACTATGTGTTATATCCATTTTTGCATGCATTTAGTTTGCTTTATCATTCTAATGTCATTGTCATTTCCTACTTGAATACATGTGTTGCCGCATGCTTTGAGTTGATTCATATGACATGATAAATAAGCTGAACATAGTAGTTGCATTTTGTATGTGTTGCTTAGTCACTTTGCATATTAGGAGCATGCATTTTTCTAACCATTTTTTTTTCCTTGGCTTGCTTCAATTAATTATTAGGTGAGCATTTTTTGTTTTAACATATTACATGTGTGTTTGTGTTTCCATATCAAGCATACTACCATGAGGCTACGTGTTTATTTGAAATACCTCTTTGAATGCCTGTAGATGAAGGCTATTTCGCTTAAGTTGGAACGACTTTGATAAATGTATATACAAGCTTACTTTTTAAGTAGCACGCATTCAAAACCTTTTTCAAACAAACATAAAAATCAAAACATTCCAAAAGGGGTGACGTAGTGTGCCTCACATAGTAAGTTAGCATAATAAATCAGAACAAGAGCATATAATGTATATAAAAATCACATCATAATTAGTAGATGCCGATCTTTGATCGGGTGAGTGGGGTGCTTAATCTATGACCGTCCCCTCTCATATCTAAGCTCTTGAGCCGAGACACTTTGGTTATGACGAACAAGTGGTCATTGAAACGAGTCACGTGTTTCCTCTATTTTCCAAAAATATTTAGGTGGCGACTCTACAATCTGACAATGCAGTCCATTTTTGGCATCTCTGATGGATTATACAAAGGTTTGTTAGATTTGGACTCTCATTCGTTTTTCTATTTCACATTGTACTTGTAAAACCAGATTCAAAACCACGGGAGTTCGAATTGTAGGGCTATTGTACCCAAGGAGACTAAACTCTTCCGACGAGCACAAAAAACCAACTACAAAGCTCA
Source organism: Camellia lanceoleosa (assembly GCA_025200525.1). NCBI lineage: Eukaryota > Viridiplantae > Streptophyta > Magnoliopsida > Ericales > Theaceae > Camellia > Camellia lanceoleosa. The sequence continues at coordinate 56,726,366 of CM045765.1, forward strand.
AGAAAGACCACTCGAGCCAACACCGCTCGAGCAAAAACTACCATCTCCCAGTATCCCTAGACCTACAAAAGTACTGGGAGTTTAGAAAGACAGGTCGAGTGAAAAGGCAAAATTCTAGGCAACAATCATTTTGAAATACAAGCTACCAACCTGTTCCAAATGTAACCAAGGCACTCCAATAACCAAACTTAATGACGCATAAGGAGAAATAAGACATGAATAATCATATAAGACAATGAAACCTGGATCCAGAACATCAAATGGGTCGAGTCTAAACCAGAATCACTATATGTAATGCTTACCACATTGGCCTTGGTGCTTAACAGGAGTAGTTGCACCTTTCTCTCGTCAATCAATAGTAGCTGGTACATCCGTAACATTTGCATACTTAAAAGATGTTGGCTTTGAGATAGATGTCACTTTGGTTGGTTGCTTCTTGTAACCAGTATGAGAAGCATGAAACTCCTCATCTGTTAGGTCTGCATATTGATTAACACGAAGCTTGTATGCTCGGTTTGCACCTTCATTAAAGGCGTTTATATATTGAACATTGTCCTTGAATACTTGAAATCATGTATTCTTCTCTTCGACATCCTTGTAAACGCGTCGATGACATGTCATCCATTGCTCGTGCATTTCTAGCATGGTTTGTTCATTGAGAAGGCGGGAGAAAGCTTGAGAGGACAAAACTCCTAAGACAAAGAGAAAAGCCGGGAAAATGCATCGAAAATAGTTAGTAGAAGCCATGGAGTGAGTGAATGTATTTATGGGCACACTTACTAAAATTTTGCGAGGTTTGGGTTCTATAGGCAAAGATTCCCACGAGATTAAGAGGTTGTTTGAGGTGTCCTAAATAAGTGTACCGTTTGTCTTTTTGAACTAAAAAATTGAGGAAAAAAATATAGATGTTTGGGTTAACTTTTTGACTTTTTATGAAAAAATGTGTATTAAAAAATTTTATAAATTAGTGGGTAGGGAAAAATTAAGATTGAGAGTTGTGCAACCGTAATTTTTAATTTTTAGTGAATAGTGATCACTTTTTAACTTTTTGAATAACTTTTTAACTTTTTAATTTTTTCTTAACTCGCCAAACTTGGCCTAAATTCCATACAACTTACCCATAATACTCTAGTTTACTGTTAACCAATAAATAATGAACACGTCAGCATTTTCAAAGTAAATGTTGTCTTTTCTCTTAGTGCATTACTCCTCCATCAGTTTTCACGTTGATTGCTTTTTTGTTGAAGTAAACAGATGGTCGAAATTTCTAGTGATTTGAAAAGGGATTTTTTTTTTTTTTATTGGGAAATTTATTGGAAAGTTTTATTTTGAGAATTTTTGTACCATTTGATTCTACATTTTAAATAATTGATTGAAGAATCTTTATTAGGTGTGTGTGTGTGATTAGTATGCCTTTTTTCAAACGTAGATGAGTATTCACTAGTTAATTGAGAAATTTTTTTTTTTTTTTTTTTTTTTTTGGGGGGGGGGAAGAATGTGTGGTAGGTATAGTGTGATACTTCAATATGGCGGTATTATTGTGACACTCCAACGATGGGACACTCCAAAAAAATTAAAAACCTTTTGGTGTATTTTTCCCAAATGTGAAAATGTGGTAGATATGATATGATACTCTAAAATTTTTACGTATCTTTAATGTATTTTTTTCTAAATGTGACAGCGTGGTAGGCATAATGTTACACTCCAAAAATAAATAAAAACTCATTAGTATACTTTTTTCAAATGTGACAACGTAGTGGATATGTTGTGACACTCTAATCAAATTAAAAACTCCTTAACGTACTTTTCTTAAACGTGACATGTGACATTCTAACGTGGTGAACCCAATTTGATTGAATTACTATATGTCTTCACGTCATGCACCAAAAAATAATTAGTAAGAAATTCACGTCAAAAAACAATTAGTAAGGAATTTACGTCATACACTGCGCGTGCTAAAAACAACCAAACTTTAAAAAGTTACTAGTACACTTTTCAAACAACGTGACACGCAAACAACTCACCACCTTCCTCATACATAACTACGCCACATGTCTCCCAACTGTACTAATAATGACAAAACAGTTAACAAATAATTTAAGAGACCACTCAATCATCAAAAAAATATTTAAAACCTTATGGATTACAAGTTTATAAAACGGGATTTATTAGTCAATTCTCCTTTTTTTTTTTAGTGATTTTTTATTATTAAAATATGTGAAAATATAGAAACAAATATTTTATTTTTTACAAAAAAAAATGCAAAAATTAGAGAGAATAGAAAGAAATTTTTAACTTTTTATACAAGTTAACTTTTTAGTTTTTTAATTTTTTGATTAAAATATTAACTTTCCAAACAACCCTTTAACCATTAATAAAATCTTGAATATCTGAACTTAATTATTTGAAATAGTAAAATTAGATTTAAAATATGTAGAATGGTATTTAAATTTGTGCAAACTATATAGAAATTGATCAAACATAGTGTCTCGCTGATTTTGAACAAATACGGAAGCCAAATTAGAGAATTGCCTGACTGCTCTATTTGGTTGAATTTTCATAATATAGTTTTGAAAAATTTTCAAAAATTCATTCGGTGACCAAATAAAAAAAAAAATTACTCATTATTTTCATATGATTTTCTCTCTTTTGGATTGAAAATAAAATTTTTTTAAAAATCTTTTTAAATGTTTATCTTTATCAAATTGATTTCAATTTTTTAAAATAAATTTCAAAAACTTAACCCCAACTGTCCTGAAAGGCCAAACTGTTGTGTGATGTATCAAAAGGTTCTAGAGAGCTGCTTGCTCGGGTTGATGAGTTGTGTTGCAACAAATTGATTTTTATTTTAGTTTTTTAGGAGATACCATACAATGAGTATTTCTATCTCAAAGGGGATAAGAATGTGAGACTTGAAACCTATACCGATTCTCTGATAATGGGATTTTAAACAAATCAACTAATAAAAAATCTTATAGTTGGGGCATGAGAACAACCTTTCTTAGGTGGCTGACAAAAAATGATTCACTTAAAGTGTATTGGGATTTTTTATTATTCAAACAAATTTGTTAAAAGAAAAATATATATATTTGGTGACATTTCAAAAAGTTACTCGACTCGCATAATCAACGGAAGACCTACTGGGTGGCTGGCCCCCGCAAGGTTTCAAAAAGTTTCTCTAATCACCCAAAGCACACTCCAATTTCACCATAATTTATTTGAAGAAAAATTCGTGGAAAACCTCTTTTTAACAACTTGTTTAGTTATCAATCTTATGCAAATACTTGTGATCCCATACGTTCTATATATTTGGATTGTAATACAAGACAAGTTTTTTTTTTTTTTTTTTTTTCAAATTATATATTTTTCGATGATATTTTTACCTTTATTTTCAAATAAGTGCGAAAATTATAAATATAAGGATAAAAGGCATTAAATTCGCCTGTGGTTTTAGGCTACTGTGGATGATCCCTTGATGTTTGAATATATGCAGATACTCTTGTGGTCTTAGACTGGTCTGCAACTGTTATTTTTTACATCCAAATAAACGGCTAGTGAGCTACATGCGCCCCATTTGCAAGTATTGCTTTGTTTGACAATTTTCTCTCAAAAAATGGTTTCTCCAACTCCTTTACCCTTCACTATATAAAACAATGCTATTAAATGGATGTTAACACATTCTAGAAAACCCAAATTGATTATTTTATTTATTTCTTTTAATCTCTTATTTATTTAATATTTTTTTATTTAGTCAAATATTGATTTGTTAAATTTGTCTTCCACTCTATTTTCTTCTACTATATTGTGCTAAATGACTGTCTTTTTTTTTCCGTTTTGTTTTGTTTTGTTTTCTATTTTTTTGTTTTATTTTTTTGTTTAAATCATAAAATCACATTAATCTAATTTTTAATTTCTAACCCACTTTTTTATTTAATAATATTTTAAATTAAACATACATATATTTATATGTATAACAAATTAAATTATGAATTAATATAACAACGTTAATTTATTATCATAAATTACCTTAATTAAGTTTAAATTTTTGACTTAATTTCTTATTTAATAACATTTTAAATTATATATACAAATATATATATAATTAAAGCATAAATTAATCTAGACACCTTTTTTACCATAAAATCAAATCATAAAATTTAAAATTAAAACTTAAAAAAGAGAGGCAACCAGTAGTAGATATTGCAATGTTCCTAATAAATTCCACAATAGAGTAGAAACAAAATTAAAGAAATCAACAAAAAAGAAAAACTAAAATTAAAATATATATATACACATATAAAAGATAGGTTTTTGTATATATAATTTAAAATGTTATTAAATACAAAATGAAGTTAAAAATTAACAATTAATTAAGTTAATTTTATGATAATAAATTAAGGCAGTTAGATTAATTTATAATTTATATAATGCATGTGTTTAATTTAAAAGTTAATTACCTAAAAGTCCAGTTTACAAATGTTATGGTAGCTCATGTCCGATTTAAGATTTTTTTTTAAAACAATAAGGCCTATTTAGTAAAACTGAGAATATTATTAGTTTTTTTTTTTAAATTTTTAAAAACTAAGAACATTATCAATTTTATGTAGTAATGTTCCAGATTGTAATCCCCCAAAATAATTACCAACATCCCACCACAACATTTATATATGACAATAATAATAAAGCAAATATCTTCCATTAAATCTAATTGGCATTACAAAAAGGGAAACACATGAAGTATGCATTCATAATGTCTAACCCTGAACCCATAGTATATGTTACAATTAACAAAAAAAATAAAAAAATAAAATAAAAAACAAAAAAAATTGGAAGTTAAACAAATAAGAAATGCCTAAAGGTTTACAACTTTCCAAAATAGTTCTTGGTTACAATAAAAGTGAGTCTTAAGCTCAACACAGTTAAAGCTCTACACTTGTACAAAAGTAAATACAATATAACAAAACTGAGCCTTCAGCTCCACAATTCTCCTAAGCTAAGTCCTTGGTAGAGGCATATCACCACTACCTGAAAATATTTTTCCCACATAAGGTGAGCCTAAGCCCAGTAGAAATAATCTAACACAATATATGAATCTTAATAAAGATATAGTTATAATATGCACATGCAATGCCATGGATAAACCATTTCATAATTTTTTTTTGCAAACCCTGCAGTACCAACTATGTATTTCAATTCATGAAATCAATTTCATCTCATTCAAATGACCAAACTAAAAATACAACATAATAGGTTTCTAATCAGTAACCATCATACAATCACTTTTATTTTCCATTTTATAGATATTTCGTCTGCAGGAATCGACACACATCTATACGCGTAGTTTTCGAAATTTTCACCCTAGACACACAGGCCAACTTAATTCAATAGAGTACATCCATTTTTTTCTTCCACACATGAAGTACATTCTCTATCTTCTCCCAAACATCATACATTTACAATGTATAAAAGCATAGTCATATTCAATGACAACGGATGAGAGATTTGTTTTAATTCGCTTAATCCTCATGCAATTTCCACAACAATCATGGCTATCCTCCACCGATAGCCCAAAACATATATTTTTAAATAGATATACAATCCCTAAGACAGATAAACTATCCAAATTTTCATAAGTGAGAGATAATACATATCCAACTCCATTTATATAAACATCCATCCAATTTTACATTTTCAATACCAATTCCATTTATTTGTACAAAACAAATGTTTGAGATATTTAGGGCAAACTCCTCTTTTTTCCAAAATCCATCCCAAGTATCAAAATCAACAATTTTACCACAACATAACCTTATATTCACTTCCATAACCCTTCTCAAGAACGCATTAGAGAATCCCCTTTTTTATTTTAAACCAAAACCCTAGATTTGTTCAAAATCTCCCAAAATCACAATATTGTTTACACAAAACAAATAACTAAGTTAAAAACCATAGAAGAGTGTAGAAAATCCCTACCTCAGAGCTAGAAGACGAGCAAGGTAAAGAAGAAACTTGGATGAAGCCGAAACCCAACTCTATTCGGATGAAAATGTAGACCTTGAGATGCTCTACCTTTTTAACAAAGGCACACGGGTAGAGAAACCACTAAATCTAGGTGAAAATGTAGAGAGAGATGGAGTTTTAGAGAGACAAACTCTAGATCTAGGGTTTTGAAATGTTTTAGAGAGAGAGAGAGAGAGAGAGAGAGAGAGATGAAAAAGTGAGAAGAAATGTCCTGATTGCGAACTGATATACACAGTTCGCTCGAGCATACAGACACAACAAGTTATTCCGCTTGAGCGCAAGAAGTGACGCTCGAGTGCAGATTACACTCTTCTAGTAGTTTTATAGACATCAGACCAATGCTCGAGTGCAAGAAAGACCGCTCGAGCATAGAAATCACTGCTCGAGCATATAATACACTTTCCTAGTAGTTTTGCAGACCTACAAAAGTACTGAGAGTTCACAAAGCCCACTCGAACGCAAGAAGTGACGCTCGAGCAGAGGAGTAAAATTCTAGGCAACAAAAGTTTGAAAATCAAGCTACCAGCCTATTCCAAACGCAACCAATATATCCTAATAGCCAAACTCAAGGAAATACAAGAGACGTAAGACATGGACAACAATACAAAACCATGAAACCCGAGTCCAAAATATAAATTGGGTTAGGTCTAAACTAGGAACGCTATAACCTCCCCCCTTAAGGAATTTCGTCCCCGAAATTTCAAATCAAGTTTAAAACTATGATTAAACCAATTACAACAATGATAATCTATCAATTCCATTACCATGACCCATTCTCTAGCCATCCATTCTCATCAACGCAATACACAAGTGCCAACATTGAAAGTACAATTTACATTTTCCAAAACATATACAATGTTTATATTAAACTCGTGTTTCCAAAACATATACAACATATACAATGTTTTCATACTTCATTAACAAAACATAATCTCAATACATGCTCAAATATCAACAAATAAGTCCAGATACTTCCCACGAACTTCCAACTCATGTTCTCAAGTTGCTTCCTCAACTCCGTGATGTCGCCACAATACTTTAACTAATGGAATTGTCTTTCCTCGTAAGACTTGGTCTCGAGTATCAAAGACTTTCACCGGTCTCTTCTCATGCGAGGCGTCCTCATCTACCTCTAAGTCGGTCCAATCCAACACGTGTGATGGATCTGGCTCATACTTCCGAAGCGTACAAATATGAAACACATCATGAACTCCAGAAAGCTGTGGCGACAAGGCTAAGCGATAGGCTACCTCTCCAATCCGCTCAAGGATCTCAAAAGGCCCAATAAATGTAGAAGACAACTTCTCACTCATTTCAAATCTCATCAAACCCCGCCTAGGTGATATCTTCAAGAAGACATGATCTCCTACCTCAAAAAACAAGGGTCTCCTCCTATAGTCAACATAACTTTTCTAGCAACTCTAGGTAGTAACCAACCTCTTACGGATAAGTGCAACTTTCTCCATCATTTCTCGAACTAACTCTGGACCCAACAATGGTGCATCACCCACCTCGGCCCACATATAAGAGACCTACATGATCGGCCATATAAGGCCTCAAACAGTGCCATGCTAATACTCGACTAGAAGCTATTGTTATAGGCAAACTCCACTAAAGGCAAGTGCCTCTCCCACAATCCCTTAAAGTCAAGAACACAACCCCGAAGCATATCCTCAAGGATCTAAATAGTACACGTGGACTGCCCACCAGCCTGAGGATGATATGCAGTGCTAAAAGTCAATCTTGTACCCAAGGCACTCTGTAGGCTCTGCCATAACCGAGCCGTGAAACAAGAATCTTTATCCGAAATAATCGTTACAGGGACCCTATGCAACCTCACTATGTCCCTAATATAAAGGTCGACAAGATAATCTACCGAGTCACTCATGCGTATAGGTATAAAGTGCACCAACTTCGTCAATCGGTCAACTACCACCCAAATTGCATCATTACCCCATTGACTCCTCAGAAGGCCCACAAAAAAATCCATCATAACATGCTCCCACTTCCACTAGGCTATAGGCAAGGGTTGCAACAAACCCGTTGGCCTCTGATGTTCGGCCTTCAGTTGTTGAGAAATAAGGCACTTCGATACAAACACGGTCGCATCCTTTTTCATTCCCCTCCACCAAAATTGGTGACTAAGGTCGTGATATATCTTTGTGCCTCCTGGATGCACCGCAAGGCGTGAATACCTCTCGACAAGACTTCGGTACGAAAAGACGGTCATGGCATCTAACACGCGAGTCAGAATACACATTCAAGCATTACTCTACCTTTCCACTAGAGATCTTTTCCCAGAGGATTTTGCAGCTTGCTTTTCGTGCTCCTCGGAGGGGTTTAGTCTCCACAGATATGATAGCCCTACCGTTAGAACTCTTGTGGTTTTGAATTTGGTTTCGCAAGTACAATATGAAACAGATAAACACAAAAGAGTCTAAATCTGACAAATCTTTTCAAAAATCAAATTTTTAATCAAAAATGCCAAAAATAGACTGCATTGCCAAATTTTAGAGTCACCACCTAAATAGTTTTAGGAGATTTAGGAAACTCGTGACCTGTGCCAAAGGCCACGTATCCGTCATCACCAAAGTGTCTCAGCTCGGGAACTTATGTATGAGAGGGGAATGTCATGAATTGAGCACCCTACTCACCCAATCAAAGATCGACCTTTACTAATCATAATGTGATTTTTACGTACATTATATGCTCTTGTTTTGATTATTAATGCTAACTTACTATGTGAGGCACACAAGTATAAACAATTCACTCACTTTGGAACATTTTGATTTCATGTTTGTTTTCAAAAGTGTTTGAATATGTACCACTTGAAAATATGATCTCATATGTACATTAATCAAATTATCCCAACTTAAGTGAAAAAACCTTCATCCATATGCATTCAAATAGGTATATCAACTAAGCACTTAGCCTTACGGTATACATGATTGATATGGAAACACTAACATTCATGCAATATGCTAAAGCAAAAAATGCTTGTCCCAAAATATCTGAGGCAAGCCGAAAGAAAGAAAATAGTTAGAAAGAATGCATGATCCAAAACAATGCAACATGACCAATGCAACACATACAACATGCAATTAATATGCTCGGCTACTAGCATGGCATGTGAGTCAATTCAAGGCATACGATAAAGCACGTATTCAAGTAAGGAATTTGATATTGATTATTATGATGAGCCGAACTCTTAAGCATGCAAAACAAATGGGCGTGAGTCATGGAAAATGCTAAGGAAAACATGATGCTACAGACAATCCATCATAAGCGAGTAAATAAAATGAAGAAAGAATGGGGATTGGAAGACATACACAATATTACAAGTTTGCCCTCGTGCAGGATGGTCCAAGTGTCCGAATTAACTACTTATTACAAATCCAAATGAATGAATAAGATAGATTAACTAATTATTACAAGTTCAACTGAATCTAAGTAATTAAGTACAACACAATACTATTAAAGCACTAATTTCATGAGCCATGGGAAATAAAGAAGCGCGTATGCATGAAAGGGAATATCCACCTGAAAACACCTTTGTTTTGCTACCAAAACCGTTTTGTTTTGCAATCAGAAAAATAATTTGCTTTAGCCTCAGCCTCTATTCTATTCTACCATGAAGATGGTACTGCCTGCTCCACAAAAGGTGGTTGGCTAGAAAGGAAAGGTGGCCGGTCGGCCACTATTTTCTGGTACTGCCCTGCTGCAACAAAATGGAAATAGAGCAAAAGCTGAGTGTTTCCAGGGGATGTTTATCCCCTTTGCCTCTCCCAATCATGAAATTGATCAAGGGAGGAGTAGAATCAATCCACAAATCATTAATGGTCGCAAGGTTATTGCATGATGATCTACGAATCGATGGGACAAATGCTCAGTGAATGAAAATAAAAGAGCAACAAAACCTTCTCTCGATCATGGAGTTACTTCAAGGGAAGTGGTAGACATTGATTTCTGTGCCACTATCATCACTAAAGAGTATGAAATAACTTAAGACTCAATGGGTTCAATTAATGTCTGATTGAACCTGACTTGATTTTATTCGCTTGCTTTACCTTTTTTTACCAATTTTATTAGCCCTTTTAATTACCATTTCATTTTTTAATCATTTTGTCCAAAAGTGATCATTATGTCCACTAATGAAGAGAAATGTCAAACAAGAGGTTGTTCATGGCTTGATAGAGATGTAATGCCCTAGTAATGAATTTCCAAAGAGATTAAACAATTAAGCATGGAAGGTCTCTTTCACATGCCTTAAACAACCTCAATTGTTTGAAACAACCCTTAACAAAAAGAAAGAAAACCAAGAAATGAGGGAGGTTGCAGAGATGGTTGTTACAAGTGTGAGTACATTTATGAAAACTATGAAATAAAAGCTATCAACTCAAATAGGTTGGTATATAAGGCCTAAACCACCATACCTATGAGGACTTACAACAAGGCAAGTATAATATTCAAAACATAAATGAAGTAAACACATAAAAATAGTCCTAAAAACAACAAAACAGTGTTGGAAATACTTTGAAACAAGCTAAAAAAAGTAAGCCAAAATGGGAGGGAATTAAAGCTAGTAAGCAAGCCTAAGGAGGGGTGGCTAACCCCTCCATGTTTTGGACCTCAAAACCACATATTTTAGCCTCTTAAAACTCAGAAAAACAGTAGCCAAAAGTTGAGAAGCAAGTGGGAAACACAAGGACAAAAGCTTATGGAATAAGGTTCAAAGAAGGGTGGTTAACCCCTCCACCTTCGGTAGCTTTAAGTCACAAGTTTCATCCCACAAACACAGTCCAAAAATAGTATAAAATCAGCAAGAAAAGAGAGAAAGGAAGTAGTGTAGAGATGGCAAGAGTTATAGCTCTTGAAGAGATGTTAGTCTTTGATTCACAAACCAACAAGTGAGCACCCTCCAGAGCTAAAATTTTAGCTCAAGAACCTCAGCAAGAAGACTCAAATTTTTAGTTTAGGAAGTGTAGAGAGAGTGTATGTATATTGCAAGATAGAGAGGAAGGGTGCTTAACAAGTTTTGGAGTCTTCACAAAATTTTCTAACCTAAAATCAAGAGGGTGGGCTTGTATTTGTAGAAAAACAGCTTCTCTAGTCGGAAACATCTGTATATATACAGCTGGTGCAAGGCATGCACATGGGGGACAGCAGATAGTAAAATATCTACCTGTCGGGGCACCTAGTCGGCCGTCCACTAAAAAGTGCTCTCAAGCCTGATTTCAAATGAGTATATCTCCTTCATTCGGACTCGATTTCATGTGATTCTTGAGTCCAAATTGAAGGCCCGAAAGTCTACTATCCAATGGTGGTGGCCTTACATATAAATTCTAAGTGTTCAAAGAGATATGCCGACGTTAGTGAAGGCTGCTCATTTCTTTATTAACGGATTCATGCCTAACTTCGAACGGCCATAACTCTCTCATCGGACTCGACTTTAGGTGATTCATGAGTCTAAATTGAAGCTCCAGTAGTCTAATTTTCCAATGGTGGTGGCCTCATATCTCAATTCTAAGTGGACAAAGAGATATGCCTAATTTAGTGAAGGCTGCTCATTTCTTTCTTAACGGTTTGATGCTCAACCTTTCCACCAACTAGTTTTCTTCCAACCCCACCTATTTTATTCAACTCCAAACCTATAAATAAGATTTTTTTAATTATTTTTTTCAAAGAGTTCACATCCCTTCCGTTTATTTCCACTTTGTCCTTACCCGATTTACCGAAAAGTGTAATATTTTAAACGAAATGCGAGCCTCGGAACATCATAGAAACATTTGGAAAAATATTTTGAAAAAGAGGGTTTTAAGGTCTAAAATAATTTTGGTCAAAATGGGGTCGAATCAGAAGCTCAAAAACTGAAGCTTTTGCTGAAGAATTTGAACGATTGCATAGCATAACTTTCATCATCGAGTGATCAACCTAAGGTGCCTAAGTCTTAAGGGTGGTCAAAAATGGGGTGTCTACAATTGCCCCTCTTTGACAGAGCTCAAAGTCATGAAATGACATTAGCGAATGTTAAAGCTCGAAGATGACCCATTTTGACAAGGCCTTAAGACTTGGGAAAACAAAAAAAATGCATATATAGTTGGTTGAAGCCGAGGGTTGCCTACGTATCCTGTTGTAAAGAATCAAACTAGTGTAGTTCAGGGGTAGAATGTAAAACGATACAAAATGTAATGAAATAATCAAACCACATGCAGTATAAAACACACGAATACCATAAAGGAATGGAGATGTGAATCAAACGATGTTTAACATAGAAAAGGTGTTGAAACCCTCAAACCACAATTCTTGGTGGAATAGACGTGTACACATGCATAACTATGCTTTAACGCAGGAAAGGTGCATGTAATTGGGTGGTATGATATAAGCAAGGAATGATCTGCTGGGGAAAGATAATGATCCTAAATGCTGAATGCAATAAGACAAAGTACGATGCAATGGATGCAAGAGATGAAGTGAATAAGAGGCGCAGGCCGAACTACATCTTACCTAGAAAAGGCATAGACACAAACCAAACCCCGTCTAACGCAGAAAAGGTGCCAGAACCCTCAGACCACAATTCTTCAAGAATAAGCATGTACACATGTAGAGCTATGCTTCAATGTGAGAAATGTATGAGCACATGCCAAACTAAGCTTAACATGGAAAGGATGTAGGTACTAAAATGGTATGATGTAATGGGTGTAATGGATAGTGTGGTAGATGCCTGTGATAGATGTTAATGCAATGTGATAGAGGTAATAGATGTGATGTAATAAATAACTATGATGTAGCAGTTGGGAAGCGGTGCTTTTTAGAAAGTAATTGGCAGGGGCAATTGGTGATGACTCACCTTATGCTACTGTGGATCTTCTTCTTTTTCTTGTTTTGCGCTTCCAAAACATGGGTACTACTTTTCTTCTTGGCCATGTTTGCAACTTTTCATATTCTCCAATAGGGTGATAGAATAGGTTGGTTCAGTATCCAAAATTGAGGCGCATACAAACTACCTCAACCTACAGGGTTGCCATACAGATTTCAAGCCAAGGATACACCCCTAGGTATTTAAACCAGACTTTAGTCTCAGAAATTCCAAACCTTTGCATTCTAGGCCTTGGCCATTCAAACTCTAGTTTCCACCATCTCAGTTGATCTCCTAGGAACTCATTACAAACACATTCAGGTGGCTATACCAAACCGCCTGAAGCCGTTCAGGCACAAAATACACCAAAGGAATTTCACCTTTAAAGGATTTAAGGTCTCCTAGACCCAATGAGTGCACAATACAGTATAGGTAAGGTGCACAAGACAGTACGATGCAGGGTGAATGCACAAAATAGTGCGGTGTAAGTGAATGTACAAAAATAGTGTTGTGTAGGTGCACAAGGCATTGCGGTATAGGTGAATGCACAAAAACATGCGATGCAAGGTGCATGTACAAAATAGTGCAATGGAAGGTGAATGCACAAAAATAGTGTTGTGTAGGTGCACAAAACAATGCGGTATAGGTGAATGCACAAAACAATGCGATGCAAGGTAAATGCAGAAGGTGTACAAAATAGTGCGATACAAAGTGAATGCATGAAATAGTATGATGCAAGGTGCACAAAACAGTATAATACAAACTGAATGCACAAAGCAGTGCGATGCAAGGTACACAAAACTGTGCGATACAAGGTGAATGCACAAAATAGTCCGATGTAACGTGCATAAAACAGTGCAATACAAGGTGAATGCACAGAATAGTGCGATGCAAGGTGCACAAAACAATGCGATACAAGGTGAATGCACAAAATAGTATAATTCAAGATGCACAAAATAGTGCGATACAAAGTGAATGCACAAAACAGTACAATGCAAGGTGCATAAAACAGTGCAATGTAAGGTGCACAAAACAGTGCGATGCAAGATGAATGCACAAAATAGTGCGATGCAAGGTGCACAAAACAATGCGACACAAGGGAAAGATGTATGGTATGTAGAGGGAAATTTGTAGTACATAGAGTAGTGCATCATGTACCTTATGAAATGAGTGTAGGGAAACTTACCACAACTTATTGAAAAGTAACACAAAGGGAAGCAACAGGACGAAACTGTTAAGTATAGAACAAAGTCAAGGGCAAGAGCAACCAATCATGCAGTTCAAATCAACCAAGGTTTACGGACATGTATGCATAATCCATAGCACATGTATTAATCAGAGGGAAGATGGCAATCCCAGGAGTTTTGAAAATGGTCGGAGACAACTTTTGAAATCTAAATCATATCAGAATCATCATGGGAGTAAACTACCCTAATTCAATGGAAAGTGCTCGACAAATGGCTCTGAGCTGATTGAGAGAAAGGTTGGGTTCATGCCCCTTGTTCAATTGATAACCTGATTAGATGTACTGAAAATTACCCCTAGTGTCTAGTCATTAGCCGCCGATTGGGTTCATGCTCTTTGTCCCATGGATGGCCCGGTCAGATGTACTAAAAATTGCCCCTAGTGTCCAATCACTGGCCACCTTTTTCAACATTATGCAGGCACGTGTGATAGAGATCATTAGATCTTGGAACGGCTGCCAACCAATCAAACTCATGCTTCCCTTCTATCCTAGCATGTTAAGAACTTATTCCAGTCCCCTCTAAAAGCAGTGACAGATTCCTCACATATACTTTGGAATGATCATGAATGTGATGGCCCTTGTATGGGCACTCTCAGTTTGTTTATGAATTCCACACATGGACTTGTTTTTGAGTTCGGAGTGAACATTCATCTATGAAATTGTGACCATGCCACCCTATTGAACTTGTGCGACAGACGCACTATGGTGACTCGATGAAGAGCGCTTTTGAGCGACACACGTTATAGTGACTTGATGAAGAGCACAGACTGAGACAACCACCAGGCAGAACACAACAGAACTCACGAATGACGCAAAAGCAGAAAAATACTTAAGGTAACTGATCATTCATAGTGCCCCTAGTATTACTTATGTTCCTTTCAGAAATTAATTTCGCAAAACTCAAGTTTCGATTCCTTTTTGTTGCTCAAGTTAGAGATTCTACTGATAAGTTCAAGTGTTGAAAATTTCTCCACTTGTTGATTCAAGCTAGTTCTTTCTTACCCAACACAAGTATATGATATGCACAACAGTCAGTGTAGCTCACGGATTGATGCGAAGCTGAAGACGTGAATTGGGCAGGATGATCGGGTTAAGATAAATAAGATGGATATGGTTGAGATCGAACTTTAAAATGAAGTTGCCTACATATCCTAAGAATGGGAATCAGGACAACATAGTTAATGGTTGAGGTTCACTCCAGTGTTGACACTCTCCTTTTGTGCTCTAGCTTTTGCCAAAGTCGACCATTCGGGGTTTTCAACCTTGCGAGCTATATTTGTGTGATTTTTTATTTTTCATGCTCTAACTTTTGCTTAGGTCGCCCTTTCAGGTTTTTGGCCTAGCAAGCCACTCAAGGATAGCGTTATAACATTTGTGATGAATTTGATCAATAGTCTTCCCTGCCCTAACACTAGAATTGGCTTCGCCTTGATTTGAGCTTGATTCTCCATTCTTTTATGCATGTCTTCTTCTTTTCTCTTGCTTCTTTTCAAAGTTGGTTCTTTTTGCAATGTGGTACTTCCTCGCACCGGCTTTCTTGAATTCAGACAAAAGTTCCATTCCTCATTCCAATGGATACCACTGGCTTGATGGTTGACTTCTTTTCTCTTTTCTTTTTCTTTTTTTTTTTTCCTTTTTTTTTCTTTTCTTCTTTTTGGTTTCTTTTATCCATTTGTTTTAAAGTATTGAAAACACCAGGGGGAGCAATTCTATGATTGTTAGGTCAGAAAGCCGCCTTATGCTTGCTAAAATAATTGCCTAAAGGGGAAGAGAATCCCCAGGACAATGTAGAATACCACGCACAATTCTAAACCTATGTTCGCAAGTTTTGTGAAAGAAACAACTTTAAATTTCAAAATCATGAAGGACTTTACGCAGATAAGTCAGAATTCACTCAAACCATTCGAGGGATCCTTCTCAACACTCAACCTTATTAATAGAATCTCATTCAAAAAACAATGTGAAAGCTTTTCTAATTTCAAAAAGGTCACACATGAATTACTGTAGGCACAATAAAATGATCAAAAACTTGACTCCCGCTTTCTTATTTAGAAAAATGAAGACCTGAAGGTACACGACAGTGACTCAAGGGAAAAGATTCAAATGACGCGACAACGCAAGAAAAGACAAATAAAATAAAACTCACAACTCAACTATTTATAGAAAACAACTCAAAACAAAATCAGCATCCTTGAGACAAAAGGGGGTTTTCACTCTCCAAGTCCATTAGCAAAATTCAAAAACAACTTCAAGTAGCCCATGGGAGGGTCCAAACTTGCCTTCAATTCAACAATAACATCCACACCTAGTAGGATTGATTTCAGAATTTCAAATTGGGTCTCACAGATTGAGCCTCATAATTACCCCGGGGTTCCCCACACATCTTTTTTACCGTGCTGGCTAGGGTCAAGGTTAGTTGTTGGCAAGCCATGGATGGGATTTATGCTATGGGATGGCAATCTATTGTAGTCAAGGATGGGTTTATTGACAACTTTTGGGATTTTGTGAGGGTGATGACGTTATTGTCAATCAAGTCTTGAATTTCATGGTGAAGACGAAAACAACGGTCAGTATGGTGACCATACTACTGATGGAATGTGCAATATTGGGTAGGGTCATGTTTAGATGGGAGAGGATTAGGGAGAGGTCGAGGATTGAGCGGTTTGAGATACCCTTTCTCCCTCGGTACCTTCAATGCAGAGGTTGGGCTCATATGGAGATAGCTGAAAGTTCGTTTTTGAAAAGAAGAAGCATCAGTGTTAGAAATATTAGCAAATGGGTTGGCGGGTATTGGGTGGGTTTTCATGGCCTTGGGACTGGAATCAAGGTGGGTCTTTCTGGTAAAGCATCCCTTTTCATTGTTTGCCCCCTGATGCAAAAAGCTCTCAACCTGAGCGATAAAAGTGTCATCCACAGTTTTTACAACAACTACGAGCACTTGCTGCTTGTTCAACCCGTTGACCTTAAAAGTCTCAATATCCCACCGAAGATGTGCATAGGGATCAATACTGGTCTCGGCTTTGTTCTTGCCACTTGCTTTAGCTTGATCAAGGGATTGGGTGGCTATATCAAAGCAAGGCCCATTTGTTATTGATATGTCATCACCCAGACTTGAGATCTCTTCCAGTTGGCTGTTTCTAACTATAGCTCAACCCAAGATTGGAGAGCTTTTTGACATGAACCTTTTGGTATATAATGTGGTTGATGATGGAGCCAAGCCCCCAAAGGCTAAATCTGCCATAGTTCTCTAAAGATCGTCAATCATGCTCAACAACTCAAGAGTAGCGAGTTCGGCCATTGGTGCCCACAGTGTATTTGACCCAACTTGGTCTTGGTGAATAGGTTGGGTTGGACTCTTTGGAGTAGGTTGGAATGGAATTGGGCGTTTGTTAAGCTTTGGGGTTTGAGATGATTGGCATTCAAGTGCATCTATCTTGCATAAGTCTGTGCTTTCTAGAATGAACACCTCAGGCTCAGGTAAATGGGTCAGGGTGATATTGTAGCTCAACTTTTTGTGCTCATTTCGGAAGATGACTAGCCCTATAGTTCGGACTCCCGTGGTTCTGAATCTAATTTCACAAGTGCAATAAGAAACAATGAAAACACAAAAAAGAGTCTAAATCTGACAATTCTTTTGGAAAATTGATGTTTGAATCAAATGCCAAAAATGGACTGCTTTGCCAGATTTTAGAGTCGCCACCTAAATATTTTGGGAAATTTAGAAAACTTAAGACTCATGCTAAAGGCCATTATTCTGTCATCACCAAAATGTCTCGGCTCAGGAACTTAGGTACGAGAGGGGAATGTCATGAATTGAGCACTCCACTTGTCCGATCAAAGATCGCCTTCTACTAATCATGATGTGATTTTTATTTACATTATATGTTCTTATTTCGATTATGAGCTATTTTTTACCATGTGATGCACACACAAATATAGACTAATTTGCAATAATTGGAACATTTAATTTTATGTTTTATTTGAAACATTGTTTTGTGAATTTGCCACTGGAAAAAGTGGGCATAAAAATATACATTAATCAAATTATCCCAATTCAAGCAACTAGCCTTCATTCACAAGCATTCAAACAGTTATATCATTTAAGCAAATAGCCTGATGGAAGTATGCTTTGACATGGTAACACAAACATTTGATGCAAGATGCTAAAACTCAAAATTACTCACCTAGTACTTCGAGCCAAAACAAAATAAATTAATTAGAAATTATGCATGTTCCTAATTAATCCAATATGACTAATGGAACACATACATTTTGTATTTTATAGGCTCAGCTATAAGCATGGCATATGATTCCATTCAAGATATGCGACAAAGCACATATTCAAGTAATGAATTTGAACATGGATATTGGGTTAGTATGATAAGCCAAATCTTGGATGCACGCAAGGTAATGTATGCAAAGTATAAGAATGCTAATTTGAAAAATGATGTCCTATTCTAACCATCGTAAGAAAGTAAGTCAAATGGAGAAAGACATGGGTTGGAAGACATACAACTTATTACACATTTGCCCTCATGCAAGAGGATGTGAATCAAAGTCCGAAAGTTTGAATTAAACTAATTATTATAAGACCGAATGAATAAGCGAATAATTAACTAGCTAACTACTCTATTACAACAAGGACAATCAAAAGATTGAGAAACAAACTAGCTATTTAAGCTAACTAGCTATAACAATTACAAATAAACAATAGTAATAATTACAACACTAATAATTAACAAGACTAATTACAACAACAATATAATAATAATTTAATTATAACGATACTCTGAGCATTAATCTACAACATTGAGGTAAGTAAGGATGAACAAGGGTTGCATGCACAGTGTCCAAGAACAGCTCTGTCTGCCTAGGCTTATTCTGTTTCACCTTCGGCCACTGCCCTCTGTTTTCTGCAAAACATACTGCTGACCAAACATTGATGGCCAGTCGTGCCTCAATGAAGCCCAGTCGGGCCCCAAAAGGGTCGGTCGTGCCTCAATTTCATGCAAAATCCTGTTTTGTGCTCTGAAGTGAAAACAGTTCAGACAGAGTTGTTCTGAACTCTATTTGTCCCTCTCACACTTCTCTGTCATGGGAAAGCCTCGAGAGAAGGTTGGAATCGTTTCCAAAACCATCAATGAGAAAGTTGATTTCTTGATGATTTCGGGTACAATTTAGACAAAGATCAATAAATGTAATGAACAATAACCACCCCTCCCTCCTATCATGGAGTGAACTCAAAGAGGGAGGTATAGACACTTCAAGGTTCATCAAAATATCATGATTGATGTAAGACAACCCTCGACACAATGGACTCGGCATAACGTCCAGCCGAACCCCAAGCAATATAACTCATTTTCTTTATGTGGGTTGGTTCATTTTAAGCCAAATTCATTAGTCTTTGCCATCCTTTAATCCATTAAGTCCAAGGTGATTGTTGCGTCCATTAAAGATTATGTCCACTAAGTGAGAAATATGTCAAACAGGAGGTGATTCTCAACATGAGCAAGAGACTATGCCATTGACAATGAACCTCTATAGAGATTAAGCCATCAAGCATAAATCTCTAGTTCATAATTTGAATAATCGTTAATCAATTGAAATAACTCTCAAATGAAAGGAATGAATAGCAAGTTCATTTATTAAAATGAAGTTCTTAAACATGGAAGTTAGTTAAAGAAAAGCTAAGAACAATATTCAACAAGCTATGTATGCAAACTTATGAGACAACAATCAAGCTAATTAAAGCATGAACTATTTAAACAACCTAGAATAGCCCTAAAATAGCCCTTAATGGGTAAAAATTAGTGGCTCAAAGTGCATGAAAAGAGCCTAAAAATCTAATCAACAAATAGAGAAAACAAGGCTAGTAAGCAAGAACAAGGAGGGATGGCTAATCCCTCCACTTTTGAAATTTCAAAGCATGATTTTCAGCCTCTTTTTAACTCTGAAAAGCAATTTTGGGAGCAATGAAAAAGAGTGTAAAAGTAAGGGTTTGAGCTATAGGTAAAGGTGTAAGAAAGAGTGTAAACTCTCTCTGCCCTTTTGGTAGCTCTCCAAGCCCAAACTTAAACACTTGGAAGAGAATCAAAACAACACAAAACTACAAGAACTAGATAGTAAATGATAGCACAAGAAGTAAAAGAGAGGATGACAAGCTTATACCTCTCAAAGAAGTGAACTTTTGTTTATGAATCAAACTAACACAATCTCAAGCTTAAATTATGGTGTTCAAGGCTCAACCAAGGTTCCTGGGCTAAGGTGTGAAGGTGTATATGGTGTATGGATATAGGTCCAAGGTGATAGCTTGCTCAAAGGGTTGCTTGCACGAGAAGGCGGAGAAAAAGGAGCTCTCAAGAAGGTGTAGAGGCTTTTTGGAAATTCTTCAACCCTCAAACAGAGATATATGGTCGTTTTTATAGAATTTGAGCAAGAGGTGTGACGCCCCGATTCTACACTATAGGTTGCAATCAATGCAGAGTCACTAATGAGTCCTATGGTCAATAACCAATAAGATCCCAGATCGCTGGAGGAGTCAAATTAGCCTCCCTTCTATGTCCGACTTTCTTAGGCAGCGCACTACCCTTTTGACAGATCTTAACCGGTATTAACACAAGGTCTCATAAGCAACGATAAGGTGTGTACATATAAGTAATAGAATAAAAGTACATAACAACCACGAATACTTAATTCAAAAAAAGCTTGTTCCATTACATTACATCCTAAAAGTAAGTTTAAATCCTCACATGAGTCTTACAAAATATCAAAAGAGCATCTAACTTTCCTAAGATAGCCAAAAGTCTTCAAAGGTTCCAGGTTCGACGTCTCCCGCTATAAGTTCCTCTTCGTCACCTGGCATGATACGCCGTGAGCTTTGAATGCCCAGTAAACACACACACACACACCCTACCCATTTTTCTCAGTCCAATACACAATCACAAAATATAACATCAAGTAGTAAAGCATGATACTCCAATAAATAAATAAATAATTAAATGGTTAAGTTAGACATCAGTAAACTAGAAATCTCCCAAAGAGATTCTGTCCTCCCAACCACAAGAATCGGACGCGGATTATTCGGTATGCCCCCTCTTTTGCTGCTTTGTTGCAGAACTAACCTCGGATGCCTACCAACGGTTATATACCGCGTAGCGCCAACCGCAGGGCCTCAAAAGAGACGGTAAAATAGGGCCTTGCCCGAAATCCCTCCTTACACCAAACCACATAGGGTCCGAATACAACTGCTCCGTTCAAGGGTTCCGAAAACCACTTGCGCAAGACTTTAACTTCCAAATAGGGAACGCATCCCAACAATCCATATATCACATTTTTTTTTTTCATCTTTTCATTACTCAAGTGTTCGAAAACCCAATACCCTCCCAATTAGGTTTCCCGTTGAATTAAGTGTTTTAAGACAAGGTTAGTTCAACTTATAAAACAATAATATCCATATAAGCATGCATTCTTAAGATGGGAAAGGTAATTAACATAACCACAACACATATATTATCAGGTCAAGATATGATTTCAAGCTACAAACATTCTTATAAGAAAAGTAAATAACATAACCACAACACATATATTATCAGGTCAAGATATGATCATAAGCTGCAAACATTCTCATGAACTCAAAGGTACAAGATATCCACACCTAACAAAAATTTCCAGATTTAGTATCGCATAAAGATTAAAATGAAAGAGCTATTTCAGACCCTTTACCGGCTTGTCCTTCCTATGGTTTATAGAGGATTCGATCTGGTTTATAGAACATTTTTCGGAATTGGAGTTGCTCTTCCAGATTCTAAATTATTTAGAAAGTATTTAAAACTTGATTTTCTTGCAAACCGCTCAATGTTTTTCGATGAAACCAATTTTAGTTGAAAGCTAACTTCTAAAGAAAGGTTGTTACATAAAATAGAGGTTCAGAATATTTTTGTACATGTTTCTGGAATTTTTGAAAGTTGACTGCAAAAACAGGTTTTAAGGTAGAATGCCCAAAACAAGAAAATTTATAAAAAAGGGGGTTCCACCATGGGAAAGTTTCATTTCTTTTGTGAAGAAAATAGGCTAACTATTACATGTTTAACTTAGAAAATTTGTTTGAAAGAGTGCCCTTGAAAAGTTGAGAGATTTGTACAAAAAGAAGATGGTTTGTGCCAAAATGGGAAAAATACAAGAGGGATGAAATCAATACACAACCCTTAGCATTTTTTTACATAAGAACTTGATAATAACAGATCTGGAACATTATTCAGAAACTTTAGAACATGCATTAGAAAAGGAATGAAGAGAAGGTTGTGTTGGTGGCTTACCTTCCAAGCTTTGCACAAGAAACTCTCTTCTTCCTCCCTCTTCTCCTCTAGACTTCTCTTCCTTGCTCTCCTCTCTCTCTCTCTAACCAAAATGTGTGTGTGAGTGAGTGTGTTGTGTGAGTTTGCAAGCTAGGGGGTGTGGTATATATAAGAAATTTGGTGTAAAAGGACATAAAAGCCCTTTAGTTGAAAATGGATGGGAAAGCTAGGATTTTGGTTGGTGTCAAATGGGATAGGAGTAACTAAGGTGCTAAATCATAGGTTTTGGCATCAATTGGTTGATCTTTAGTTGAAAGGTAACTAGTTTTGAGATTTGCAACCTAGGTCTAGGTCACTAGGTTTGGATTTCCTAGAATATCTCATGATGGTGTGTCTTGGAAATAGATTTCTCACCTCCTCCAAGGAGGGGCCAACCATAGGGATGTAAAGGGCCTAATTTTTAATTATTTTAGGTTCTAGGCACATTCTTCTAGGTGTATATGTATATGTATGTATATATATATATATATATATAACAAGATTGATGGTACTTCAAGGTACAAGATACAAGTACTAATTTGGGGTAAGTTTAGAATTTAAATAAAGAGTGAGGGCTTGGAGTAAATACATGTAACTTATGTAGAATTAAATTAGGTCAAGGATCCTAATCCGATTAGGGAAATTCCTGTTTCGATAAAAAAAAAAAATGCTAACCGACAAGATTTGAATTAATTCAAGTAAACGAGGGGTTTTAAAAAAAATAAAAATAATTCAACATTAGGGTTTTAAAAGTAATTACATATTTCGGGGGCTTCACAAGAGGGGTCGTAAATATCTTCAAAAATGGACAGCTGGCGGGCTTCCACCCAGAACAGTATTTCTCTCTACTGAGGCACGATTGGCCTTCAATAGCCACGGTCGGCCCTCAATGAGGCACGGTCAGGCCTCAATGTGTTTCCCTATTTTTCTGCTTCAGACTCAATATTGGGTGGCATAATGTGTAAAAAAGGATTTCTTGGGTATAATCAGTGGGAATATGAGAGGTTTGGTACTATTTCGGAGCTTAAACATATCCCATTCGTTGAGACCTCGAACCACGCACAACACCACTTTCATCATTGAGTGTACCAGGAAAAGCGCTCGAGCGTTCCGGGCAATCAAAAATGGGGTGTCCACAGATATATATATATATATATATTAGGGTTGAAGGTATGTGGGAGTGTATAGATAAGATTAAGGTGAGGAGGTATGCAGTTATGTAAGGGAAGTGGGTTGGTGATAACATTGGGTTCTTGAGGTGGAGCTATCGTTTGGTTGTCGATGAGATTCTGAACCTCATGACGAAGGCGATGGCAACGATCGGTGCCATGAGCGCGCTGCTGATGGTACGCACAGTATTTGGTAGGGTTACATTTAGTAGAAAGTGGGTCAAGAAGGGATTAGGGATAAAGGGATTTGAGCTACCCTCTTTTCATCAGGACTTTTAGTGTGCTGGTTAGGCTTATATGGAGAGGGGTGAAAGTTCTGCATTGAGCTCGGGTTGGGCCGGTTGTTTATGGGTTGGTATTGGCAAAAAGAGGGGTAGTTTTGGGATCAGTGGCGACGGTATTGATTTTAGTGGTTTAGGAGTAGTGCTATTGCTAGCATTGGTACTCCTTGAAAACCCTCGTAGTTGGTTCGCTTGTTCTAGGAATAATCTCCCTATTAAATGCACTCTCAATTTGTACCCCTAATTCATGCAAATTTTTGAAAGTGAATAGTGGAGCGACTATTAACTTTTGTAACATATCAAGCTTAAGGTTTTGCACCACTATCTGCACTTGGTCCCTCTCAGAAGGTCGATCTGTTATTTGTGTTGCCTTTGCTCTTCACCTTGTAACAAATTCCACAAAAGGTTCTTTAGGATTCTGGTGGGTTGCTTCAAGCTCTTGGGTGGTCATTTCAATTTGGGTATTGTAGGAATACTAATTGACAAATGCCTTACCCAAACCCTCCCAGTTCTGCTTCACTTTATCCTCTAACTTGGCGTACCAAGTGGCTGATATACCCAGCAGGGTTTTTCCATATAGAGAGAGTTTCTAAGGCTTAGTTAGACCCATCGATTTCTACACGTCCAAGAAAAGCCGAATATGTACCATAGGATCTCCAGACTCGTTGAAATGGTCAATATGTGGCATTTTGAATCTATCTGGGAACCTTATGGTAGCCTCAGTGTACCTATCCTCAATGTCAGGAGTGGAGCTAATTTCCTATGCCTTTTTGAATCGCTTATCAACATTAGCAATTTTCAATAAGGTCGAGTCGAGATCATTAATATCAAAGGAAAAAAATCCCTCATTAGACTGCACCAGGGATCTGAAAACTCGAGCTTGAGCCAACCTTTCTCAAGGATTTGGAACTTACAAATCTTTAGTTGGCGGAGTTGGGTCAATGTTCGGCTGGGGGTCTGGGACTGGATGTGTGGTAGATACACTAGATGGGTGTTGCATTTCAGCAATAAGCTCATCCTACATGGCAATTCCCTGGTTTACGTCCATTATCATGGCCACAACTTCTTCTGGACTCTGTGTCATCACGGGTTTGCTGAATTGGATGGGTGTAACCTAAGAGTTGACTAACAAAGATTTAGACCCGGTTATGCTTGATGTATCTGAATTGGATTAGCCTACACGGGTTCGACTAGATTGGGCTTTTTTAGAATGGGTCTTTTGGCATTGGATGGATCTTTTCTAAGCTGGCCTTTGGGAATTAGATGGACTGGACCTTTACTGAGTGGGTTTTTGTTTTTGTTTTTGTTTTCTAGGATTGGATGGACTGTGATGGGTTAAGGCTTTCCGGATCAAATTGGGCTTGGCCTTTGTTAAGTTGGGTACTACTCTTTCTCTGGCTTAGATGAACCTAGCATTAAAAACAAATGCCTCATCAAATCGGGATACTAGGTAAACCAATCAAAGCAAAGCAAGATACAATTTTTGGGCCCTGGTTCTGGTACTGGTCTTGCTGAAAATTCACCCATATCAAATACAAACCCCTGGATTACGACCCAAATTCTGATTCTGATATGACCCTCAAGTTTTGAAAGGAATCGCCTCAAGATTAAGACCCTCCAAGGATTGCATCATACATTTCTAAAGATTTCACATTTTGCACAAAAAGGCATTCAAAACACCCCTATGAGAGGTTAGGGTTTCCCTGTCTTAGTTTTGGCATGGTCTAGACTTCCACTATTTCAAATAAGTGGTATAACAACATCCTGAATAGGGTTGAGCCTCCTGCCCTAGTTTGAATGGTTGTTAGAGCTCACTACATGCACTAGGCCAATTGGTCAAAAAGGTGCATTGGCAAGATTTCCTAGTACACCTTTCTCACCTAACACCGAGAAGTGAATGGAGGATCAAGCGGTATGACAATAATCCAGATCCAAGGGTTATGTTTCCAACATGGCAGAGCCCACGACTGACTAGCCTTTTGGCAAACGTTTTAGGTAAGCCGTGTAAGAACAACAGATGGAAAGCACAATGACTTAAGAGCACTAATGAAAATGCAATACAAAGAACATATAAGTGTAGATAAAATGTCACATCACAAAGTTCAAGTCACGTTCTCTAAATCCTCAGCAGAATTGCCAGAAACTGTCTCCTCGGAGGGGTTTAGTCTTCGCGAATACGATAGCCCTACAGTTCGGACTACCGTGGTTTTGAATCTGGTTTCACAAGTGCAATGTGAAATGGATAAACAGAAAAAAGTCCAAATCCAGTAAATCTTTTGGAAAATCGATTTTTTTAATCAAAAATGTCAAAAATGGACTGTATTGCCAAATTTCAGACTCGCCACCTAAATATCTTTGGCTAATTTAGGAAACCCGTGACTCGTGCCAAAGGCCACGTGTCCATCATCAGCAAAGTGTCTTGGCTCGGGAACTTAGGTATGAGAAGGGAATGTCGTGAATTAAGCACCCCACTCACCCAATCAAAGATCGGCCTCTACTAATCATGACGTGATTTTTATGTACATTATATGCTCTTATTCTGATTATTAATGCTAACTTACTATGTGAGGCACACAAGTATAGACTAATTCACTCACTTGGGAACATTTTGATTTTGAAAAGTGTTTGAATATGTACTACTTGAAAAAGTGATCTCATATGTACATTAATCATATTATCCCAACTTAAGCGAAAAAGCCTTCATCCATAGGCATTCAAAGAGGTATATTAATTAAGCATTTAGCCTCATGGTAAACATGCTTGATATGGCAACACTAACATTCATGCAATATGCTAAAGCAAAAAATGCTTACCCAGAAACATCTGAGGTGTGCCAAAAGAAAGAAAATAGTTAGAAATAAAGCATGATCCTAAACAATGCAACAAGACTAATGCAACACATACAACATGCAATTAATAGGCTCGGCTACTAGCATGGCATGTGAGTCAATTCAAGGCATATCATAAAGCACGTATTCAAGTAAGGAATTTGACATTGACTAGTATGATGAGCCGAATCCTTATGCATGCAAAACAAATGAGCACGAGTCATGGAAAATGCTAAGGAAAACATGATGCTACATGCAATCCATCATAAGTGAGTAAATAAAATGGAGAAAGAATAGGGGTTGGAAGAAATACACAATATTACAAGTTTGCCCTTGTGCAGGAGGGTCTGAATGTCCAACTACTTATTACAAATCCAAATGAATGAATAAGCTAGATTAACTAATTATTACAAGTTCAAATGAATCTAAGTAATTGATTACAACACACTACTATTAAAGCACTAATTTCATGAGTAACAGGAAGTAAAGAAGTGTGTATGCATGAACGGCAATATCCATCCAAAAACACCACTATTTGTTGCCAGAACTGTTCTGTTTTGTAGTTAGAAAAATAATCTGTTTTAGTCTCAGCCTCTGCTCTGTTCTGCCATAAAGATGGTACTGCCTGCTCAACAAAAGGTGGCCGGCCAGCCAAGAAAAGTGGTCGGTTGGACAAGAAAGGTGGCCGGCCAGCCACTATTTTTTGGTACTGCCCTGCTATAACAACATGGAAACAGAGCAAAAACAGAGTATTTCTAGGAAATGTTTATCCCCTCTACCTCTTCCTATCATAAAATTGATCAGGGGAGGAGTAGAATTAGTCCACAAATCATCAATGGTTACAAGGTTGTTGCATGATGATCCATGAATCGATGGGACAAAGGTTCAATGAATGAAAATAAAAGACCAACAAAACCTTCTCCTTATCATGCAGTTACCTCAAGGGAAGCGGTAGACATTGATTCTTGAACCATTATCATCACTAAAGTGTATGAAATGACTCAAGACTCAATGGGTTCAATTAACGTTCGATTGAACCTGACTTGATTTTATTCTCTTGCTTTACCTTTTTTTACCAATTTTATTAGCCCTTTTAATTATCTTTCCATTCTTTAATCATTTGGTCCCAAAAGTGATAATTATGTCCACTAATGAAGAGAAATGTCAAACAAGAGGTTGTTCTTGGCATGAGAGAGATGTAATGCCTTGGTAATGAACCTCCGAAGAGATTAAACTATTAAGCATGAAAGATCTCTTTCGTATGCCTTAAACAACCTCAATTGTTTAAAACAACTCTTAACAAAAAGAATGAAAACCAAGAAATGAGGGAGGTTGCAGAGATGGTTATTACAAGTGTGAGTACATTTATGAAAACTATGAAATAAAAGCTATCAGCTCAAGTAGGTTAGTGTATAAGGCCTAAACCACCAAACCTATGAGGACTTACAACAAGGCAAGTATAATATTCAAAGCATAAATGAAGTAAACACATAAAAATAGTCCTAAAAACAACAAAACGGTGCTGGAATCACTTTGAAACAAGCTAAAAAAAGTAAGCCAAAATAAAAGAGAATTAAAGCTAGTAAGTAAGCCTAAAGAGGGGTGACTAACCTCTTCATTTTTTGGACCTCAAAACCACATATTTCAACCTCTTAAAACTCTAAAA
Source organism: Camellia lanceoleosa (assembly GCA_025200525.1). Taxonomy (NCBI): domain Eukaryota; kingdom Viridiplantae; phylum Streptophyta; class Magnoliopsida; order Ericales; family Theaceae; genus Camellia; species Camellia lanceoleosa. The sequence continues at coordinate 56,754,766 of CM045765.1, forward strand.
AAAAGTAGACAAAAGTTGAGAAACAAGTGGGAAACACAAGGACAAAAACTTATGAAATAAGGTTCAAAGAAGGATGGTCAACCCCTCCACCTTCGGTAGCTTTAGGTCACAAGTTGCAGCCCACAAACATAGTCCAAAAATACTATAACATTAGCAAGAAAAGGGAGGAAAGAAGTAGTGTAGGGATGGCAAGAGTTATAGCTCATGAAGAGAGGTTACTCTTTGATTCACGAACTAACAAGTGAGCACCCTTAAGAGCTGAAATTTTAGCTCAAGAACCTCAGCAAGAAAACTCAAGTTTTTGGTTTAGAAAGTGTATAGAGAGTGTATGTATATTGCAAGATATAGAAGAAGGGTTCTTAGTAAGTTTTGGAGTCTTCACAAATTTTTTTAACCTAAAATCAAGAGAGGTGGGCTTGTATTTATAGAAAAAAGGCTTCTCCAGTCAGAAATATCTGTACATAGATAGCTGGTGCAAGGCATGCACATGGGGGGGATAGCTAGCAGTAAAATATCTACTTGTCAGGACACCTGGTCTGTCTACCAAGTAGTGGTCAGCCAGCCATAAAAAAGTGCTCTCAAGCTTGATTTCGAACGGGCATATCTTCTTCATCCAGACTCGGTATCAGATGATTCCTAAGTCTAATTGAAGCCTCAGAAGTCTACTTTCCAATTGTGGCCACATTTCTAAATTCTAAGTATACAAAGAGATATGCCTAATTTAGTTAAGGCTGCCATTTCCTTATTAATGGATTGATGCCTAACTTCGAATGGCCATATCTCCATCATCTGGGCTTCATTTTAGGTGATTTGTGAGTCTAAATTAAAGCTCCAACTGTCTACTTTCCAATGGTGGTGGCATCATATCTCAATTCTAAGTGGAAAAAGAGATATGCATAATTTAGTGAAGGCTGCTCATTTCTTTCTTAGCGGTTTGATGCTCAACATTTCCCCCTACTAGTTTTCGTCCAACCCTTTCTATTTCCTTCAACTCCAAACCTATAAATAAGATATTTTAAAATATTTTTCAAAGAGTTCACATCCCTTCTATTTATTTTAACTTTGTCCTTACTCGATTTACCGAAAAGTTCAATATTTTAAACGAAATGCGAGTCTTGGAACATCATAGAAACATTTGGAAAAATATTTTGAAAAAGAGGGTTTTGAGGTCTAAAATAATTTTGATCAAAATAGGGTGTGAGGTTGGGATCAGAAGCTCAAAAACTGAAGCCTTTTTGCAGAAGAATTTAAACGATTGTACATCATAACTTTCATCATCCAAGTCTTAAGGGGGTAAAAAATGGGGTGTCTACAGGTTTCTATCTCAAGATCACTTTTTTGTGCTTCTATCACTCGTTTCACAAGCGTGGGTTGTGCCACTACCGAAAACAAGGCTACGGACTCCACAAACTTGCCAAGATACAAGTCAAACTCACCAATAGCACCCAATGTTTCCTATTCTCGAATGGCAATACTAGCCACACTCCCAATGGATTTTCTACTTAGAGCATCAGCCACAACATTGGCCTTCCCCGGATGATAATATAACTCAAAGTCATAATCTTCTATAAACTCCATCCACCTCCTCTGTCTCAAATTCAAGTCTTTCTGTGTAAACAAATATTTCAGATCTCTTGTGATCAGAAAACACTTCAAACTTCTCACCATACAGATAATGCCTCCAAATCTTTAAGGCAAAGATGACAACTACTAACTCTAGGTCATGAGTAGGGTAGTTCTTCTCGTGTGTTTTCAACTGCCGCAAGCCATAAGCTACTACCTTCTTTTCTTGCATCAATATATAACCCATACATTCCCTTGAAGTATCACAATACACCGAATAGCCTAAAACCCTTATTGGAATAATCAACACTGGAGTACAGGTAAGCCTGACCTTAAACTCTTAAAAAGACTTCTCACAGGTCTCGTTACACACGAACTTAATGCCTTTCCTCGTCGGTCTAGTTAACGGTGAAGCTAATCTGGAGAAATCCTTCACAAACCAATAGTAATACTCAGCCAACCCCAAGAAACTACGGATCTCAAAAGCATTCTTAGGTTGTTCCCAATCTTGCACTACCTCTATCTTGGATGAATCTATAGTCACCCCTTCCCAGATACCACATGGCCTAAGAACTTTAATTCTCTCAACCAGAATTCGCATTTCCCAAACTTGGCATAAAGTTTGTAGGCTCTAAGTAACTCAAGTAGTATCTGCAAGTGTTCTTCGTGCTCCTCTTCAGAGGGTGAATAAATCAAAATGTCATCAACAAAGATGACCACAAAACGGTCTAGGAACTCATGAAAAATCTGGTTTATCAAATCCATAAACATGGCTGTAGACGCACCCCGAGGGCTTTGCTACTACAGTTTGGACTCAAATGTCACGGTTCTTAATCTGATCTTGCAAAGTGCAATGCAAGACTGAAAAATCACCAAAGAGTCCCAATCCGATAAATCGTTTTGGAAAACTGATTTTCAAGAAAGAAGTGCCAAACATGGACTGCTTTGCCAGATACAGAGTCACCACCTAAATATTTTATTTTGGGGGAATTCAGGAAACCCTGACTCATGCCTCAGGCCACGTGTTCGTCATCACCAAAGTTGTCTCGGCTCGGGAACTTGGGTATGATTGGGGAAGGTCGTCTATGAGCACCCCCGCTCGCCCGATCAAAGATCGGCCTATACTAAACATGATATCTTGTTTTTGAAAACACATGCGTTGTTATTCTGATTAATTAGCAAATCTTACTATGTGATGCGCACAACACACAAGTATAGACTAGATCACCTAATATTGGAACAAAGCATCGCATATCCGTTTGTTTGGAAATGGTTTGAAGTTTGTTACTCGCAAGTAGGCTAAAACACGGATTTCAATGAATCGTTCCAATTCAAGTAATCCAACCTTCACCCACAGGCATTCAGGCAATTATATCACATAAGCGGTTAGCCTCATAGCAAGCATGCTATCATGGCAATCAATAACACACATGCAGGGATGCTGAAGCATAAAAGCTTACCTAGTACTCCGAGCCAAAACAATAGCTAGTTAGTAATCAATGCATGATCCTAGCTATGTTAAGATGGCTAATGCAACACATGCAAAATGCAGCTAGAATAGGCTCGGCTATCTAAGAATGGCATGTGAAATGCGACAACTCAATACATGTATTCAAGTTGGGATTGAAATACTATACGGTTAGTACGATGCGCCAAGCCTGGTGCATGCAATACAGATGAATGATGCAAACATGCGAGCATAAGGATGCTAATTGAAACATGACCTAAAACTAACCATTGGAAGCAGGTAAGTAAAATGGAGAAAGACGTGAGGTTGGAAGACATTCACACACGCACGCATACTTATTACAAAATTCGCCCTCTCGACGGAGGGTCCGAATAAATAATACAAACCAAATGATTAATCAACTATCCTAGCTAATTAATTATTACAAACCCTTAATTAATTAATTAATTAAACTACTAGAGTGGTAAAGAGGCCTCGGAAAGAGGGATGAATGCATGCATGCTCGGCTCCGCTCGAAAATCTATTGCCATGCTCATGCTACTTCTGTTTACACTGCTCTGCACCTCTGAAAACTGCATAAGTCTTAAGGATGCTTCTAATCACTCCCTGAGCACTGTGGGAGGTCATCGACCAAGAGATAAGGCCATCGGCTAAGGGAAATTGGTCATCGACCATGAATGAAGCTCTTGGCCAACAATGCATAGCAAGCCAGCATTGAAGATGGCCGACCGGCCATCTCTTCCTGCAGAATGTTGTTTTGCTGCAGCAGAGGACAAACAGAGCATGGCAATGCATTTTCAAAGCAATGTGTGCACAACCACCCTACCTATCATGTCATGAACCCAAGGAAGTATGGTTCTCGACCCTCGGGCCATCAATCATGCATTTCAATGCATGATGGCCAAAGGAGCCAAGTGTGCAAATCAATATGGAATGAAATGCACATAATACATAATGGGCCCCCAAACCTCTATCATGATTGATCAAGAGGCAAAGGATGCATGCATGGAAGCAAGACTAATGCAACATGAGCATGTTAATGACAATGCCATACAAGGCTAATGGTAACAAGCATGCCAAATGCAATGCAACTTAGACAAGCATGCAAAATGCGACAAGGACATTCGAGCATGCAAGGCAAACATGCGACAACATGTAAAGGGACAAGATATGCAAAGCTACTTAACAAAAGCATGCCAAATGCAATACCACTTAAACATGCAACAACATGTTATGGCCTAAGTATGCGACAAGGCACAATTGAACTAGCATGTTACAACATGCAATTTACCAAATATGCAACAAGCATTCGACCACATGCAAGGCAAGCATGCAACAACATGTGGGGATGGACTTAAACCAAAGTGGACAGCTCTCAAATAGGTCCAAATCAGTGGCCAAAATGCTATGGAAATGAGGACAAAAGCTCATACAAACATGCATGCTAATTAGCCTAAAGACTAAGGCATAAAAGGGGAACTTTTAAGCACACTTAAAAGAGGTGAAAAAGCATGCAAATGTGACAACGTTACATACTCTGAAATGATGCTAGGGGTGATGCCAAATCACATAGACAAATCAAGCATATCATGCATAAGGCTCAAAGCCTAAGGCTCGTGAAGGGACTTGAACCAAAGCTACACAAAACAAGGAGCATATGACCAAAATAACCCAAAATAGTCCTAAATCATGTCAAGATGATCCTAAAACATGCAAGGAATGAAGCCAAAACATGCTAGAACAAGAGACCAAAAGCACGAAGCAAACAAGGCCACAAAAGAGGTGTTACACTACACCTATCAAAGCCAAACATGGCATGACTTAAGCAACCAAAAACAGAGTTATGGCATGTCAAAATGAACCCAAAAACCCACTTAGATGGCATCGCAAATGCCTAAGCATGATGGCATTCACAATGATACATTCAGGAGGCATAAAACATCAACTCCTTAAAACATTAGAGGAGTGATAAGTGCAAGTATATGAGCATACTATATGGATTGAAATGACATAGTAAGTGACTCCAAATCACTGAAACGACCCAAGTGAAGCATGCTAATGACTTGGACACCCAAAACTAAAAAGCTAAAATGTATGGTGGCTATACAAAGCATGGCATGCATGGTTAAAACAACTCAAATCAGAGCTTAAGCATGCTACAACAAGGCTAAAAGCTTCATGGAGTTGAGCCGAAATCATGCTAAAATGACATGTTACAACATGATGCATGTTAAGACCAATCAAGGGATTACAAGACAAGTATATGGTGCATGCAAGCGACGACTAAACCAACTTTGGACAGAGGTAAATCATGGCAAAATAACACCAAATACTTGCTGAAATGAAGCTAAAACAAGCTAAGCACACATGCTATAAACATAAGCCATTTATGCTAACATTCAAGACAATAAGGAGAGGGGATGACTCTCTCCTATTTAGGACACCAAAACCACCTCTCCACTACTGAAAATCCTCTAGATTTCAGTGGTAGAGAGGTCATACAAAGACAAGAACAATGGCCAAAAGGGATGGCCTAAAACAAGGCCTAACAAAGCCTAAGAGGGGGGAAACAATCCCAAACCTCAAAATGACCTTAAACAAAGTTCTAAAGCAAGAAAAAAAGAACTTTTATCAGTTACAAGTTAAGCTTAAAACAATAAGCAAGAAGGGCTAAAAGCTTAAGCAAGAAAGGGGTATCTAAAGCAAGGAACTCACTCTTGTAGAACCTCTTCAAGAAGGAAGCTCTAGCAGGTTTTCTAAATTCCAACCAACCCAAGAACACTGAAATCAACCTCCTAGCACCTCAGCAACCAAGGATGGTGCTCTAGTGTGTGTTTGTGTACAATAGTAAGACAATACTACACTTTTGGACATAAAACAAGGCTAAATCAAGAAGAATAGATACAATACTATATCTATCCTCCCCAGAGCAGATTTTTTGAACCCCTGAGGGGGGAGGAGGAGCTCCCTCTTTATAGAGGTTCAATTCTAAAGCTTCTAAGAGAAGCTAAGCAAAGGGGAATAATGGGCGCCGGCTGTGACAGCTGGCACAAAATATCTGTATAAAGCAGATGAACAGGGTTCGGCCAGCAAAAAATGGCTGATCGACCAACACAATGGCCGGCCGACTAAATAAAGTGCTGATCGGCCAATACTTTTGGCCGATGGAAAGAAAACAGGGCCGATTGCCTCAAGCCTTGGCCGGTGGGTTGAAGGTATGGCAAACAAGCCACCCTCTTCCCTTAGAAGCAAAAACACAAGTGTTTGGTCCACAACCAAGCACAAAATAGACAAGTTGAGAGATCTTGAGGCAAGGCGCGCAGCCGAGACCTCCGGGAACTCAAAACGAACACGAATATGGATGATCATCGAGTGTTCAAACGATGATATCCAAGTCTTGAGGATGATCAAAAATGGAGTGTCTACAATGGCTGGCTCATTGGTTAGTCCAAAAGGTATCACTAGGAACTCGTAATGGCCATACCGCGTATGAAATGCCGTTTTCTAGGTATCCTCCTCTCTTACTCTTAACTAGTGATAACTTAATCTCAGGTCTATCTTAGAGAAGTAACAAGACCCCTTCAATTGATCAAACAGATCATCTATACGAGGCATTGGATACTTATTCTTAATAGTTACCCAGTTCAACTTCTAATAATCGATACAAAGTTGCAATGCACCATCTTTCTTCTTTGGTAAAGAGAGTCGGTACTCCCCAAGGCAAAGCACTAGGGCAGATAAAACCCTTATCTACGAGCACTTAGAGTTGAATCTTCAACTCACTCAACTCGGTAGGTGCAAATCCATATGGTGCCATAGAAATCGGTGCCGTATGAGGTACTAAATCAATTAAGAACTCAATCTCACGATGAGGTGGTAAACTAGTGAGATCCTCAGCAAAAATGTTCGAGTATTCACAAACTACCCTTGGCAACTTGACTCAGACTTCATCACACTCATTACCCAGGAAGTTAGTAAGAAGGCAACTAAGTTCACTCCACCTACGTGGATCATACACTAATGATAAGGCTTTATTAATCCGGTCCCCCAACAAAAAAAAAAAAAAAAAAGCAATCACCGCTCAAGGTACATACAATAACCCTTTGACGGTAACAATCTATAACAGCCTGATACGATGACAACCAGTCCATACCCAAAATAACATCAAAACCAGACATGTCAATCAATACAAATGCAAAAGGAAGTCGGTGACCAGCAACCTCTATCTCACAACCCCGACACCCCTTGCTCCAAAACCACAAATAGGTGACTCTATACTGAGAGAAGATGCTAACTGAGCCAATTCTAACCCTAAAGCTAATGCAAATGCTGACAACATAAACGAATGAGATGCACTAGTATCAATTAATACATTAGCAATGGAATTGCATAACAAGAAAGTACCTCTAACTACCGAAGGTGCTGACACTAAGTCTGGCACAGTAATAGTATACACACGCCTAGTAGGTGTCTGGTCTACCTATTCACTCCTCTGAGTATAAACCTGATGCACTAACTGAGTCGAAGAGGCTCTCCAATTAGCCCTGAGGCCTATGCTTACTGTGCAGGCTGATGGCTCTGTGCCTGCCTCGAACCAGACGCACCAGGTGTGCCACCTAACTGAGGCAAAACCTCTTCATGTGCCCCGCCTTCCCATATTGATAACAAGTGAGCGGCTGTTCTGTGATATCCCTGTTCCGTAGTATGCTAATTGGTCCTTATTATGAATGTGATTATGTGTTTGATATGATTTTGTGTGCCATTTATGTGAAAATGTGTGGTTTTGAATTTCTATCTGTTCACCGTCGGAATATCTGTTTGATTATCTGCCTTGGGATTTAAATTGAAGGCCCTATCGGCCACAGAAACCAAAATTGACTGCGCCATTGTGATTGGCGTAATTTTTAGAGCCAACGGTGAAATTTAATTGGAGATTGATTCGGATCAGATTAATTAGATTAAATTAATGATATAGTGCCCAATTATTTAATATTGACAATTATAATTGAGGGAAATTATATAAGTGGGGCACTACACTCAATTCTCCTCTTTAGCATCTAATTTGGCTGATTTTAGCTCAAGAAAAGAGAGAGGGTTGGCTCTAGAGAGGGAGAAAGAAGGCGGATTGTGTGTTTGGCTCAAGATTGAGAAATTGGAAGGTTGGACTCAAGATTCAACTAGAATTTGTGAAGGTTAAGGCCTCTAGGTAAGTAAATTCATGGATTTTAAATTGTAATTTTGTGAATTCAAAGTTGAATAATGATCAAGAACATGAATTAAATTGGTTATGATGAAATTGAGTTGGTTTTGTTGATTTGGTAGTCTATATGCACATGCATATGAGAAATTGCTTTGAAATTGCATGTTTGAGCACAAAATGTGTAATCCATGTGAGATTTTAATTGAAGCTCATATTTTGACCATCTCTTCATCATCTAAGTTGAGAATAAGAGTTGTATTCCACATACATGTACAATTAATGAGAAAGTGAGTTTGAAATACATGGAATTGTTGTGATAGAAACAAGTTTGGTGTAATTTGGAACATGCATGTAGGTAATTCATGGAATTGGGCTTCATAATGTTGTAATTTGGTGCTTGTACCATGTTAGTACATGTATATACGAAGTTTGAGCCAAAATCATGTGTTTAAAGCCTTTGAATATCAAGTTGAAGCTCAAGAACAAGTTCTAGAAAATCCAAAAAATTTGATGTCCGCTCGAGTGGGAGAACCGCCGCTCGAGCGTAAAATTCGAGCTCCCAATATTTTTTTTTGCAGACATGACGTCCGCTCAAGCGAGGAAGTTCACGCTCGAGCAGGGAGCCATGTAGTCAGGCCTTTAACTCGAGTGCCCAACTTCACGCTCGAGCAAAAATTTGATGTAACCAGTACTTTTGCAGACCTCATGGGTCCACTCGAGCGGGGAAGCCCACGCTTAAGCGGGGACCCCAGTTTCTGAAATTTTGTAATGACGTTCTGTGTCTCGTTTTCCATTCTCTTTCACTTCTACGTACTCTTAGACATGTATTGAGCATTGTGAATGAATTAAAAGAGTAAGAATGTGAAGCCCCCGAAATATGTATTTACTTTTAAGACCCTAATGATGAATTATTTTCTTAAAGCCCCTCGGTTACTTGAATAAATTTGAAACTTGTCGGTTAGCATTACTATTTTATTTATTTATTTATTTATTTATTTTTATCAAAACAGGAATTACACTAGTTGGATTAGGTTCCCTAACCTAAGTTAATTTCATTCTACCTAAGTAGGGTCCTAATACCAGAAATTAACTCCAAGCCCTCACGCTTTATTTAAATTCTAAATTTACCCCAAACTAGTACTTGTACCTTGTACCTTGAAGTACCATCAATCTTGTAATATATATATATATATGTATACACCTTGAGGAATGTGCCTAGAACATAAAATAATTAAAAAATTTCCCTTCACCCTTCCCTATGCCTAGCCTTCCTAGAAGAAAGTGAGAAATCAATTTCCAAGAAACATCATCATGAACTTCTAGGAAAAACCACCAACCTAGTACCTAGACCTAGGGTGCTAATTCCAAAACTAGTTCCCTTTTAACTAAGTGTTGCCTAAATCATTTACCAAGCCTCCCAAATACCTTCCATTTCCTTAGAATCCAAACAAATCCTAACCTTTCCATCAATTTCTAATTAAGGGACTTTTTAGACTTTTTGCTTCAAAGGTTTGTCTATAAATACCAACACACCCCCTAGCTTGCAAACACACATAACACACTCACCCACACACACATTCGGTTAGAAAGAGGGAGGAGAGCAAGAGAGAAAGGAGTCTAGAGAGGAAGAGGAAGGGAGAAGAGAGCCTTCTTGTGCAAAGCTTAGTAGGTAAGCCACCAACACAACCTTCTCTTTCATTTTCCTTTTTTTCAATACATGTTCCTATGGGTTCTAAATGATGTTTTCATATATGTTTTTAATGAGTTCTTATGTTAAAATTGCTAAGGGTTGAGTATTGATTCCATCTCTTTTGTATTTTCCCCGTTTTGGCACAAAACCATCTCTTTTATACCAATCTCTCAACTTTCCAAGGGCACTCTTTCAAGCAAATTTTCTGGGTTAAATTGTATGTTAGTTAGCATTTTTTTCTTCACAAGAGAAACAAAAACTTTCCTTGGTGGAACCCTTTTTTCATAAATCTTCTTGTTTTCGATATAGTGCCTTAGAATCTGTTTTTGCAGCCAACTTCCAGAAATTCTAGAAAAATGTATAAACTTATTCTGGACCTCTATTTTATGTCAAAATCTTCCTTGAGGAGTTATCTTTCAACTAAAATTGGTTTCATCAAAAAACATGAAGCGGTTTGCAAGAAAATCAAATTTTTGTAACGGTTGATAGATCTGGACAGAATCTGGACAGCGCTGGAATGTTTTCTAAATAACTTGAAATCTAGAAAAGCAATCCCATTTCCGAAATGTGTTCTAGAAACTAGATCAAATTCTCTACGAACCATAGGAAGACCAAGTCCGGTGGAAGTTCTAAAATAGTCCTTTCATTTTAATCTTTATGTGATGCTAAATCTGGAAAATTTGTTATGCATGGATGTTTTATGCCCTTGTATTCATAAAAATGTTTATTAGCTTATGATCATATCTTGGCATGATATTTTATGTGTTATGTTATGTTCTTTATCTTCTTCACCTTATGGATGCATGCTTGTGTGCACATTTTTATCTTGTTAAGTTGTCTAACCTTGATGTAAAATATCTAACTCAACGGGAAACCAAATTGGGAGGGTATTGGGTTTTCAAGCACTTGAGTCTTGAAAAGATGATAATACGTGATATATGGATTGTTGGGATGCGTTCCCTATTCGAAAGTTAAAGTCTTGTGCGAGTGGTTTTCGGAACCCTCGAACGGAGCGGTTGTATTCGGACCCTAGGTAGCTTGGTGTAAGGAGAGATTCGGGCAAGGCCCTATTTTTACCGTCTCTTTTGAGGCCCTGCGGTTGGTGCTACGCGGTATATAACCGTTGGTAGGCATCCGAGGTTAGTTCTGCAACAAAGCAACAAAAAATGGGGCATACCGAATAATCCGCGTCCGATTCTTGTGGTTGGGAGGACGAAATCTCTTTGGGGGATTTCTAGTTTACTAACATCTGACTTAACTCTTTACTTATTTATTTGAATATCATGCTTTACTACTTGATGTTATAATTGTGATTGTGTATTGGACTGGGAAAAAGGGACGGGGTGTATGTGTGTGTTTACTGGGCATTCGAAGCTCACGGTGTATCATGCCAGGTGACGAAGTGGAACTCATAGCTGGAGACGTCGAACCTGAAACCTTGAAGACTTTTGGCTATCCTAGAATATTAGAAGTTTCCTTTTGGATATTTTGTAAGACTCATATGAAGTTTAAACTTACTTTTGGGATATAATGTAATGGAACAAGTTTTTTTTAAATTAAGTATTCGTGGTTGTTATGTACTTATATTCTATTACTTATATGTACACACCTTATCGTTGCTTATAAGACCTTGTGTCAATACCGGTTAAGATCTGTCAAAAGGGTAGTGCACTGCCTAAGAAAGCCGGACATAGAAGGGAGGCTAATTTGACTCCTCCGGCGATCTGGGATCTTATTGGTTATTGACCATAGGACTCATTAGTGACTCTCCATTGACTGCAACCTATAGTGTAGAATCGGGGCGTCACAATATGGTATCAGAGCGTAGGTTCAACCCTTACCCACGCGTTTCGACCTGCAGTTAGAGACTACCTTTCCCCGACTATGTTAGAATCTTTCTTGACCTACCTGAGGGAATTTCTTCGAATTTTGGGCACACCAACAACAACTCATGAGGACCTACTTCAGGATCGTGAAATGGTTTTAACTTTGAATGCGGCCTCACATCGCGTAGTAGGGGGTACTATTAGTTCTACGCATCTTCTATCGATTGTCGTACCCTCATCTTGTATTCGTAGCCTTTATTCAATGTCACCCTTTTCCAAAACTTAGTCTTGTCCATCTAGTCTTGTTTTATATACCACTATTTGTAAATTTGACCTCCTTTGACCTCCTTTGACCCTTGATTATTTTATTTAGCCCGAGGCTTCTTGTAAATAATTTCATTTTCTTTACTCGGTGATGAATCTTGGATATTTAGTTTGAAACGCAGATGGCCAACGCAGTTTCAAGTTAAATATGTAGTTTAGTCACTACATCTATAACCTTGATCACATTGAAGTTCGAAACCATAACATTATACCATTCATCCATATTTCAGTTAATCCTGATGTTATCACCATAACTGCTTCGTATTCTTCATCTCCACTTCAATCCAATTTTAAGGATCTTCTTATGCACATGAAGTTGTGCTGTGTGAACACCCTAAGATAATCAAACTCTAACTTAAGACTAGTTGCTTACCCATAAGGAATTGCCTTCATAGTTAGAATTTGACTTACGCCTCACCCCATTCATAGAAAAAAAAATGGTGGACCATACTCCAAGACAAGTAATAACATAAGCTTGCAAGCAACAATAGAAATGCGGTACCAGGAAATTGAAACCTTAAGAATGGATTAGCAACCGTGGCTAAAACCCCGAACCCTATTAAGAATCAAATTTTGGAAGAGTCTTACCATCTTTGTGGAAATAATTAGCACAACATTGACCTCAGAATGAGGAGAGGCAGAATCCAAGAGGACTTGGAGCTTGTGGAAAGGAGACCCAACTTCATGAGGGACCAGAAATCAGCAACCGGTAGAATCTTCGCCTTCCAAGAGAAAGAAGCGGACCCGTCTGTAATTTAGTACTACACAATTTTTGGGTGCATGTTTTATTTGATACTGGTGCATCACATTCTTTCATATCCTCTACTTGTGCTAAGTCATTAGAACTTGAATGTAAACCTTTAGAAACTGCCTTAAGTGCAATGTCACCTATGGGAGGACGCTTTCGGGTAGGATTGATTTGTAAAGATTGTAAAAAAAGGAATGTCGAACCTACGCTTAACTTGCGACCTTCGTTTAACTAGAATGTCACCTAAGAATTTTACTTCATTTAAAATTCTTAGGCGAGTAAATGTGAGTTCTAGTTAAATGAAGTAAAATTCTTAACTTGCGCACAACACACAAGTATAGACTAGATCGCTTAAGTTGGAACAAAACATCTCATGTTTGTTTGTTTGAAAATAGTTTGAAGGTGCTACTCGCAAGTAGGCTAAGATGTGGATTTGCCATCCTCAAGTGGGCTTAGAAAACATGATTTTGCCACAATCAAGTGGGCTTAAAACTCGTATTTCAATGAATTGTTCCAATTTAAGTAATCTAACCTTCACCCACAGGCATTCAGGCAGCTATATCATATAAGCAGTTAGCCTCATGGCAAGCATGCGGTCATGTTAACACTCACACTCATGCAAGATGCTAAAGCATAAAAGCTTACCTAGTACTCCGAGCCAAAACAATAGCTAGTTAGTAATCAATGTATGATCCTAGTTATGTTAAGATACCTAATGCAAGACATGCAAAATGCAACTAGAATAGGCTCAGCTATCTAAGAATGGCATGTGAAATGCGACAACTCGATACACGTATTCAAGTTGGAATTGAAATACTATGCAGTTAGTATGATGCACCGACCCTGGTGCATGCAATATAGATGAATGATGCAAACATGCAAGCATAAGGATACTAATTGAAACATGACCTAAAACTAACCATTGAAAGCAGGTAAGTAAAAGGGAGAAAGACGTGGGGTTGGAAGGCATTCACACACTCACGCACACTTATTACAAAATTCGCCCTCTCGACGGAGGGTCTGAAAGAATAATACAAATTGACTAACTAACTAACTAACTAACTAATTAATTATTACACAACACTTGACTAATTAAACAAATTAATTAAGCTACTAAAGCGGTAAAGAGGCCTCGGAAAGAGGGACAAACGCAAGCATGCTCGGCTCCGCTCGGAAATCTATCGCCATGCTCATGCTGCCTCTGTTTACATTGCTTTGCACCTTTGAAAACTGTGCAAGTCTCAAGGATACTTCTGAACCTTCTAGGTGTTGTGAGAGGCCATCGACCAAGTGGAAAGGCCATCGGCCAAGGGGAATTGGTCATCGACCAATAATGGGGCTCTCAGCCATAAATTTGTAGCTGACCGGTGCTGAAGATGGCCAGCCGGCCATCTCTTCCTGCAGAATGCTATTTTGCTGCAGCAGAGGACAAACAGAGCATGGCAATACATTTTCAAACAATGTGTGCACAACCACCCTTCCTATCATGTCATGAACTCAAGGGAGTATGGTTCTCGACCCTCGGGCCATCAATCACGCATTTCAATGCATGACGGCCAAAGGAGCCAAATGTGCAAATCAATATGGAATAAATGCACAAAACACATGAAGGCCCCACACTCTATCATGTTGGATCAAGAGCGTCGGCGACTAAGGATTAAGGCACATTTCGTCACTTCAAGTACGAACGTTCCTTGCTCCTCGTGTTTGGTTTGACACCCCAAACCAAACACAATGTAATGCAAGCAAGTATGCTAAATACATTGCAACATGGAAATGCAATGCTATGCAACCTAATCAAGCATGTGACAAAATGCAAACTAGCAAGCATGCAAAATGCAACCTAAACGTACAAACATGCAATGTAATAAACATGCGACAACAATACAAACAACAAGGATGCGACAACATGCAATGCGATAAACATGCAACGACACACAAAACGCATGATCCATGGACTTACATTGAAAACAGATAGGCCTCAGCCACACCAAAAACAGTGGCCAAAATGATGAAGTGATAGAATGAAATGCACGATGAGCATGCACATGCAATGGTCCAAGAGTTAAGGCATAAGGTCACAACACCCAAACATGAGCGAGGGGTGACAATCATGATAGTATGGTGACACCATAAGCTCTGAAATTCTGTTAAGAGTGATGCCAAATCAAACACATAACACAAGCAAGGCATGTTGATGGACTTCAAGTTCAAAGCTAGCCAAGGGACTTGAACCATGGCCATATCAACCAAGCCCCAAAGGACCAAGGTGACCCAAAATAGTCCCAGAGCAGGCCAAAACAAGGCTAGAACATGCATGGGATGAGGCCAAAATATGCTAGAAAGGTGAGCACAAAACAAGACGCATACAAGGTCAAAAGGGGCAATCGCACTACACCTATTACAACCAAACATGGCATGACTTAGACCAATAAAATTAGAGTTATGGCATGTTAGAATGAGCCCAAAAACCCGCTTAGATGGCATCCCAAAGGCCTAAGTATGATGGCATGCACAATGACCTATTCTTAAGGCATGAAACACAAACTATCCAAAGCATGGAATAGGTGATAAATGCAAGCGTGTGACCATGAAACATGGACTGAGATCACATTTCACGTGATGCCAAATCATGAAAACACTTCAAGTAACACATGCTAATGAACTCAAGGCACAAAGCTTACAAGCTAGAATGAACCAAGGCTATCCAAAACAATGCATGCATGACCAAGACAACACCGAACATAGTTTAATCATGGTAAAACATGAGGGAAAGCTCCTTGAAGTCGAGCCAAAATATGCAAGAATAGTGGTCCAAACACAAGATGCATGTTATGCACACATGCAAGATTACTCTACAAGTATGTGAAGCATGCAAGATTCCATCAAACCAACATGGAATAGAGTTAAGGCAGGTCCTAAAAGTCACTAAAAAGTGCTGAAATAGAACCAAGACATGCTAATTAAACATGCTAACATTATGAGCCATTTGTGCTAGCAAATGGGAGACAAGGAGAGGGAGGTGTCCCTCTCCTATAAAAGACTCCAAAACCACTTCTCCACCACTGAAAATCCTCTAGATTTCAGTGGTGGGAAGGTCAAAATAAGATGATCCCAAAGCTCAAAAGTAAAGGCACAAAACAAGGCCAAACAAGGCCTAAGAGGGGGTAGACAACCCCCAACCAAAAGGTGACCTTAAGCAACTATAACAAGCATACAAAATCAGAACTTTTTGTAGTTTAGAGTCAAGCTTGAAACAATATAGAAGTATGTGTAAAAGCTTAAGCAAGAATGGGGTATCTAAAGTTTAGAATCTCACCTTTGAAGAACAACTTCAAGAACACAAGACCAACAACTCTCTCTGATCAAAACCAGCTCAAGAACATTAAAACCAACCTCCTAGTACCTCAGCACACAAGGATGGTGTAACTCTAGGTGTCTTAGTGCGAAAGTATGAACAAAACACACTTTAGAACACAAATGCACACACAAATGTAGAGAGAGGGAGATATAGAGATAGATAGATATATATCACTTCTCCTCAGATTTTTTTTTTCAACCCGGAGAAGGGAGGAGGAGCTCCCTTCTTATAGGAATCCAATTCCAAGGCTTCTTGCAGAAGCTAACACAAGGTGCAAATCCCTCCATACACATGTATGGGGGGAATGAATTGTGCATGTCAGCTGTGACAGCTGGCATAAAATATCTGCCCAAAGAAGATGAAAAGGGGTCGGCTGGAAAATATGGCCGATTGACCAACAAAGGTGGCCGGTCGACCAAAAATAGTGCCGATCGGCCAACACTCTTGGCCGATGGCAAGAAAAAGGGGCCGATGGCTTCATGCCTTGGCCAATGGGCTGAGGAAATGGCCAACAAGCCACCCTCTTCCCTTAGAAGCAAAAACACAAGTGCTTGGTCCACAACCAAGCACAAAATAGTCAAGTTGAGAGATCTTGAGGCAAGGCACGCAGTCGAGACCTCCGGGAACTCAAAATGAACACGAGCATAGATGATCATTCAGTGTTCAAACGATGACGTCCAAGTCTAAAGGACGGTCAAAAATGGGGTGTCTACAATAGGGTGAGCCTAAGCCCAGTAGAAATAATCTAACACAATATATGAAACTTAATAAAGATATAAGTATAATATGCACATGCAATGCCATGGATAAACCTTTTCATAATTCTTTTGCAAACCCTACAGTACCACCTATATATTTTAGTTCATGAAATCAATTTCATCTCATTCCAATGACCAAATTGAGAATACAACATAATAGGTTTCTAACCAATACAACCCTCATACAATCACTTCTATTTGCCATTTTATAGATATTTTGTCCGCGACATTCGGTACCCATGTATATGCGTAGTTTTCGGGACTTTCACCCTGGACACATAGGCCAACTTAATTCAATGGAGTACATCCCATTTCTACACTCACACATGAAGTAATTCTCTATCTTCTCCCAAACATCATACATTTACAATGTATTAAAACATATTCATAGTCAATGACAACGGATGAGAGACTAGTTTCAATTCGCTTAATCCTCATGCAATTTCTACAACAATCAAGACTATCCTTCACCGATAGCCCAAAATAGATATTTCTAAACAGATATACAATCCCTAAGATAGATAAACTATCCGAATTTCCATAGGTGAGAGATAATACATATCCAACTCCACCATTTATATAAACATCTATCCAATTTCATATTTTCAATACCAATTCCATTTATTAGTACAAAAAAAATGTTTGAGATATTTAGGACAAACTCCTCTTTTTCCCAAAAACCATCCCAAGTATCAAAATCAACAATTTTATCACAACACAACCTTATATTGACTCCCATAGCCCTTCTCAAGAACACATTAGAGAATTTCCTTTTTTGATTTTAAGCCAAAACCCTAGGTTTGTTCAAAATCGCCCAAAATCACAATATTGTTTATACAAAACAAATAACTAAGTTAAAAACCATAGAAGAGTGTAGAAAATCCTTACCCCAAAACTAGAAGGTGAGCAAGGCAATGAAGAAACTCGGATGAAGCCATAACCCAACTCTATTCGGATGAAAACGTAGCCCTTGAGATACTTTACCTTTTTAACAAAGGCACATGGGTAGGGAAACCACTAAATCTAGATGAAAATGTAGAGAGAGATGGAGTTTTAGAGAGAGAAGCTCTAGATCTAGGGTTTGAAATGTTTTAGAGAGAGAGAGAGTGATAAAAAAGTGAAGAGAAATGGGCTAATTACGAACTGATATACACACAGTCTGCTTGAGTGCAAGAAGTGATGCTCGAGCACAGATTACACACTTCCAGTAGTTTTGCAGATAGTAGACCAACGCTCAAGCGCAAAAAAGGCCGCTCGAGCTAAAACCGCTTGAGCACAGAAAGCATCGCTCGAGCGTAGAATACACTCTCCCTATAGTTTTGCAGATCTGCAAAAGTACTGAAAGTTTACAAAGCCCACTCGAGCATAAGAAGTGACACTCGAGCGCAGGAGTAAAATTTTGGGCAACAAAAGTATGAAAACCAAGCTGCCAACCTGTTCCAAATGCAACCAGTACATCCTAATAGCCAAACTCAAGGAAATACAAGAGACGTAAGACATAAACAACAATACAAAACCATGAAACCCGAGTCAAGAATACAAATTCGGTCGGGTCTAAACTAGGAAAGCTATACAAATAATTGTTTCACTACTGATGAAAGAAAAAAAAAAAAAAAAAATAGAGCATGAGATTGAACGTTTTTGTCCTTCTATTTATTGGTTTGATTTAACTATCCAATAAAACCGAGAACATTATCGGTTTTTTCTAATTTTAAAATTGAGAACATTATCAGTTTTTTCATTTTTAAATATTTTTTTTTTCAGTTTTGCACATCAATATTCCAACATCATACTCTTTTATAGACACAAAATTTTCAGTTTTTTCAATTTTTTTCAAATATATATTTATATATATTTGCACATAATTTTTTTTTTTTAAAGTTTTTTTCAATTTGAAGGTTAATGTTTGAAAGTTTTGAAAATCAAAATAAATGTCAAATTATCGTGTTCCTTTATATATAATAATAAATGATAAACAATTATTGTTTAAAGTGCAATTCCAACTATTAAAAATTTAATGGGACTTGAAAGTCTAAAAAAATCTTAGTTAGAACTTAATAGAGTATAAGTTCATAAATTAGGACTTGTGTGTAAATACTCCTTAATTTAAAATATTATTAAATAAGGTAATTTTATGGTAATAAATTAGGGTGTTTAATTTAATTTATGGTTTAATTTGTTATATATTTAAAATGCTACTAAATAAAAAAAAGTGGGTCAAAAATTAAAAAATAGATTAAAGTAATTTTATGATTTGATTGTATGGTAATAAATGTGTTTAGATTAATTGATGGTTTAATTATACATACATATATTTATGGAGGAAATTTTTTAAGGTCCCTAATAATAGTAATTTAGAGGATAGAGGACACCAAAAAAAGGGATGATGCCTCAGGTCCCTCACATAGAACACGCGCGTTTTTAATTATTTCTTGGACCAAAATACCCTTCACAATCAACCGAGAAACTCAACTAGATTCCAACGACTGAGTTCCAGTCCAAAAATCCAACTATCTTCACGAGTAAGAGAACAATAGAATTAGGGTTTTACAATCATCTTCACTATTAACATTAGAGTTTCATTAACTTTTGCGAAAATCTTTTCCATTCCTTCCTCACAAATTTCTCTAACCCGTTTTCATTATTCATCATCATCTCAGTTCATCTTCATCACATTGCATCTTCATCTCAGGGCATATCAGTTGGTAATTAGGGTTTCATCCTCACTCTGGTAAGTTTTTCTAAAATCCAACGAGTTTTTACCTAGAAACACAGTTAATAGCATTTTATATTAGCCTTCCATTAATTAGGGCTTCAATTTAATAATAAAAAGCTACATGAATTTGAAAAATGTTATTTATCTGCGCTTTGAACTTATTCTTGAAGATTGTTGTGTGATTTGTCTATAAATTTCTCTGGCATTTGCTTGATCTATATTTTTTCTTTGAATTTTCTCTGGCATGTTTATTCACCATTTGTTTCTGTTTATTCCTCTGTATTTCTCTATGTTATTTTCAAGTTCAATTCATTCAAATTTCTCTGCTCTATAAATTTCTCTAGCATTTTAATTTTCTCTGGAATGTGTAATTTTCTCAGGAATTTTCATTTTTTTTGCTTGCTAAATTTATGTTTCTTTTTTTAATTTTCTCTAGCTATATTTTACATCTATATGTAATTTTACTCTCTTGTTTGTGTGTAAGTTTCTCTAGCATTTATAATTTTCTCTGGCCACATCACTTTTTTCCCTTGTGTGTGTTTGTCATGTTTAATTTTCTCTGGTTGTGTCTGTAAATTTCTTTGGCATTTCAATATTATGGAATGGAAATTTTCTCTATCTTTCCATGTTTAATTTTCTCTTACATTTTCATTTTCTGTGTTTGCTAGATTTATGTTTCTTTCTAGAATTTTTGCTAGCTATATTTTACATCTATATGTAATTTTTAGCAATTATTAAAAATTTCTCTGTCATACTCTTTTGCTTAGTTTCTTTTATTTTGGTAGCTTAGCACATGTATAGCTTCAGTTAGTTTTTACTTTTGCTTTTTGAAAACTTGTACTCTCTTTTTTTCTTTTTCTTTTTGTAAAAAACTATGATCGAGGGACATGCAGTTTTATAAAAAGAGTTATTATTTTTGCATCATGAGCACCACATTTGCATAGAATGAAAATGGAGTTGGATTTGAAATCGAGAATACTTGTATTAGAATAATGTTCTCTACTGGGTAATGAACCAACTAATGACCAAAATGAAAAATACAACTTGATAAATGGGAAACAAAATAAAAACAACTTAAACACAGCTAGACACACTTGCTATATACAAATGACTCAAAAGAAAATCCCAAGACACAAATACCAGGACAAAACCAAAATGCCAAACTGTTACGCCACAAAGTGGGCGGCCGTCCACTTGTGGTGATCCACCAGATGGCTGACAGTTGGCTTCCACTCACAGTCCTATTTTCTGCAAAAGGTCCTCCTTTGCAATTTCTTCACCAGAACCTTATTTTAGTTCATGTTTTCTTTCAAAATGGAGATCTTCCTTATTGAGAAACTCAAAGATTGGATAGCCACTTTAGACGACATGAAAAAGGTGAATTTCTGAGGTTTTGGCATAAATACACTTTTTTTGTTGAGCCATACTCCACTTTGTTTTCCATTCCTCCATGTCGCGGCCTGATGTTGGGACCCAATTACACATGTATTTCTCTTCGGTACATAGGAAATGTGTCCGACTCTTGAAGAGTTTCAAGCACTGATGGAATCCTAGCGCGACGAGGAGATCATGCCTTAGTTCCGTTTTGGCCACGCCCTAGCTTTAGGATGGATGTGTGGGCTTACTTTGCACAAAGCTCGATCTTTGGCTTATGACAGGGAGCTAGATATACCCAATTTGATTCATCGATTTTTTGACCTTGGAGATAGAGACGATCTTCTCTGGCGAGGCTTTCGACAACATGCCCTCTGTTTATGTGTGCTCACGTATTTTCTTCTTGTCCCAAGTTATAGCGGAGCCAACATTAAGCTAATCGAAGTAGCCCAATGCCTGAAAGATGGTAAGAGCTGCATCGATTTAGCATTGGTTGAGACCCTAATGGGTTTAGATGCTTTTTATCAGTGATAGACCACCAGGTTTGCGGGGAGTCCACTCTTGCTCCAGTTATTGTTTCATACCGTTTCTTATATATATGATTCTCACATCACTTGGCAATCACTCTCTATTTTCTCTCAAAACTCTTTCTTTTCTTTTTCTCTCAATGTACTTGTCTCTATTCTTTAATCTCTCTTATTTTTCAGCCCTTCCTAGGTATGGCTCATGGATAAGCTGAAAGTGGTGGACCCTTGCCCTGAATATTTAGCCCGAGCTTACTTCTTCCACCAGCGACTAGTGGACTTTCCCAATGAGGTATGGTGGTGTAACCGGATGTGCAGAAGATCTACAATGGACATAGCTTGGCATTGCCCTTGGCTTAATTTGGTTGAGATGAGCTACAGCATGTCCCAACAACTACGTATTCAGTTGATTGGCCTCACTCACTGCTTGTTCTACTTCCTTTTCCAGTTTAGATGCCAATTTGGAACTGATCAGGCCCGTCATGATGAGGGGGTAGAATACCCTGCCCCATTCCTACATCGTGGCTCACACTTGAATCAGTACCTCATTGCCTGGAAGATGAGAGAGCTTTTGGCCCCTGTCCCTAGCTTCAGTTATGCCCTTTCTGGTGAGTGCTTGGCTTAGCTCGAGGACGAGGCACATGTTGGACCAACTTTGGTGGCAAAGACATCCGCAAGCACGGGCAGAGGACGCAGGAGCACTTGACTCATCTATTTCCCTAGTTTATTGCTTTGACCTTTCTTTTCAAGTTTTATGATGTAAAAACAGATTTGATGTAAATCAGAGAGTTTGGAGAGTGTACTTATGTTGAAATCAATGGAATTAAAGTTATGAGTATTGAAAATTTTCCTTTTGGTCCCAAAATGGTCTAAATTGTAAAAGGTAAAATTTGAACAAAATCAACTTTATTAAAACTTTTCAACACCATTTTCGAAAATGATCACAGCCTGACACACACAGAATTAACCCTCAAGATGTAAAACCTTGAATCAATAGTTCGCAATTGCCCATAACTGCATTCATACAAGCCCTTCTGCTGCCATGTTGAAGATCACATAATCGAGTTAATTGATAATAGAGAAAGATGGCCTAATCAAATTGAATGAATAGGACAGTTGAGTTGGAGATGGTTATGGTCGAACTTCAAGATGAAGTTGCCTATGTATCCCAAAGATGGGAATCAGGCCTTACATACTTCGGTTCAGGTTCACTCGAGAATTGACTCTGTTCTTTTGTCCACTAACTTTTGCCAAAGTCGCCCTTTAGAGTTTTCAATCTCGCGAGCTTAGTTTTTCTTCATTTCTAATTTTTCACGCTCTAACGTTTTCCTAGGTCATCCTTCCGGGTTTTCGACCTAGCGAGCCTCTCAGGGATAATTTTTCTTCAACTTGTCCATATTGATTGGCTATGAAAACTCCAAGCCATCTAGGTCCATGAGAATAATCTCCCCTCCTGACCAGATAGACTTGATAATGTAAGGACCAATCCAATTAGGTCTGAACTTGCCCCTAGGGTCATAGATGGGAGCTCGGTTATCCTTGACCACCATGTCTCCTTCCTTGAGATTCCTAGAGTTAACTTTCTTGTTAAAAGCTCTGGCAATTCTACGTTGGTAGCCCTGGACATGATACAATGCCCTCAGTCTTCTCTTATCAAACAATATTAACTCCTCAAATCTACTCTGCTGCTAGTTTGCCTTCACTATCTGACACTCAGCCATAACTCGCAGTGACGACACTTCAATTTCAATGGGCAGAACAGCCTCCATTCCATAGACGAGAGAATAAGGGGTTGCCCTTGTAGATGTTTAGATTGAGGTTCTGTAGCCCCAAAGCACGAATGGCAGTTTATCTGGCCAGTCTCTGTATGTTTCCATCATCTTCTGCAAGATGTTTTTGATATTCTTATTAGTGGCCTTAACAGCTCCATTAGTCTGTAGTCTATATGTCGATGACTTGTGAAAAGCCACATTATATTTCTTAAGCAGATCCATCACCTCTTTCTTGAAGTGTGAGCCATTATCTGATATGATCTCGTTCGGAACTCCATACCGACAGATGATGTTATTTCTAATGAATTTGGCTACATACGATACTTTCAACATGACATAGGACTGAGCTTCCACCCACTTTGTGAAATAGTCAATCGCCACCAGGATGAACTCATGTACATTTGACTCCTTTGGTTAGACTACACTGATAACGTCGATTCCTTAGACTGAGAATGGCCATGGTGAAGTTATGTTGTAAAGCTTAGATGGCGGTATGTTCATGTGATTGGCATGGATTTGGCATTTATGGCATCGCCGTACAAAACCAATACAATCTTCCTCCATGGTTGACCAGTAATAACCTTGTCTGAGGATCTTCCGGGCTAGCATCACACCATTCTTGTGCGCCCCACACTTTCCTCCATGGATTGCCTCCATAAGACGCTTCGATTCCTCTTCCTCCACACACAACTTGTGCATTCCCAGATGTTTATACAACCTATTTTGATAGATGATAAATTGGAAGGCCAGACGCTGTATTCCCCATTTGTCCTTGGCATTTGCCCCTAGTGGATACGTCTCCTTTTCCAGAAAATTCCAAATATCGAAATACCAGGGGTTTTTGTCTTGAACTTCATCTATTGTGGCAATAGTCTCATAGGCCAGTGTGTATTTCTATTCAATAATGATTGGACGTATCTTCACTCCCAGCAGGATGTCTACCATAGAAGATAGAGTTGCCAGTGCATCGGTGAACCGATTGTTCTCTCTTAGTAGATGCGTAAATGTCATCTTTTCAAACCTCGGAATTAAAATATCCAGGGCCTGGTGGTAAACCTTTATTTTTTCCTCTTTGACTTTCTAGTCTCTGCTTGCTTGAGAGACAACCAAATTCGAGTCTCCAATGACATCCAACCTTATTGCCCCTAGTCCTAGGGCAGCTTCTAAACCAATAATGCACACTTCATATTTTGCTTCATTGTTAGACACCTTGAATCAAAGTTTGAAGGCTAAAGGTATATAGGAATCATCGGGTGCTATTAGCAACACACTTATCCCATAATCGTACTGATTGGATGCTCTGTCAAAGTACATCGTCCAAGTTTCCTCTTCGACTTGCAGAATGTCTTCATTTGGGAACAAATATTTCACCGCCTCATCGCCCTTTATTGGGTGGTCGGCCAGGAATTCTGCTACAGCTCTTCCTTTAACTGACTTGTGTGTAACATATTTGAGATCAAATTCAAAGAGAAGCAACAGCCAACAGGCTAGCCTACCTGTAAGTACCGATTTCTCAAAGAGATATTTGATAGGATCTAATCTTGAAACTAGGATTAAAGAGTGAGCTAACAAGTAGTGCCTCAACTTCCAGGTAGCCCATACCAAGGCTAATCAAACTTTCTCCAAGGGGTCTCGTAGTCTAGCATCTTCTTGGTCAAGTAATAAATGGCCTTCTCTACTCTATCTACAGATTCTTGAGCTAGCATACACCCCATGGTCGAGTCAATTATTGACAAATACAGAATCAGATTCTTCTCCAGCTGCAGTGACAACAACACAGGCAGATTCTGGAGGTATTGCTTGACCTGCTCAAAGGCAAACTGACATCGATGATCCCATCGGAACTTCTTTCCTTTCTTCGGGAGACAAAATAGTGGTTCACAAGTCAAGGTTAATTTTGAGATAAACCATTTTATGAATTACACTTTACCCAGAAAGACGTGCACCACATTTTCAGTCCTTGGAGGTGGCATTTCTAGAATGGCCTTGATTTTGGAAGGATCCACTTCAATTCCCCTCTGTGTGATCAGAAAGCCCAGCATTTTCCCTGCCGTTACACCGAAGGTGCATTTATGCGAGTTTAACTTCAATCTATATTCCCTAATCTGTTGAAAGAATTTTTCCAGTGTGGTGTAGTGGCCTTCTCACTCTTCGGATTTGACAATCATGTTATCCACATACACCTCAACCACTTTGTGGATCATGTCATGCAAAATGGCGGTCGCAGCCCTTTGATATGTAACCCCAGCATTCTTCAACCCAAAAGGCAGGACTCAGTAGCAGTACGTACCCCATGGTGTGGTGAAAGTTGTCTTTTCTCAATCCTCCGGTACCATCAGAATCTAGTTATATCCAGAAAACCCATCTATAAAGAAAAGCAAGGCATGGCCAGGTGTAAAGTTCACCAACTCATTAATGTGCGACAGCGGAAAGTTGTCCTTCGAACTTGCTTTGTTCAGGTCTCTGAAGTTGACACAAACTTGAATTCTGCCATCCTTCTTCGGCACTGGGATGATATTAGCCAACCAAGTCGGATACTCAGATACTAGCAAGAATTTTGCTTCAATCTTCTTGGTGACCTCTTCCTTGATTTTCAATGCCCAATCTGGACAGATTCTGTGCAGTTTCTGCTTGACTAGTTGGGCCTCCGGGTTAAAAGGGATCCGGTACTGCACAATCCTTTGGTCTATTCCAGGCATGTCTTCGTAGAACCACGCGAAAACATCTTTAAAATCTTTTAACAAAGTGATTAAACGCTTACGTTCCTCCGAAGTCAACGTGGACCCGATCTGGACCAAGTATGGATCCTTCTCAATACCCATATTAATGGCAATGATTTCATTAATACACGGCTTAGCATGCCTCTCCTCCTCTTGATTAATTAGATTTTTCAAAGCCAAAGGAATTTCTTCCTCTTCGTTTTCGTTAAAATTCTGAAAGTCTTGGTCAATGCAATGAAAAGTACACGAAATTTGCAAAGTTCTCATTCAAAAGGTCTAGATCTTCGGTTACAGACTCAAAAGAAAAGCTGAATGAAGACTTAGACATGACTTTGGTGTTTCGGTTACCACCCCCAGAAATACCTAAATCAGATCTCCCAAACTAACTTGAATCTGACCCCGACTCCACAGACTCAGTGGAATCAGATTCTGGCTCATTACTCGATTCATAACTTCAAAGAAAACCCTCCTCTAGCTGCCAAGTAAGACGTGACACTTTTGATGCATCCAAAATACCACTGGTTGGGTCCACACCCGGTTCTCTCCGTATCATGGAGACAGTAAAGTTATCCCTCCAAGTTCTCTAGGTCAGCCGCAGGGTCTATTAGGAGATTGGCCAATGTTGCCCCTACTTTAACCTTGCTGCTGTCTGAGTCATCTTTCGTGTTTTGGCTAACTTTGATGCTCGGTTCAGCCCTTTCCTCATCACTGTCCTATAGCTGTAGATCACAGAAAATCTCGAATCCGAGGACTCACCGCTTTGAGGAATTTACCTAAGGCTTGGAAAAGTGGCAAAAGGGAAATATTCTCCCTCTCGAATAAAATGACCATTAAGCGTCCCTCGGATTGGCCTTTGGACGATCTCATATTGCTTTCCAGCTCTCTTGGCCTCAGCTCTGCCCCTCATTTCTTTCCTCTTTTTTATCCATTCCTCTTTGGTGGGCACATAGCCCAATCCAAAGGCATGCGGGTTGTGTGGCACATCTACTAATGTTGTAACACCCTTTCGTCCACTTTTTCCGAGCCCCATTCCTAGAACATGCCGCAGCTTATTCATGAAGTAGATGGACTAGGCACTGACGTATATGCCTTCATTCGCGGCCAGAATTGTCTGCACTACTCAAGCTTCTGCTAGAGTGAATCCCGAAAGGAATACATCTTCATCGCCATGGTTGATCTCTAGCACTGGCATGGTCACCTCTGGTGGTGGGTGGATGGATGAGTTCCCCTAAACAATTGCTACTCCTGCCCCATGAGGATACTTCAACATTTGATGGAGGGTAGAGGACACCGCCATCATGTGATGTAACCAAGGCCTCCCTAACAGTAGATTAAAGGTAGCCGGTACATCCAGGATGTGAAACTAGATCTCTTGCTCTGACAGGCCTACCTGGACTCACACTTTCACTATGCCCATGACCTCTCACCTTGTGTTATCATATGCTCGTATCACTTGGGTTGTGGGAACAAAGTCTGCCAGTTTAAGGCCAATTGCATAGGTAGTACGGGATGGACAGACATTAATGGCAGAACCGGTATCTACCAACACAATTGGCACCCATTTCTCCCTGCATTCCATAGATATGTATAACGGTTTGTTATGAGCTGATCCTTCCGACAGTAGCTCTTTGTCTGAGAAAGTGAGCGTTGGCTTGGCACCACCTGGAAAGACTAGGCCCACAAGTTGCTCGGGCGTAGTATCAATGGACAATTTAGCCTTGTCCATTGCCGACAATACTGCCAGTCGGTGCACCCGTGAAGCCATAAGGAGCCCCCAGATAAAGATATCAGCTTGGATTTTCTTGAGCTGTTTCAACACTGACTCCTCTTCTAGTTGCTTCTCTTTCTGTTTCTCGGCCTCCTTGTCCTTTCCAGACACCTCTGCTTGATCCAGGTGCAGCGACATAAAATATCATCCACTGTGGGTAAGATGGTCTATCTCCTCAGCATACTATGTATTATCCAAGAGGCAGCCTCCCCAATCTTCATCAGTATGGGCCAGACACAAATCATTGTCATCCCACCACTCGCCGTCAGCTGCAAACAAGTAGTGTTCAGGCTCCACTTGAATCATTTTCACATCACAAGTGTCCCCCACAAGATGCCACGCAATTATAGTTTTTTGACTGTCTCCATTTCTTTTTCTTTCAAACTGCCTCATTCTAGCTTCCTGTTCAGTATCTACAATGTTTGCAACACCCACTTCTTAGGCTGGGTGTTCCACACATGTGCCCTTCAGTAGTTTCCCTTTCTCATCAGCCTTCCTCGCCACTGCTGCTACCTTTGTTTCCTTTCTCTTTGGATTCATCCCAGTTTCTTCTTCTTTGTCTGGCTCATCACTCAGCCATCTGGTGTTATTAGTTGATCCATTCAGGTTGACCCACCTGATCTGTACATCTCCCTGATCATGCTCATCAAAGAACTGTAGGTTGTCCAAATCCTCTTCGAGGTTTGCCAAATCATCCAACCCGTGGCTCGGGCATCCTCCCTGAACACATTGACGTCTGCTAAGATTAGTAGCACCAATTCAGGCTTGGTTTGACTAGTTGGCACAATATAGCAACTCAAGTCATACACCCTCTCAGATAAGTCCCTAGGACACTCCGACAATAGACTAGTATCTTTCCCTGAGGTCAAAACCTTCTTTACAGTGGGTGTTGTCACCACTGATCTAGAAAGCTTAGATTATAGGTTAGACATGTCCATCATGCATAAGTCTACGCCCTTAGGAGTGAACAGCATCAGTTTTGAAAGGTGAAAGGGGGTAATATATACGCTGGGGTCATAAGAGGTGGCCAGTGTATGGATAAGGTTAAGATTTTGAGGTGAAGGGACTTGATTATGGGCTAGGAGTGGATTTATGGTTACATTTGGCTTGTAAGGTGGAGCAATCACCTCATTGTTAATGAGATCTTGAATGTTATGCCGCAAAAGGAAGCACTGGTTAGTGTCATGACTATGCTGCTGGTAAAAAGCACAGTATTTTGCGGGGTTTTGCTTGGGTGAAAGATGATCAGGAAGTGGGCGAAGTTCTAAGGGTTTTAGGTGCCCTTTTTTGACAAGCACTTGCATGGCTTTGGACAGGGTCATGTATAGTTGGTTAAAAGTCCTACCCTGAGGATGGGTAGGGTTGGATGAGGTTTGTGGACCTATATTGGCAAAGGGGTCGGTGGTTTTTGTTGTGGTGAGAACACTTATGTCTGATGCCCTCGTAGCTGTGTTACCACTGGCAGCATTGGAACTGTGAACAAATGGCCTCATGGCTGGCTCCTTATCCTCAGTAATAAGTCCCTGTTTCATGGCATCCTTGATTTGGACCCCCATTTCATAAAGCTTTGTAAAGGTAAATAGAGGTAGAATAATCATCTTCTGCAGTAACTTGCCATGCAAATTCCGGGCAACCATTCTTATCTGATCCTTTTGTGAAGGTCGAGTGGTCATCATCGAGGCTTTGGCCCTCCATCTTGTCACAAATTTAGAGAAACCCTCCTTCGGCCCTTGATGTGTTGCCTCAAGATCACGAGTTGTGACCTCAATCTGCGTATTGTAAGAGTACTGAGCGATAAAGGCTTCGGCCATCTCCTCATAATTCTATTTGACGAAATCTTCCAACTTAGCATACCAAATAGCCGCTATACTCGACATGGTGCAACCAAAGAGAGACAACTTCTGTAGTCTAGTTAAGCCCATCGGCCGCAAGATATCTGAAACAGTCACAAGTGAACCATCGGATCCCAGAATCGTTAAAACGATCAATGTGTGGCATCTTAAACTGATCTGGCAATGTAACCACAGAATCAGTGTATCCATCCTCTATGTCTGGGATGGAGTTAACCCCTTATGCTCTTTTGAATAGTTTTTCCAGTTTAGTGACTTTCAACGCCGTTGAATCAACTTCGAACTCGAATAGTGCCTCAGTTTAATAAATCGGGGCTCTGGAAGCTTGTGTCGGGATGGGTTTTGCTAGATTGCCTTGGTTTTCTTAAACATTGGCAGTATTAGCAGTGGCTGCAGGTGCTAGGATAGCTGTGGTAGGTACACGGGATACAGAGGCCACGGCCGACTATGGTGGTTATTGTTGTAGCTTGGTTATGACCATGGCTTGATGGGCTGTAACCTCGGCCTGACAGGCCGCATCATGCTATAGGGTCTCAACTGTTTGTTGCAGTTGGAGTATCAGTTCCTCTATGTTGGCCGAGGGATACTATGACATTGGAATAGGTGACCTTTCTTGAGCTGAACTGGAAGTAGTTGATTATTCTTGAACTGAACTGGACACAGGTGAGCTGAGAGGTGATTGTTGTAAGAATTGGATTGGTAAATTCTGTCTGGTTCTCCTCCATC
The DNA here is from genome assembly GCA_025200525.1 of Camellia lanceoleosa. Lineage (NCBI taxonomy): Eukaryota > Viridiplantae > Streptophyta > Magnoliopsida > Ericales > Theaceae > Camellia > Camellia lanceoleosa. The sequence continues at coordinate 56,785,154 of CM045765.1, forward strand.
TTGTAACTGGCAAGAGTGAGGTAAACACAGGTTGTCCCCGAACAAGATCCTCGGCCTTGCAAAGTCTTCCGACTCAAGTCCAGAGTACTTGGGGGATATCCAAACTTTCTGAAGCTATGGTTTTAAACTATGTAGCAAAAGAAATAAAGCAAAAGAGCAGCAATCAAAAATCGCATAATTCCTCAGCTAAGATATTATCAATATAGACATGATCAAAGTTGTAGGACTGTACTCCACACTGAATTCTACCCCAAAACGGATACCAACCTTGCAACTGATATGCACATTCCTGTACAGTTTCATTGTAAAACACATACCAGTTAAGAGAGAACCAAAACACCCCTATGAGGGGGTAGGGTTACCTTGTCCTAGGTTTCGTTAGGAACCAGGGCTTCACTATTTCAATCAAGCGGTTTCACGCAATCCTACATATGGGTGAGCATCCTGTCCTAGTTTGGAACAGTCACTGTGGCTTTCTACATGTAGCTAGGCCAAATGGTCAAAGAGGGTACCCTAGCAAGACTGCCTAATATACATCTCATACCTAACACTGAGAAGTGAAAGGAGGATCAAACGATATAACGATAGTCTAGATCCAAGGGTTGTGTTCCCAACATGGCAGAGCCCACGACTGGTCAGCCTTTTGACAAGCTTTTGAGTAAGCCTTCGGCAAACCGTCCAGGAATAGCAGATGGTAAACACAATGACTTAAGTGCACCAATGGAAATGCATTGCAAAGAACATATAAGTGTAAATAAAAGTTCACATCATGAAATCCAAGTCAAGTTCTCTAATTTCCCCAGCAAAGTTACCAAAAACTATAGCTTGGTTTTCAGGCTCCTTTCGGATATTATAGCCCTACAGTTCGGACTCCTGTGGTTCTGAATCTGATCTCACAACTGCAATGTAAAATAGAAAAACACAAAAGAGTCCAAATCTGGCAAACCTTTTGAAAAATTGATTTTGAATCAAAATGCCAAAAATGGACTACTTTGTCAGATTACAGAGTCGCCACCTAAATATTTTTGGAAAATTTAGTAAACCCTCGTGCCAAAGGCCACTTATCCATCATCACCAAAGTGTCTCGATATGACAACCCCACTATGTATTATATTTGGCGTTTAATTATTTAAGGAGATTTGGACTTTAATTAATCGTTATTCTGATTTAATTTGGGATTTACGAGGATTATGGAGCTAATCGGTAAGCGATTCTAATAATGATTTATTTGAGATTAGAAACTGAAGGTCTTAATGGCCTAAAGAACTGAAATTAATAAGTTGAATCAATTTAATTTTAAATACGGACCCATTTGGGAGTTTAATTAAATATTCGATTCAATTTAGTAAAATTAAGATTTGATTAATTGTGTCCAAATTGGAGTCAATTAAGTTAATTATGTTATAAGATTTGAGAAATTAAGATTATTACAAATTAAGTTTATTTATGAGGTGTTCAATTGAATATGTAATTTATTGACAGAGATTTTGAGTTTGATTTGGAATTGAAGACCTTAATGTCTTGGGAAACCAAGGTTGATGATGGAGATGAATTTAATTTAACATTTGGAGCCTTTTTGGAAAACTGATTAAAAATCTAATTCAGTCGATAAATTTAATTATACTTAATTGAGCCTTAATGGAAGTCAAATTAGACTAATTAAATTATGTGAAATTTATGATTAGTAGTAATTAATTTAATTATGCGTTAATTAAGATTTATAAAGACTATGTGTTATTTAATTAAGCTAATCTTAATCATAAACCAAATTAAGGAAGAATCTAGAATTGTGAGTATGTGTGGATGTGCAGAGAAATCTGTGTGGGTGTGTAGAGAAATCAAATATATATGTATAGGTGTTGTGCTGGCAGCTTGGATCATGTGCACGTGTGTAGTGTGGATGCATCAAGAGAAGTTGTGTGTGTGTCTATGTTAAGAAGTTAATGAGTTGGATTCATTTTTTTGCTTTGGGCTAGGAAACAACAGAGAGAGAGAGAGAGAGAGAGAGAGAGAAAGAGAGAGAAACAAAGCTTTTAGAGAGAGAAAGCTCAACACTTTTGGAGTTTGAAGACAAATTGAAGAAGTCAAGAAGGAAATTGTCTTTAATCTCTGAAATTGAAGCCCTAGGTAAGAGATTTATGGTCAAATCTTGTAACAAATCCTCCATAATTCATGAATCAAGGGAATTGTTGTGCGAATTCCATGGTTTTTGTAAGAAACTGGGTTTGAGCAAATTAGTTGAGTTTTGAACGAGAAATTAAGCTTTATTCATGTTCATGGAAAATAATGTGTAATTCCTCAATTGTGCTTTTTATTTTGAAGTTCTTCATGCATAAGAAGCTTATATTTTCCATGTTTCCAGAAAAATCCATGGATTCCTGCCTTCAACTTCATGTTTTATTTTTAAAGAAAAGAGGAAAAGAAGTTTGGGGAAAATCTTTGCATGCATGAGGTTTTAGTGTTTTCTTTTGAATTTTTAAGGTTCTTACAGGTATGAAAGCTTTTAATTTACATATGCTTTCAGAAAGGTTCATGCTCATGTGCCTAAATTTATGATTTGAAACTCGAGGGAATAAGAATTTGAAATTTCTTACACATATGCAAGGTAGAGTTAAGTTTAACAAAATTAAAGAAGTTTTGAAATTGATTTGTAAGAAAAGGGTTATGTATTTGTTATTTCCAAAATAAATTCATGTTTTTTAGCAAGACAAGCATGACCTCCAAATTCTGGAATGGAATTGGAAGACCCATTTTCAGCTCTGAAAAACCAGAATTTGTCATCATCGCTCGAGCGATGAAGTTGTCACTCGAGCATAGAATGTAAGCAACTAGTATTTTTGCAGACTAAGGGGTCCGCTCGAGCGACCAAAGTTGCACTAGAGCGAAGAGTCCTGTTTCAGAAAATTTTGAAAAGTTGTTTCCTGTTCCAATTTTCGTTCTCTTTTATTTCTAAACACTCTTAAGCATACATTGAGCATTAAAAATGAATTAAAAGAGTAAGAAAGAAGCCTAAGAGAATTAAACAAGTTAAGAACAAAATGAATTGTATTGTGACCCGATTTCTATGTGTATTATGAATTGTGTAAGGTCAACTACAAGGGTGAACCAGGCATATGAACACTGTGAGTAATATCTTAGTATAGATATTTTCAAGTATGTTATTTTCCAAATGCTACTTCTATATAAGCTTCATGGAATTGTTGATTTGAATTACGAATGAGTATTCTATATGCCTAATCTTTCTATAAGACTCTATGAAGAACACGATTTGGGCACAAGGCCATTTGACATGTGGTAAGAGTACGAATTGGGCTAAAAGCCGTTTGAATATGAATGTAATAGACCAAAGGCCGTTTGAATAATTTGTGATGGGCCCAAGGCCGTCTGAATACAAATGCAATGGGCCAAAGGTAGTTTGAATATTATAAATAGGCCAAAGGCCATTTGAATGTTATGATGGGCCAAAGGCCGTTTGAATATCGTGATGGGCCAAAGGCTGTTTGAATATGAATGTAATGGGCCAAAGGCTAACTGAATAAAAGGGTTATCATGATCACGAATATGAATATGCACGTAGATATGAATATGAACATGTAATATGATCAAACAAGTACTTTGGACCCGAGGTCGTGTTGCCCCCTTTGATATGTCTTGAGCATGATGAATTGGACCTAAGGTCGTCCTGATTTTGATTTACATGTAATATGCATTAATGTGATTTACTTAATTAAGAATCTCATTCATACAACTTCCTTACTTTGGTATTATTTACTAAGCGTTAGCACACTATTATATATATATATATATATATGCAGGTGAGCAATTGGAGGATCAACATTAGAGTTTGCCCTTGACACCCAAGAAGTGCCTCTATATAGAGGCTTTATTTTATTTTGTGAGGCTTGAGTAAATCTTTGTGTTTTGTTAAAAGTCCTCTATGTAGTGTGTGAGATATGTTATAAAATATGCCTTCCTACATGTATATATAAAAGTGTGTTAAAAATGTTTTAATCATTACAGTTGATCGTGTACGCACAACTTAATGGACATTATTATTTTTGTTTTGTTTCCGTTTCAAGCCCTAATTATATTCAAATATTTTGAATTTTGTCTTTGAGGCCATAGGTAATCTTCAGATTACTGGCCGATTACGACGCTAAACTTATAGGGGCGGGTTTGGGTTGTGACACTCGGCTCGAGAACTTAGGTGCGAGAGGGGAAGGTCATGAATTAAGCACCCCACTCGCCCAATCAAAGATCGGCCTCTACTAATCATGATGTGATTTTTTATTTACATTATATGCTCTTGTTCCAATTTATTAGGCTATTTTACTATGTGATGCACACAAGTATAGACTAAGTTGCAAAAGTTGGAACACTTTGATTTTATGTTTGTTTTGCAAATTGTTTCGAATATGTGCCACTTGAAAAAGTGATCTCATATGCACTTTACTCAAATTATCCCAATTTAAGCAATTAGCCTTCATCCATGGGCATTCAAGAGTTATATCACTTAAGCACTTAGCCTGATGGTAATCATGCTTGACATGGAAACAATCACACACATGTGATATGCTAAAGCGAAAAGTGCTCACCTAGTACTCCGAGGTGAGCCAAACAAAGCAAAAGAATTAGAAAACATGCATATTCCTAATGAATGGAACTTGACTAATGCAGCACATGCAATATGCAATGAATAGGCTCAACCACTAACATGGCATATGAATAAATTTGATAACATGCGGTTTAAGCACGTTTTCAAAAAGTAATAAATGACAATGCGAGTTAAAATGATTCGCCGGGCCTAATACATGCAAGACAATGGATGCAAGTCATGAGAAATGTTAAACGAAACATGATGTTCAAAACTATCCACCATAAGCAAGGAAATAAAAGGGAAAAAGACGTGGGGTTAGAAGACATACACATTATTACAATTTGCCCTCGCACAAGAGGATCCGTATGAATGAATTAGCTAAGCTAGCTAACTAATTATTACAATGTCGAAGTTAAATAACTATTCTAGCTAATTAAATAGTTACAACACACTCTAGCTAATTAACACAAATTAACTAGTTAAACTAACTAATTAGTTACATTACGGAAGTAATTAACCAAATAATTAATTACAAGTTCACTACTTTAGTTACAACATACTACTATTAATAAAACAAATTTAATGGGTTCCGAGGAACAAGGAAGCTTATGCATGCACAAGAATTTGTCCCCCGATAATGCCTCTGCATTGTTTTGCGCCTCAGTTTCCACTCTGCTCTGTGAAAGAAAAAAGAAAAAAAAAGTAAAAAAAAAAAAAATTGGTACAGCCTCGCTGAAATAGCTGGCTGGCCGCCCACTAATAATGGCATGCCATACGGTAAAAGTGGCCTGCCGGCCACTAATGTCAGGTTTCTCCTGCTGCAACAGAAAACAAACAGAACACAAATAGAGCACTCTTAGGGGATGTCTGTACACCCTGCCTCTCCTTATCATTAGACAGATCGAAGGATGGGTATGCTCAATGTGAAAGCCATCAATTGACACAAATTCATTGTGTGATGACTTATGAACCAAGGGATACAATTTTAATAAATGCATAATGAAAAACTCATGAACCTCCCCCTTATCACGATATTGATCAAGGGAAATGGTTGACATTGACTCTTGAACCGTTTTCATCAGTAACAAGTATGAAACGATTCAAGACTCAATGGGTTCAATTAACGTCCGATTGAACCCAAACTATTTTATTATCTCGCTCTATTTTAAGCCATTGATTACCTCTTTTAATTACCTTTCCATTTATTAATCATTTTAGTCCAAAATGAGCATTAAGTCCACTAAAGGAGGGAAGTGTCAAACAGAGGGTTGTTTTAGGCATGAGAGAGATGTCACATTGTTGGTAATGAACCTTCAAAGAGATTAAATTATTAAGCACAACGATCTCTTTCTCAAGCTTAAACAAACAATCGGTTTGAAACAACTATCAAAGCAAGGAAGAAGCCAAGAAATGAGAGAAATACAGAGATGATTAGAAATGAACACAAGTATGGAAAGCCTAAAATAAATACTATCAACTCAATTAAGTTGGTGTCTAATGCCTAAAACACCAAGCCTATGAGGACCGTTACACTACAAGCATGCAATACAGAGCATAAATGAAATAAACAACCTAAAATAGTCCGAAAACACCTAAAAATAGTATTGAAATTAATGTACAAAAAGCTAAAAGAGCAACCTAAAACAATGGAGAAATTAAGCTAGTAAACAAGCCACGGGAGGGGTGGCTAACCCCTTCATTTTGGGGACTTCAAAACCACTTTTTTAGGCTTTGAAAACCTCTAAAAATTAGTGGTAAAAAGCTCAAAAAAATTTGATGAAAAGATGGAAAACACAAGGGTAAAAGCCTATGAAGCAAGTTTCAAAGAAAGGTGATCAACCCCTCTACCTTTAATGGGTTTAATCCACAAGTTTCAGCCCACAAACATAGGTGAAAAATAGTCCAAAAATAGTAAGAAAAGATAGGATAGAAGTGATACAAAAGAGATAGGATGTATACCTCTTGAAGATGAGTGATCCTTTTGTTCGCAAACCAACAATTTCACACCCTCAAGAGCTAAAATGCAAGCTCAAACACCTCAACAAAGAACCATCAAGGTTTGGTTTAGAGTGTCTAGGCAAAGGGTATAGAAGTTTCAAGGGAGAGAGAGAAATGTAGAGAGATAAATATTTTCCAAAACTTTGCTCCACAAATTTTTCTAACCTTAATTTTTGAGAGAGAGTCATCAATATATAGAAATATATGAGACTAGCTCGAAAATATCCATACAGACACAGCTGGTGCAATGCATGCATCTGTGGAGACAATTGGCACAGTTGGCAAAAAGATTTGAATTTTTACACAATTGGCCGGCAGGCCACTAGTGGGTCTACAGGTCCCTGGATGGCCAAGCCTGAAAAACTACTGTTTTGGTCCAAAAACAAGACACAAGGTTTGTAGGTTTTTTGAGTCTCAAAATTGAGGTTTCCTGTTGAGAAAATTGAGCATTTGGACAAGCGAATAAATTCATCATCGGGTGATCAATCGGTAGCACCCAAATCTTAGGGCAGCCAAAAATGGAGTGACTACAGGGTGGTAGGAGTTACCTGGTGGATTGTGAAAGTGTTTTTAGGGAGTATGAGACTCGTGTCTGTTAATGATGAATGCAGAGCTTGTGTTTTGGTTTGTTAAGACTTGGTGGTGGTGAGTAGTTGTAAATTAGTTTGTGATGAGTGTTAGGTGGCATTGCTAGTAGTTATGTGGGATGTGTGATGGTGATAAGAACTTATTGGCTAGATACGAGAGTGGTCCTTGGGAGAAAGCAATGTTTATGTTCTCAGGTAAGCGGGTAATGTGTGTTGGTTGTTTTATGCATCTGGGATTATATATTTTTCCATTGACTCATCTTGTGTTCGTGATGTAAAGAGGTGTGTTTGCCATATAGGCACATGAGTGGTAATGTATTGTTGGGAACAATAGTGGTGTGATCTATGCTTGAGGAATCCAATGTGATTCAAATGATATGTGGGGTTATGTGTGGAACTCCATCTAGGAGTGAATGGTGCTGCATAAAACGTTGGTGTTTGGTGTTGAGTGTAAAGTAGCATTGGTTTGGCTGGTCAGTTGAATGACATTGGAGTTTGGTTGACAAGTAGTTGCCTTCAAGTTATCTTGGAATTGAGAGGGTTGTAAAGTTATGAGTGCCCTAGGTCAGGCTTGTGAGCTTGAAGTCACGTATAGATAAGTGTGCATGCTTATGGTAATCATCCGAGTTGGGGTTGCATGTTAGAGCTTTAGTTTTATTTTGTGCCTGCATGTGATTGGTGATTGTGATGGGATAAGACCCCAATAGATTGTGAATTTCCTTTATGCTTTATTGTGTTATTAGCACGCTTGTTATTTCTATTAATTGTTATTATAGAAATGTTGTGTTTGTGTTGTGACATCACTATAAGAGTGATGGGTGTTGTTGGGTGACGGTTGAGGTTCATCAATTGGTATATTCAAAATAATTCAAAAAATGAATTTATTTATTTATTTATTTATTTTTCATTGTGTGGGGGGCTTGGATGGCATTATTAAATTGAAAATGTTGTAGATTTAGTCTAAGTTGTAATGAGGAATTTCAATGAGTCGTTTATTCGATTTAATAAAAGTTAAATCTAATAAACCATGAGAATATGGTTGATTATGTGTTGTGAGTAACATTTAATGTTTTCAGAAATTGTTTGTGAAATTTTAAGTTTTACTTGGAAATCGAAAAATGTATTTTTGTAGTGGGCGGTGCAAGTATGAGCACCTTCTGGAGGATTTATATACAAAAGCAAGATTTTTAAAGGAAATCGGAAAATATTTTTGTATACAAGGATGTGTTGTTAATTATTTTGCCTTGCATGGTTGGGTTGTGTAGTGACTTAGCGTTGTTGGGGCTTGTTGGACTGGCGTGTTGTCTTTTGAGCCGTGTTGCGTAGTGAGTCCTCTTCTTTGATGAGAGCTGACCAGGAGTTCTATTGTGAGGATAGTTTTCTTTTTCCTCCGTGTTCGAGTGTTGAGCGCTCGGTGGTGATTTGTTGACGATTGGGACGCGGTTGACGTCTTTGGGTGCGAATGGTAACCGTTGTTTGCTTTCTTGTCTTGTAGACCCCAATGAGTTATGTGGGTGGAAAAGGAATTCGTAACCCCTTCTTTGTATACTTGTTGTGTGACAAATGACCGCTAGAGCAAAGATGAGGTGCTCTCAGTAGTTTGTTTTGTAGGTCGAAGTACCGCTCGAGCAAAAAAGTGGTCGCTCGAGCGAAGATGAGGGGGTTCCCAGTATCTCGTTTTACAGGCAAAGATACTGAGAGATTTCATTCATCGCTCGAGCGGTCTGTGCGATATCAACCACTTAAAAAGTGACTTTTAGATCATTTTATTCACTTTTTCTTTTTCTTTTTCTCTTCTTTTCCCTCTATCTCTAGCTCTGAAAACCCTAACTATTTCTCTCTAGAAATCTCTCGTTACACCAAGTTTCAAGGTAAAAGCTCTTGCAAAAATTGAAGTTCACTTGGAGATATGGGATTCTATCGATTGGATTTTGATTTTACGAAGAGTTCTTCAAAAACCTAGATTCTTTGTCATGATTATTGAGGTAGGAATACTTTTAACCTTCTATCTCTTTAATTTGGAGACGATTATGTGGTGTTGCCATGACATTGATGAGTTAATGAATGTTTGAGTTTATGAATTGAAGTCTTTCTTACAAAAATAGTATTTTCCCTACAATTTTCTTAAGAATTCTACTTTTTTCCATGGATTATGGAAGTTTTTGATGAAAATATCATATATGTTGGAGGGGCAAAAGCCACAAATTTTATGGAAAAAAAAATCGTAATTTTAAAGTTTTAGAAATAATGTAATAAAAATGAAATTAACCCTTAATTATTTAAATTGATGATTGGTTTATGATATTAAAGTGGTCTTTGAATGGAGAATTGTGAATTTGGAATGTTCCTAAGATATTGGATATTATCATTTATCTTTGCCCTACTTGCTTGGATGGTGAAAGATTACCTTTATTCCAATGAATGTATGAATACTCGGAAGCTTTTGAAAAATTATTAAGGGGGAGATAAATAGCATGTGAGTTCGCGGAGAGAGTCGGGTTTAGGAAAGTGTTGTGTATGGTTGCTACCCATGCGGGGAAGTGTAGGTGCCCAATTGTCTTGTCTCGAGCTTATCGTTGGATGAATGTAGGGAAACGTTTTTGGGTGTCTACTAGTCCTACCGTATTGTAGTCGATAAAAGTGGAAAAAAAATGAATGATTTTTGGTGCCCATTTCCTTCCATATTAATAGCTAGAAAATGTGGGGATATTTTTCGGTGTAAACCTATGTATATGTATGTATGGGAACTCTCTTTAGGGACTCATGCCTCATTTACCCACAGTGTTGAATTTATGAAATTTGTAGAAACTGTGGGTTATCGTTTTCTCTTTTAAATTAATATTATTAGTTGAATTAAATATGGCTTAGTTGTGACAATACCATATGGGTCTTTGAATAACCAGATACTTCGTTAAACATTTTTCTACCTGGCATCTAGCTCATTGCTATCTAACATTTCAGGACTTGGTGATATGCCACCACCCCAATGAGAAGGAGGTGGAAGTTTTGTATTGGTTGGAGCACAAAAGCTCGTGAACATATTTTGTGGAAGCTTCGAGCATACATGTTTCGGCACTGTGAGTCCATTTTGTTATAACAAGGCATGGCCTTGATATTTGTAAGCCAATAGGGCATTTTTTGTATCATCTCCTCTAACTTCTTGAACTGTGTTAATGTTAATGTAACCAAAAGTTGAACATGAAATTTGTAAACTTGAGGTTGGAGTTCAATGAGAAAGAGGGTGTTAGATTAATGTTGTTAGTTGGTGAAGAATGGTTTAGAATTGATTATGTTATGAGTAATGTTTTTATTATTAATGATTCGGGGGTGTTACAAATTGGTATCAGAGCCAACCAGGTTTGAATACTTTGAGCTCGTGAGAAGTGGCTAGTGCCATAATGGGTTACTCTGCTAGGAAAGGATATCAATTGCTTAACATGATTATGTGTTTAGATGACTATGTGGGTATGGGATCAGACTTCTAGGATATGACTTGCACTCTTTGCACTTATTTAAGTCCTTTTAGAAAGTCACTTGATCAATGCTTTTTCTAGTTAGGAATCTTTAACCGCCGTGGAACATGTTGATATCAGGGGTGGTTCATCTATGCTTTATGTGACAAGGTGCTTATGTGGTTTGCTTAATGTGATTTAAACGTATGTGTGGTCTCATACTAGTGTGTGTGTGACAAGGGAGACTATGTGTGGGGTATATGATTCACAAATTTAAATTATCTCTCTTTCTTATAGGATGTCAGGACATGGTAGAGGCCATGGCAGACCTCGTCGGGATGGTCAGGATGTTTCGACCAAAAGAAAGATCCCTCCTCAAGAAGAAGGAGTGGGTCAAACAGGGTGGCCACTCCACTGGCCTAAGATGCAATGGCGCCTTTGGGCCGAGAGATGGTAGGGGCTCTTAGAGTGACCATGAACATATTGAAAGCCAAGTAAATGGCTAGGACCCTAGACGGAGAAAATAGAACTATTTTTCTAAACAAGGAATTCTTCCGTTCCAACCCTGCGGAGTTCAGTGGTGGGCCTGACCCTATGAAAGCAGATTAGTGATTATGACCAATAGTCAAATCTTTTGAGATCTTACACATCCATAAGGGTGATCTTCAGGTGGCATTGGCAACCTGCCAACTAAAATGAGAGACAGGGCAATGGTGAAAATATGCTAAGAACCGTATTGAGCACACTTGGGAGGCATTTACACATGAGTTCTAGGAAAATTCCTCTCTCCTACTGTTAGGGAGCAGTTGGCAAGGCAATTTGAGGAGCTGTTACAGCTTGGCACACCAATGGTTGAGTTTGAAACCATATTTACTAGTCTTTCCCGTTTTGCACCTGAGCTTATAGTGATGGAGGAGCACTGATGTTTAGAATTTGAGAAGAGATTGAGACCAAAAATTTTGATGAAGGTGGTGGGTAACATGATTAAAGATTATGATCGGTTAGTGGAGGTCGCAGTACATGTGGAATCATAGTAGAGGCAGAGGAGGCAAGGCAAAAGTTGAAGAGGTCGGGATACTTGAAACCCTGGGGTGATTCAGAGTCCTCTAAGAAATCTAGGGGTTCGTCATCTTTTCATTCACCACCGCAGCAAACCAAGTCTTTGGGTTATGTGATGGGGGAAAGCTTCGGGAATACGGGTCAAACCCGTGGTGCATGTTACCGATGTGGCCAACTAGTTCACAAAGCTTTGGTGTGTGGACAGAAGGGCGGGCCACAGTCTCAGTTGGTTCGTTCCCAGAGCCAGTCTCAAAATAGAGGTTAGGCACTATCTTGTTATCAGTGCAGTTAGCTAGGGCATTTGAAGAAGTTTGCCCACAGAGAGCAGGGTCAGTTAATGTATCGAGATCTCGCCAGTTAGGAGGTTTCCAAACAGGGCAGAGGCAGAGGAAGTCTCACCAGCCAGTCCAGTCAGGCTAGGCATCCAAAACAATGCACGGGCTACATCTACACAATTTGTACAGCAAGCCAATGTTCCAGGAAGCGACCTAGGAGAGCAGAGGCCACAGGGAAAGGTAGATACCGTAGCCACATCTGAGCAATCTATAGGACCATCCGTTGTAAGAGGTACATATCTTATCTTCAATACTTGGGTAGTGTGTTAATAGCTACTGAGGCATCTCACTTATTTATAGCATCTGCATTCACATCCATTATGGGGTTAGAAACTGAGAAACTAGAGTCTCTGCTTATGGTAGAGTCACCCGTTGGGGGTAAGATTGTCTTGAATCGGGGATGTCGTGGGTGTGTGATTGAGGTTACTAACTGTCAATTTTCTTTCAGCTTTGTGTTATTGGATATGTCGTGTTTTGATGTCATCCTCATCATGGATTAGTTGTTCTCTTACTGTGCTATTATATACTGGTACCGTATGATAGTTACTATGTGAACATCTGGTGGTGATTGTTTCACCTTTCTGGGGGATAGAATTGATAAATTGTTGCCACTGTTGTATGACCCATGTGGTCGAGGCGAACTTAGCTCCCTCCTTGCATTCTTCTTATGTTTCCTAGAGTGGTTTGCAAGTATTTAGATGTCTTTCTAGAGGATCTCACCAAATTACAGGATCACCGGAAGGTTGAGTTTACCATAGATTTGGTGTCAGGCACGATACCTATCTCCATGTCGTTGTATAGGTTCCTCCATGTCATTGTATAGGTTCACTCCAACCGAGTTGATTGTTCTAAATGACCAATTGCAAGAGTTGTTATTTAAGTGCTTCATACACCCTAGCATTTCACTGTCGGGAGCTTCGACCCTTTTTGCCAAAAAAAAAGATGGTTCGTTGAGATTGCATATAGATTATCTGCAAATTGAATAAAGTTAGAGTTAAGAATAGGTATTCATTGCCTAGAATAGACAATCTTTTGGACGACCTCAAAGGTTCACCTTGTTTTTTCAAAGATAGATTTGTGGTTGGGTTATCATGAGCTGTGGGTTAGCGATGAGGATATTCCTAAAACGACCTTTTGTACCATATATGGCCATTATGATTTTCTAGTTATGTCGTTTGGTTTGACCAATGTACCTACCACATTTATGGCCTGTGAGTCCATTTTGCTGGAACAAGGCATGGCCTTGATATTTGTAAGCCAATACGGTATTTTTGTATCATCTCCTCTAACTTCTTGAACTATATTGATGTTGATGTAACTAAAAATTGAACATGAAATTAGTAATCTTGAGGTTGTAGTCCAATGAGAAAGAGGGTGTTGGATTAATGTTGTTGGTTGGTGAAGAATGGTTTGGAATTAATTAAGTTATGACTAATGTTTTTGTTATTAATAATTCAGGGGCGTTACAAATTAGTATAAAAGCCAATCAGGTTTGAATACTTTGAGCTCGTGGGCAGTGACTCGCCATAATGGGTTGCCATGCTAGGAAAGGATGTCAATTGCTTAACATGATTATGTTTTTAGGTAACTATGTGGGTATGGGATCAAGCTTCTAGGATACGACTTGCATTCTTTCCACTCATTTAAGTCCTTTTGGAAAGGTACTTGATCAATGCTTTTTCCACTTGGGAATCTTTTGGCGCCATGGAACATGTTGATATCTTAAAGGGGTGGCTCATATGTGCTCTATGTGACAAGACGCTTACGTGGTGTGGTTATGTATTTAGGTGACTATGAGGTGGGACCCACTATACTTTTTACACTATTTATTTATTTTATCTATTATTTAGTAATGCTATGCACACAAAGACCAAACACAAAAACTATTCCATTGGGCAATCGTCTGGTTGATCACCCGAACGATCGGAAGACAGCATGACAGTCGCAATCAACACCATGACAATCATGGTCAACAAGCTTTGGCTATCGTCTAGTGGGTTGTCCAGCCAAATGACTAGATGCACAGTTTATGTGTCCGGTCGTGTGTGCGGCTAGACTTTTTGATTTATATATCCTTAACATACACCTTAACACATCTATTACATCACCATTCAGTCTTTAAATTGACAAATCCTTAACACACATTTTTTGGTCTAACTTTTATCACTTTTAGTCATATAACATACTTTAACACACAGTTTTAACTATTCCACTGTGGATGCTCTAATAGCGATAATTGTGGCCTAGACACCTCTCTAGTTTTGGAATAAAAATTCACTACAACAATAACATCACGTCGTAGTCACACGTGGTATCACAAAATAAATATTATATGGAAATGATAAACCTTATTAATCACCTTGTAACACATGCATAGGAGAAAAAATAACAAATAACTATCAAATAGGGCCACCATGTCTTTGGTTTCATTGTTATATTAAATTTTGGTAGAAGGTAATAATATTAAGAGAAAATGACGAGAGAAAGACAAATAAAAGATAAGAAAATCATCAAGTCACATCATCTTTTCACGTTAAATTGTTGGAAAATAATATACAATTTTGGTCACGTTTGGTTTGATTTTCATAAATTTTAATTTTTTTTTTAGAAAATTAACAATTTATTCGCTGAAAGAAATAAAAAAAAATAAAAATCATTATCATTTTTTCTGTAATTTTATATTATGGAAGGCCAAAAATAATTTTTAAAAATTTTACATTATATTTTTATTATTTATTTTTATCCAACTAGTTTCCATTTTCTCAAATAATAATAATAATAATAATAATTCTTTTTTTTTTAAACACAAACCAAACATTTAAACCTACTTTCTAGCTTCGTCGATGTGTAAAAGTGATTGTTGACTAATTATTAGAAAACTATGAGTGAGAGGGTTGTTTTAGATATTTTAACTGGACTCCCCTCTAGTCATCCGTCCAGACCGGAGGGTGTTTCAGGCCTGTACAGTCCACCATGGGTCTGGTTTCAATGATTTGAACTATTCATTTTGTAGGGTTCTTCATGTACATCATCCACACACAAAAATTAAGTCGATCCGATAATTATAACTTATTCAATTTATTGTGTTTGTTATCAAAAAATGAATGGTTAATTTTTAAAAACAACACATTTGTCATTCATTTTTTTTTTTTTTTTTTTTTGACATATGCTATAAAATTAAAATGTTACAATTATTGGATTGATCTAACTTTTTTTTTTTTTTATTTTTTATGGTGACATACAAGAAGAACCCTACAAAATAAATGGTTTGGATAATCAAAACTAGACCTATGGTGGACCCCAAGGATCCAACCTACACCCTTTAGTCTAGATGGGTGACTGGAGGGGAACCTAATCCATATTTTAATGGACCAACATATGATCGAGTTGAAAACATGAATCTAACTTTTGGGTTAGAGTAACACTACTTTAAAATATTTAGGGTTAATTATACTTTCCACCTTATAGTTTGATCAAAATTTCACTTTACTACTTGTAATTTCAAATTTAATAATTTAATCCATATACTGTAAGTCCAAATTCAATTTAGTCTTTCATTTCTATTATTTTTTTTTCTGCCTGTTACCTTAGGAAATTGAAAAATGTCTTAAAATTTTTAATTTTAACCTTAAATTTAGTCGGAATGACTAAATTAAAACTGCATTTAAAATGTATGGACTAAATTATTCAATTTAAAATTATAAAAATTAAAATAAAATTTAAATCAAACTATAAGATTGAAAAATATAATTAACACAATTACTTATGTGGCTTAAAAAACACCTCTCATTTGGCTTACATTGGTGATAAAAAAAAAATGAAAAATAAAAATGCATCACAAAATAAAATAAAAATAGAAAAACTAACAAAAAGGAAAATAGGGTCTTTTTACTTATTGGTCAAATTCTTAACATGTCAAAAATCATAAGACCAAAAAATACTTAAAGACAAATAGTAATGGAAAATGATATTGGTGACAATGTTTGAATAGGGAGAGCAAGTTGGTCAACCATTGTGAAGGTTAAATAGTAATGGGCTAAGAATAACAGATTGATTGTGGACAACTTTCGTAAAGGTTAAATAGCAATAGACTAAGCACTGACAGATTAGTTATGGACAACCTTCGTAAATAGTGATAGACTTAGGACTAAGAGACTAGTTGTGAGAACCTTTCGTAAAAGTTAAATAGCAATAGACTAAGGACTAACAGATTAGTCGTGGTGATGGCGATAAATAGCATTGTTTATAACAATTCTGGTTTAGACCCGCCCCATTTCTTGCTCTGAATCTAGGAAATCCAGGTCCTTAACTATTGTTCATTTCATTTTTTTTATCTTGTGCTGGTTGAGTGATGGTTGTACTTGAAACAGGTTAGGGAGTTAGTTTTTCAAAAGAGTTGTTGCTCAGATATTTGCCTGTTCGCTCAAGCGGTCTTTCTTGCACTCGAGCAGTCTTTTACAGTTTGCAAAACTGCTGGAAGTGAGGAATCTTCACTTGAGCGGTCTTTCTTGTACACAAATGGTCTTTTGTATGTCTGAACTTCTAGGAGGGGGTCATTGGGCGCTCGAGCGGTGTTTTTGGTCACTCGAGCGATGTCACTTATTATGTCTGACACTCGAGCAGTCTACGTGTATATCAATCCAAGAAAAGGGTTTTTTGAATCACTTTTTCACTTCTTTCTCTCTAAACATTCCAAAAACCCTAGTTTTCACTCTCTCTCTCTAGTTCTTGCATTCAAGCTCTAAATACTCCCAATCTATTGATTTCTTTACCAAAGCCCTTTGGAAAAAAAATGTAAAGCACATTGAGAGCTTTATTTTAATCAGAGAAGTTATCATTTTCGGCTTTGTTTCAATTGGAGGAGTTGTCGTTTTCAACTCTATTTTAATTTGAGTAGTTATCATTTTTGGCTCTGCCATACTTCAACTCTTGCTCTCTCTTTTCTCCTCTTTTGTGGTAAAGGTTTCTTGAACCTTTGGTATGATTTTTAATTTAGTTATTTCTCTATTGATACTACTGATTTGGAGATTTTGGGTTAAGCCTAGTGTAGACACCCCATTTTTGACCATCCTCAAGACTTGGACGTCATCGTTTGAACACTCGATGATCATCCATGCTCGTGTTCGTTTTGAGTTCCAGGAAGTCTCGGCTGCGCGCCTTGCCTTAGGATCTCTCAACTTGTCTGTTTTGTGCTTGGTTGTGGACCAAGGACTTGTGGTTTTGCTTATGAGGGAAGAAGGTGGCTTATTCGCCATCCCTACAACCCATCGGCTAAGGCCTTGTGCCATCGGCCTTGTTTTCTTGCTATCGGCCATAAGTGTTGGCCGATCGGCACTCTTTTTGGTCAATCGGCCATATTCTTTGGCCGAGACCATTCCACCTGCTTTTACAGATATTTTTGTGCCAGTTGTGACAGCTGGTGAGCATAATTCTCATCCTCCATGCACGTGTATTGAGGGATTGGATCAAGACTCAAGCTTGTTCAAGAAGCTTGAGAATTGAAATTCTATAAGAAGGGAGGCCCCTCTCCCTTTCCAGAGGTTCTGAGAATTTGATATACAAGTTCTATATCTCTCTATATATATTTTACCTCTCTCTCTTCATTTACCCTTGTTTGTGCTCAAAAGTGTAAAATCTTCATACTATTGCACACAAACACCTACTAGAACACCATCCTTTCGTTGCTGAGGTACTTAGGAGCTGGTGTTAGTGTTTTTGGGTTGGTTTGAACTCAGAAAAGCTGCTGGAGTTGTGTTCTTGAAGGTGTTCTTCAAGGGTGAGAAACTAACCTTTTAATCTCTTGTTTTGTCTTAAGCTTTTAGACCTATTTGCATGCTAATTTAAGCTTAACTTTCTACTGTAAAAAGTTCTAATTTTTCATGCTTGTGATGTTTGTTTCAGGTCACTTTTGTGTTTGGGGTAGTCTACCCCCTCTTAGGCCTTGTTTGGCCTTGTTTTGTGCCTTCCTTTTTAAGCTATTGGGACCACCTTGTTTGGGCCTTCTCACCACTAAAATCCAGAGGATTTTTAGTGGTGGAAAGGTGGTTTTGAGGTCCCAAATAGGAGAGGGTCATCCCCTCTCCTTGTTGTCTTGTATGCGAGTATAAATGGCTCATAATAGTAGCATGTTTGCTTAGCACGTTTTGGTTCTATTTTAGCAACTTTTTGGTGTTATTTTAGCATGCTTCAACTCTATTTTAAGTTGGTTTGATAGCATCTTGCATGCTTCACATACTTGTAGAGCAATCTTGCATGCTAGCATAACATGCATTATGTGTTTGGACCATCATTCTTGCATGTTTTGGCTCAACTCAAAGAATCTTTCCCTCATGTTTTACCATTCTTGAGCTCTCTATAATGTTGTTTTAGTCATGCATGCATTGTTTTGTATAGCCATGGTTCAATCTAGCTTGTTAGCTTTGTGTATCAAGTCCATTAGCATGCATTGCTTAGACTATTCTCATGATTTGGCATCATTTGAAATGATATCTCTGTGCATGTTTTATGGTCATATACTTGCCTTTGTCATTCTTTCAATGCTTTGAAGAGTTGGTGTTTTTATGCCTTAAGAGTGGGTCATTGTGCATGCCTCTATGCTTAGGCCTTTGGGCTACCATTTCAATGTATTTTTGGTCTTGTTTTACCATGATGCATCTCTGATTTTTGTTGTCAAAGTCATGCCATGTTTGCTTTTGATAGGTGTAGTGCAATCCCCTTTGTTGGCCTTACTTGCATCATGCCTTATGCCTTTCATGTTGACTTATTTTGGCTTTGGTCCATGCATGTTTTAGAATCACTTTGGTATGCTTTAGGACTGTTTTGGTTTTCTTAGGCCATTTGCTTCATGTTTTACATAGCCTTTGTGCAAGTGCCTATGCTAGCTTCAAGCTTTGAGCTTTCTTGCATGCCATACTTGCATTGTTTGGTTGATTTGGCATCATTCCATGCATGATTTCAGAGCTGATAGTATTGTTACACTTCCACTTTTGTCACTCTTTGAGCACTCTTGAGAGTTGTGCTCATATGCCTAGGTGATAGGCCATTACATGTGCATGCTTTGTTTTACATTTCATGTCATCATTTCATCACTTTGGTCACTGATTTGGGCATGATTGAGGTCTACCCATTTTAGTTTAAGTCCATTTTTGCATGTTGTTGCATGTTTGTCTTTGCATGTTGTTGCATGCTTGTCCATCTTTACATTTTGTTGCATGCTTGTTCCATTTTGTTGTTATTGTATGCTTGGTACATTGCATGTTTGCATGTCTAGGTTGCATTGCATTTTGCATACTTGGTACATTGCATGTTTGCATGTTTTGGTTGCATGACATTGTTGCATATTTGTTACATTGGATTTGGCATGCTTTTGTTGCATTGCATAGCATCTCCATGTTGCAAACATTGCATTGTGTTTGGTTTGGGGCGTTAAGCCAAACACGAGGAACGAGGGACATTTCATACTTGAAGTGATGAAACGTGCCTCAATTCTTGATCGCCGACACTCTTGATCAAACATGATATAGTTTAAGGCACTTATGTGTTTTTTTGTGCGTTTCATTCCATATTAATTTGTGCAACTTAGCCTCTTTGGCCATCATGCATTGGAATGCGTGATTGATGGCTCGAAAGTTGAGCAGTACACTCCTTTGAGCTTTGAACATGATAAGGGGCGTAGTTGCACAACATTTTCTTACAAATGTATTGTCATGCCTCTGTTTGTACTCTGCTGCAGCAAAAGGAGCAGTTTATAGGAAAAAATGGCCGATCAGCTATCTGGTGTGCCGATCGGCTAAAAATGTTTAGCCGATAGCCTCGTATTTGGTCGATGACCATTATCTGCTGGCCGATGGCCACCCTTCTTGGCCGATGACCTCTCAGAATGTCCATGAGGTAGGTCAAATGCATCACAGAAGTTGGCATATTTTTCAGAGGTGCAAAATAGTGCAAACAGAGGCAACATGAGGTATGGCAACGAATTTCCGAGCGAAGCTGACCGAGCATGCATCTCTTCATCGCCCGCAAGGCCATTTCAGTATTCATGATTAATTCGTGTAATTTAATCATTTAATTGGATTTGTAATATTTATTTAGCTTAGTGTAGCTATTTGTTTCAATTTGGATTATAATAATTAATTAGCTTGTTAGTTAATTAGTTTTTGTGTTGTAATAATTAGTCTAATTAGATTATTAGATTAGTTAGAATAGCTTAGCGTAGCTAGCTTGTATTATTCATTCGGACCCTCTGTCGAGAGGGCGAATTTTGTAATAAGTGTGCGTGAGTATGTGAATGTCTTCCAACCCCACATCTTTCTCCCTTTTACTTATCAGCTTTTGATGGTTAGTTCTAGGTCATGTTTTGATTAACATCCTTATGCTTGCATGTTTGCATACATTCATCTGTCTTGCATGCACCGGGCTCGGCACATCATACTAACTACATTGTGTTTCAATTCCTACTTGAATACATGATTATCAAGTTGGATCTCATATGCCATTTTAGAATGGCCGAGCCTATTTCTAGTTGCATTTTGCATGTGTTGCATTAGCCATTTTAACATGAACTAGGATCATGCATGATTTCTAACTAGTTGTTGTTTTGGCTCGGAGTACCCTGTAAGTGTTTATGCTTTAGCATCTTGCATGAGTGTGAGTGTTGCCATGTTAGCATGCTTGCAATGAGGCTAACTGAATGAATGCCTGTGGATGAAGGTTGGATTACTTGAATTGGAATAATTCATTCAAATGCGAGTTTTAAGCCCACTTGAGGTGGCAAAATCATGTTTTCTAAGCCCACTTGGGAGTAGCAAATCCACGTCTTAGCCTACTTGCGAGTAGCACCTTCAAACAATTTTCAAACAAGAAAACATGAGATGTTTTGTTCCAACTTAGGCGATCTAGTCTATACTTGTATGATGTGCGCATCACGTAGTAAGATTAGCTAATTAACCAGAATAAGAGCACATGTGTTTTCAAAAATAAAATATCATGTTAGTAAGGGCCGATCCTTTGATTGGGCGAGCGGGGGTACTCATTGCATGACCTTCCCCTCTCGTACCCAAGTTCTCGAGCCGAAGCAACTTTGGTGATGACGGATACGTGGCATTAGGCACAAGTCAGGGTTTCCTAAATTTTTCAAAATAAAATATTTAGGTGGCGACTTTGTATCTGGCAAAACAGTCCATGTTTGGCACTTCTTTATAAAAATCAGTTTTCCAGAAAGGATTTCCCGAATTTGGACTCCTTGGTGATTTATTGGTCTTGCATTGCACTTTGCGAGATTAGATTCAGAACCGTGACTTTGAGTCCAAACTGTAGTAGCTAATGAACAAAACGGATTTAAAGCCTTCACGCGCGGAGCCGTGACGTTCAGACCGTCTACACCTAGGGTTTGGTTTCGAATTGAAAATGAGGGATTTTCAAATAAGCTCTTGAGAAAGGTTGTGGGATTTGTTTATGGTTGACATATGTTAAAATTATTGATTTCTTTACTTGAAATTGAATTTGTAAGTAAAGGGGGTTTTGTTCTGATATTATGGATTTTTGGTTTCTGGAAGAAAATGGAAAATGATGTTGGGTTTTGTAAGAATGGAACAATGTATATGTTGATGATGATGGCGGAGTTGGATATGTAATATCGCTTCCATTTTGAAAACGATGAGATTCTATCTTTTGTTGAAAATTATCTGGTGTATAGAAATATCTATTTTTGGCTATCGGTGATTGTTATAGAAATTATATAAGGATTAGGTGAATTGAAATTAATCCTTCATACATCTTGTATTGAGCATTATTGTATACTTAATCATTGAAAATGTTTTGTTTTTTGAAAAAGGGGTGAATACCTTGGTGAAATTGGTTAGGGGGTGTGGTTATGCTTGTTATGTTGGCCTGTGTGTCTCTGGTGAAAGTCTAGAATCCCGCACGGTTAGGTGTCGATCCTTCTGGTTAGTACCAGTAAAATAGCTTTGATAGTGCTTGTATAGCCTACTAGCAGACGCGTACCTAGAGATTCCCAGTGTTTTGTATCCACTGCCATGTTTTCTATTATAAAAGAATTATTTTAATGAAGTGCTATATAATCTGGCATTGCGTTGTTTTAAGATAGAAATGTAAAATGCTTGACAAATGGCATGCATGTGCATTCACCTTATGACTTTGTTAAGATTCATATATTGTATTAAAGTATCTCTATTGGGTTTTAGCTCACCCTGTGTGAAAAACAACTTTCAGGTGTGGATGATATACCTCCACCAGAGACACAGCTTGGGAGGACTTGGAGCCAAGAGTTTCTTTTGTTTATTTGATGCAATTATTTTTGTGTAAGCCTTGGGCTTTTGTTGTATTGAGTTGAACTCATTTTTATGTACGTAAGTATTGACTTAGAAAGATGCAGCCATTAGGGCATAAAATTACCTGATATGACTTTTATTTTTAGATTCCTGTATCCATGTCATATTCCATAGATTCAGGATCTAGAATTTATAAATGTATACCGCATATGTCATCTTTTGTATGATCAAATTTATAACCGGAATACAAGATATGATGTCATTGATCATTTGTAAGGAATATTACGACATGGGCTATTGCTATTTATTTCAAGGCGTGACAACTTGGTATCAGAGCTACCAGGTGTAGACACCCCATTTTTGACCACCCTTAAGACTTTGACGGCTCATGGTCAACACTCAATGATGAATCAGTACGTTATACAATCGTTTAATTTCCTCAGCAAATGGATTTAATTTTACAACTTCACAGCCCAAACTTTGTACCCTCTTCGAACCAAAACCTAATTTTTTTCTAGCCTGACCACTCAGAGGCCTGCTGGCCAACAGGTGGCCGGCAGGCCAAATTTTATTAGCCGGCCATCCCCCTTCTTGGCCAGCCGGCCATGTCCAGTGGCAGACAAATATTTGCTACCAGCTATCCCCCTCCCCCCCCCCCCATATGCATGTCTTGCATCAGTTGGCTCATTACAAATATTTTCAATAGTGGAACATGTTTTTTAAAAAAATATATGACCATCCCTCTTGGTTTTATGTTAGAAAAAATTGCCAAGAGCCAAAAACTTGTCAAACACTCTCCCTCTCTATCTTGCAATATACATACACTATCCATACACTTCCTAAACCAAAATTTTGAGACTCCTTGCTAAGATTATTGAGCCAAAATTTCAGCTCTTGAGGGTGATCACCTTGTGGTTTGTGAACCAAAGAGTATATTCTCTTCAAAGGTATAACTTTTGCAATCTTTACACTACTCTTTCCTTCTATTTTCTTGCTATTTTTCATACTATTTTGGACTTTTTTTTGTGGGCTGAAACTTATGATCTAAAAGCTACCAAAGGTGCAAGGGTTAACCACCATTCCTTGAACCTTAT
Organism: Camellia lanceoleosa; assembly: GCA_025200525.1. Classification (NCBI taxonomy): domain Eukaryota; kingdom Viridiplantae; phylum Streptophyta; class Magnoliopsida; order Ericales; family Theaceae; genus Camellia; species Camellia lanceoleosa. The sequence goes on from CM045765.1 coordinate 56,808,565, forward strand.
TCCATAGTTTATATCCTTGTGTTTCCCACTTGTTTCTTTACATTTAGCCACTGATTTTTAGAGTTTTCAGAGGCTTAAAACATGTGATTTTAAGGTCATAAAGATGAAGGGGTTAGCCACCCTTCCTTAGACTTGCTTACTAGCTTTTTCTTTTTTCTTTTTTCTTTTTTTTTACCTTTTCAAACTGCCTTTTCAGCATTTTTTTTTTGGGGGAGGGGGGGCTATTTTAGTTGTTTATTTAATTTATGCTTGTGTTATTGTAAGTCCTCATGGATTTGGGGGTTTAGGCCATAGATACCAATTCATTTGAGTTGATTGCTTTTCATTCCTTATTTTTCATGTAAAGAGTCTCACTTTAATAATCACCTTCGCATAATCATCTCTGTAACCTCCGTTCTTTCTTTCTTTTTTTCCTTTGATTAAGAGTTGTTTCAAGCACTTGGTTGGTTCAAAGCATGAGAAAGAGACTTTCCATGCTTAATGGTTTAACCGCTTCGGATGTTCATTATCAAGGCATTACATCTCTCTCATGCTAAACACAACCTTTTGATCGACACTTTCCTTTATCGCTTTTTGAACTTAGTGGACGGAGTCATCACTTTTGGACAAAATGAATAAAGACTATCAAGGTAATGTAAAAAAGGTTAAAATTGGAGTAGAAGTGGTAAAAAAAAAAAAAGGGTAATAAAATTGAGTTGGGTTCAAATTAGACGTTATATTGAACCCATTGAGTCTTGAATGATTACATACTCTTTGTTAATGTTAATGATTCAAGAAGCAATGTCTACCACTTCCCTTGAGGTAACTCCATGATAAGGAGGAGGTGTTGTTGGTCTTTTGTTTCCATTTATTGACCTTTTGCCCTATCGGTTCATAGATCATCACGCATTGCGACAATTGATGGTTTGTGAATCGAGTCTCCTCCTCCCTTGATTAGTTTCATGACAGGGAAAGGCATAAATGATAAACATCCCCTAGAAACACTTTGTTTTTGCTCTATTTCAATTCTATGGCAGTAGGGCAGTACCCAAAAATAGTGGCCGGCCAGCTACCTCCCAGTACGGCCGAACACTTTCCAAGGTCAGCCGACCACTTTCCAAGGTTAGCCGGCCACCCTATTCTGTGCAAGTAGTGTCATTTTCATGGTAGAACAGAGCAGAAGCAGAGGCGGAAAAAGATTAATTTTCTAACTGCAAGCAAAATAGTTTTTATGAACAAAACAAAGAGGTTTCCAGGAGGACATTCTCATTCGCGCGTGTGTGGCTCTTCTATTCCAGTAGTCCTTTAAATGAATGCTTTAATAGTAATATGTTGTGCTTAATTAGTAGCTTCATTCAAAAACTTGTAATAAGCTAGTTAAATTAGCATTAATTCATTTATTTAGTGTTGTAATAATTAGTTTAATTAGGACATTCATTCAAACCCTCCTGCATAAGGGCACACTTGTAATATTGTGTATGTCTTCTAACCCCCATTTCTTTCTCCCTTTTATTTATATGCTTATAATGGAAACATCATGTTTTACATTTTCATATCATTGCCATGCCTTGTATCCATTTTTGCATGCATTGGGTTCGGTTTATCATTCTAACCTTATTGTCATTTCTTACTTAATTCAATACGTGCACTATCACATGCTTTGAGTTGAACCATACGTCATGTTAATAAACAGAACCTATTAGTTGCATTTTGTATGTGCTACTTAGTCACTTACATATTAGAGCATGCATTTTTCTAACTATTTTCTTCTATTTTGGCTTGCCTCAGTTGAGTACTAGGTGAGCGTTTTTGCTTTAGCACGTTGTATGTATGTTTGTATTGCCATATCAAGCATATTACCATGAGACTGAGTGTTTATTTGATATACCTCTTGAATGCCCGTGGATGAAGGCGATGTCACCTAAATTGGGATGATTTGATTAATGTACATATGAACTCACTTTTTCAAGTAGCACATATTCAAAACAATCTTCAAACAAACATGAAATCAAAGCATTTCAAAGTGGGTGAAATAATCTATACTTGTGTGCCTCACATAATAAATTAGCAAAATAATCGGAATAAAGAGCATATACTGTACACAAAAATCACATCATGATTAGTAGGGGCTGATCTTTGATCGACTGAGTGAGGTACTCAATTCATGACCTTCCCCTCTTATACCTAAGTTCCCGAGCTGAGACACTTTGGTGATGACAGACAAGTGGCCTTTGGCACGAGTCACGTGTTTTCTAAATTTCTCAAAAATATTTAGGTAACGACTCTAAAATCTAGAAATGCAGTCCATTTTTGGCATTCTCTAATGCTAAATGGATTTTCTAAAGATTTGTCGGATTTGGACTCATTTGTGTTCTTTTTGTTTCACGTTGCACTGATGAAACCAGATTCAGAACCACGTGAGTTCGAATTGTAGGGCTGTCGTATCCAAGGAGACTAAACTCCTCCGAGGAGCACGAAAAGCAAGCTACACCTAGTTTGAATACTTTGGGATTGTAGGATGTGGCTTTTACCGCAATGGATTCTCTCTCTAGATGATATTAGAAGTAGACTTGGTATGCTATGTGATGACATACTTATGTGACTAAATGAGTATGAGATTTAATTTCTAAGATATTGATTGGGTCTATGAGTTTCTAGAAATCCTGTTAGAAGAGTACTTGATCACTGCTATTTCTAACTGGAACTCTGGCAATGTCGCGGGACGATTATTGTTTAGAAAGGAAGTTCGTTTGTGTTGACGTGATTAGGTGCTTATGTGGAGTGAATTATTTGTTGTCCACTGTATTAGGATGTGAGTGAATTAGCTTCGGTATATTTGTAAATGTGTTAATCTGTTTTGTAACCTTTATTAGGATGTGAGGACATGGATGTGGTGGCGGTAGGCGTAGTAGGCCTAGGCGGCAGGAGGTGCCATTATCGGATGATATTTTGATATAAGATGAGGGAGTTGGTCAAACCAATGTGGCCGAGCCAGTAGGTCAGCAAGCCATGGGCGCTTTAGCCTATGAAATGGCTGGAGCTTTGTGAGAATCCATGAACATTCTCAGAGCTGAGAGTCAAGTTCAGGCTCATGTTGCTGAGACAGGGTCGTCTTTTCTGAAGAGATAATTCTTCCGGTCAAATCTAGATAAGTTTTTAGGGAATCCGAAAGAGCCACTGAAGGCAAATGAGTGGCTTGAGCAGATCTTCAAGACATTTGAGATGCTTGGCATCAAGGTTGATACGTTGAGGGTGACCTTAGCATCCTTCCAACTGAAGGGAGATGTCGGTCAATAGTGGAAGTATGCGCGATGAAGTATTGAGGTGACTTGGGAGGCTTTTGTCAACGGTTTCCAAGACAGGTTTTTGCCTCCCACTGCTAGGGAGAAGTTGAGAAATCAGTTCTTGAAGCTCAAGCGGCTGAACACACCAGTAGCAGAGCTTAAGGTTGCCTGTACTAGCCTCTCTAGATTTGTATCAAAACTTATGGTAACGGCGAAACGTCGTTGCATCCAGTTTGAGAAGAGACTAAGGACCAAGCTCCTTTTCAAGGTGGTTGGGTCTATGATTAGCGATTACGGTTGCCTTGTGAAGATGACGGCTCACCTAGAGACTATGATCTAGGCAAAGAAGGAGTGAATGAGGGGCTCTAGGTAAAAGAGTCAAGAGATTCAAAGAGAGACTTGGGATAGTAAATGGCAGAGGGGTTCCATCCCACAATAGTCCTAGGTAGCATAGTTTAGATCCACTTTTCTTGTACCTAGTTCTGGTTCAATGAGAGGTAGCCAAGGTGGGATCACTTGTTTCAAGTGTGGCCAATAAGGCCACAAGTCTTCAGTTTGCCCACAAAGAGGAGAAGGGCAATAATCTGCGTTGTCTTCAACTTGTCCACAGAGCCAGAGTTAGAGAAGAGGGCAGCTACCTACCTGATATCAGTATGGGCAGTCAGAGCACTTGTGAAGGTTTTTCCCTCAAGCATGTGGTACATCTGGTTCATATGGTTCACGGCGGACACAGAGCCATCAGCCTACCTGTTACCCAAAAAACAACCTAAGAGGGGGTGAATTAGGTTTCAACAAAGTAAAATAAATAATACCCCAATAAAAATTACTAACTAATACAACAAACAAGGACAAGCACAAATACGGATTAATCAGTGAAACATCAAGTAACAAGTCAATGAAATATAGCTAACACAATGAGTATCTCAAATACATCAGTTAGCTATAACAATTAAGTAAAGAGATACGGGAAAAGAAATGCAAGCACGATTTATAGTGGTTCGGCTTCAACCAAGCCTACATCCACTCCTCAAGCTTCCCTTGAGATTTTTCACTATCTTCTAGCTTCACTGGATGCTAGCACCCATTTCACAAATGGAGTAATCCTTCACAGATTTTACAAAGACTATACCAACTCTAAAACCTTGCCCTCTTTAGCTGATTCTTAATCACACTTAAAGAGTCAAGAAACTTGAGAGTACCACACTCTTACAATCTTTGAATGATAGGTTTTGCTTTCACAAAAAGCTTGAAATGAAACTCCCTCAATAAATATTACAAAGATTGAAGCTCTAAGTTTATATCAGGAAAAAATAAAACTCTCACAGGTATATATGCTTAAAGCTAAAGCTCACTGTAATTTCTGAAGGGAAAAGAAAAATTAGATGAAGAACACTTTAGAGAATAGAGAAAGATGAGAGTGATGATTGATTAGAGAATGTTTTCGTGCTTGTGTTGTTGCTTGTATTTGTTTGCTCAGTAGAAGCTCTACTATTTATCAAGCAAAAAATCAAGGACTGTTGACTGTTGTGTGTTGCGTGCGATGAGAAGATTGAGTAAGATTTTGGTTAAATCTACTCTACTCAAATTTGTATTTCCCATACAATATTAGATCGTTAAGGAGTTGAAATATAAGTCTGATTGATGACAACTATCTTTTGAAAAAGAGTCGTTGCAGTACAAAGTGGTCGTCCAGCCCGATGTCAGAAATGAAATTTTGTTCTTGAGGGACGTCCACTCAGATGTCCTCCCAAACATCCCCCCAGATGTTCGATGGGGCCTCGTCATCAAGATTTTCGAGTATACTGCTGGGTTAACAACCGGTGCGAAGCAAAATTGAACTGGAAGCTGACTTGGCAAAAATACCACCATCGGTCATACGACCAGTCATCCACCTGGACGTTCAACCCCCACTGGGCTGGACTGCTTCGGCTACTGCTCTGTGCTGCTACTGTTTTGGTGCTATCTTGGACTTTGTTTTGGACTGAAATTAACACCTGTTTAAGATCATTTGAGCCTCCAAAGAGATAGATTAAATTGATATGGATAAAACATAATATATTGATCAATTTAACTTATCAAGAACAAAATCAAACAATAATCAAATAATCATCAAAATACAATATGGCTAACAATCTCCCCCTTTTTGATAATGACACACAAGGATGTTTTGATTTGTTTGGAAGGAAGAAAAGTTTCCCTCAAGTCATGCTCCTCTGAAAGTTTTCTTCTTCTAGATATAAGCATTTTAGCATAATATCAATATATAGCAGTAAAAGCAAAGCATGATTGATGAAGATACCAAAAGATAAGCTTAGGAAAATAAGTTTAGGAAAATTTTTCCTAGGCTTTAGCTACCAAAAACAAAATATGCATAGCACCAATTTTCCTTTAACAGTTCAAGAACACAGGAACATCAATTCTCCCCCAATCTTTAAATCATAACAAATCCTCCCCCTATGACATTATTCTAAACCTCCTGTGACATAATCTCAATCCAAAACATTTAAGCTCAAAACATCACAATTTCTCCCCCTGTGACATTATCAAAAACACATAAAGCATGTATTTCATGATGTAGCATCAAGTGTAGATAAATGCCATGAGTGCATAAATGAGAGATCAAGGCATGCTAAGTTTTGTCAAAAGAGATATAGTAGGAATATATAGCCAATATGAATCAATGAGTGCAGCCCGTGTGACATTATCAAAAACAGAATATGGAGCTAATGTTCAAGTCACTCTTGAGGAAAACATCTTACTCTTACATTATCAACAACTAATCAACTCAAAGGTCATGTTGTAAGAATAAAGATACCACAAGCATAGATATCAAAACAATTAACTATTTTTCTCCCCTGGTGACATTATCAACATAATCAAACACAAAAATGGAGTTTGACACAACACAACATATAGGATGATGAAAGATAGCAAGCCTCATTGTAGCACAAATCATCCAAAACATGGTAGCTCTATGATACCAAAGAAAACATATGGTAACACATAATGATCATACAATTCAAGCTCATACCATTTGATAATAAAGGGCAAAGGAATAACAACATGTGAAGGTGCAAGCCCAAAAGTTTGATATCAAAAATAGAATAGAATTTGAGGGAATTTTGAAAAATCAATCAAGTTTAAATTCTTCCCATTGTTTCATTTGGCAAAATCAATAGGAGATATGATAATTGAAAGCTCATAACTGAAATGTTCTCCTTAATAATATCAAATAGGATGCCAGATGTTACCAATAAGGATGCCAAAATGATACCAACATGCAATCTACCAAGGATACAAATATGCAATCTAAAAGATTTAACAATCATAACTCAAGCATTATATAGAATACCAAATATTGCTCATAATAGATTAAACTCAATATAATCTCATGGAGCTAATGTAATTCCAAAAAATGAAGTATGTTCAAAGTATAGCAATCCATATGCCAAGAAAAATCTTGAATTTCAATATATAACGCACATTTAAGCATAAGAATGATTTTTAGGCAAAAGCATCATCAAAGAGTATACATTGCAAATCATATGAAGCATAATCAATCTTTTTCATATCAAAGTAATAACAGTGTTAGTTCAAAGGGTACAAGATAGAATTTTTACCTCAAAAGCATAAGACAATGTAGGAGGCATACTGTTGGTTCAAGAGTTGGAAGCTTTTCAATCTTCAATTTTCTTTCATGAGGAATTTATCTCGAAGGGGTTTAACAAGTACGTTAGCAAAGATGATTTCTCCCCCTAAATTGGTGCTTCCGTTTTCTATTGTGATCTTGTAGAGATATGGAAACTATAGCACAATCACAATTATTCAATACAAATAACAGGACAAATCACTTCTTATCACAAACTCAAAGGATAAAAAATAATTCAATATGTACCATGATCAAATAAGAGTTTGGAATGCTATTTTTCAAAATTTTCAAGTTGTAGCACATAGCATAATATGCATGAGAAAATAATTTTATGCCCTTTGTTTTATCAAGAAATGATGCAACAATCTCATTTAATCACATAACATTATCAAGAGGCATTTCATCAATTCAATCCACATGCTCAAGTGTGATGAAACATTTTACTTAATGTGGAACACAACATGAAAGCTATAAACAAGTGTATGACAATTAACACTTAATAGTAATTCATGAGATATATGCTAATATAATTCATATTCAAAAACCATATGATTTTCCATTGATTAAGAGATCTAATCAAATATTTCATAACTCAATCAAATATTCCAATGTCAAGCATATGAAATTGGCATGTTGAGCATACTTTTGAGATCACAAATGTATAACATAAATTTTGACAATATGATTGGCATTCAATCTCAAGGCATGCTTTATCATCAAAATTGATTCTACAAAGATATGACTCAAAAAGGGATGAACATATTAGAATAAAGTCATATAAATGATGCGAAAAGTATGAGAATATGCTGGTATGCTCACAAGTGAAAAATCATTTTATTTTTCTTTTTCATGGCAATGGATGACAAGATGAAGGATAATCAATGTATACAAGAATCATTCATATTCTAATAGGCAATTATCAAAGATAATATAAATTTCAAATATGATTTCAATGATCGTTTGAAACAGAACATAACTAATCCAATCTTAGTACAATTAGGTTACATGGAAGTAATGATTAGACATAACCTATTATACACAAATCACACCTTAAAGAATGTAGAACTTTAATCTTAAAGGTGTGTTAGGAGTTATACCTTCATTTACCTCTTTGGAATCTTCACCCATACATTACCTCTCTTGTTCATCTTGGTGATTTTCATTTCATCATTCTTCTGCTTGTAGGGGCTAATTTTACTCTTTAGATTGAACACTCTTATTTGAGATTCCACCTAAAAAATATCTTGATTTCTTTCTTGGTACCCATACTTTCTTAGATCCATAGGGATTAGTCTCAAGAATATTTAATCTCATAAAAGGTTTAGGACGATCAAAACCAATGCCTACTTTGTCAAAAACACATCTTTTATTTTCAAGAAACTTGTTGAGGTTTTCTTTTCCTTTTACAAAATTTTTAGGAGTTTTGTTTAAATACTCAACATTGTTTTTCAAAATGTTTTTCTCATAGGCAATAGATGTAAAGTCATTTTTCAAAGTAGCCTTTTACATTTTTAAAACATCCATATCATTTGAAAGAGAAGTAACTAATTTCTTTAATTTAGAATTCTCAGCACAAACATTTCTAAATATGTCATGTAATTCATTGAAAGCACTTTCAAGTTCTACATAATTAGAAATTACCTCATCTTGAGTGGATTCTTCTTCTCCAAGAGCCATAAGACACAAGCTGGCTACTCCATCATTTTCTCCCCAAATGGCTTCCTTTTTGCTTCCATCCATCATTGTGAGTTCATGAGCCATGAGTGAGCCTAGGAGATCTTCAATGCTCAATTTTGTTTGGTCATTTGCTTCTTAAATAGCTGTAACCTTAGCTTCTCATTCCTTTGGCAAAGACCTAAGAATTTTTCTCACAAGCTCACCATTAGTATATGATTTACCAAGAGATTTTAAAGAATTAATGATGTTGGCAAATCTATAAAACATTTCAGAAATAGGTTCAAATGATTCCATCTTAAAGAGTTTATAATCATGAATAAGCATATCAACTCAAGACTCTTTTACTTGACTAGTTCTTTCATATGCAATTTCAAATTTATCCCAAATCTCTTTGATAGTAACACAACAAGAAATTATATTGTACTCATTTGCATTCAAATCACATACAAGAATAAGTTTGGCCTTAGCATTGGTTTGCAATAGACTATAATCATACTCATCAAATTCCTCTTCAAGTTTAGGCACACAAATATTATCAACTACCTTGGTAGGAATTTTAGGACCTTTTGTGATAAAGAGCCATAAAGCCTAATTGATAGCTTGAAGATACAAACTCATTTTTTCTTTCCAATGATTATAATTACTACCATCAAAGAGAGGTGGCATATTGCTAGCTTGACCTACAATAGAGTAAGTACTATATATGGTTGCCATGGATTAAAACTCTAAGAATGTTAAATCTAAACAAGAGCCCCAGGCTCTTAAACCAATTGTTACCCAAAAAGCAACCTAAGAGTGGGGTGAATTAGGTTTCAACAAATTAAAATAAATTATACCCCGATAAAAATTACCATCTAATACAACAAATAAGGACAACCACAAATATGAATTAATCAGTGAAAGATCAAGAAACAAGGCAATGAAATATAGCTAACATAGTGAGTATCTCAAATATATCAGTTAGCTATAACAGTTAAGTAAAGAGATATAGGAAGAGAAATGCAAACACAATTTATAGTGGTTTGGCTTCAACCAAGCCTACATCCACTCCTCAAGCTTCCCTTGAGATTTTTCACTATCTTCTAGCTTCACTGGGTGCTAGCAACCATTTCACAAATGGAGCAATCCTCCATAGATTCTACAAAGACTATACCAAGTCTAAAACCTTTCCCTCTTTAGCTGATTCTCAATCACACTTAAAGAGTCAAGAAACCTAAGTGTACCACACTCTTACAATCTTTGAATGATAGGCTTTTCTTTCACAAAAAGCTTGAAATGAAACTCCCTTAATAAATATTACAAAGATTGAAGCTCTGAGTTTATATCAGGAAAAATAAAAATCTCACATGTATATATGCTTAAAGCTAAAGCTCACTGTAATTTCTGAAGAGAAAACAAAAATCTGATGAAGAACACTTTAAAGAATAGAGAAAGATGAGAGTGATGATTGATCAAATAATGTTTTCATACTTGTGTTATTGCTTGTATTTATTTGTTCAATAGAAGCTCTACTATTTATCAAGCAAAAAAATCAAGGACTGTTGACTGTTGCATACGATGAGAAGATTGAGTAAGATTTTGCTTAAATCTACTCTACTCAAATTTGTGTTTCCCATAAAAGATTAGATTGTAAAGGAGTTGAAATATAAGTCTGATTGATGGCAACTATCTTTTGAAAAAGATCCGTTGTAGTACAGAGTGGTCGTTTAGCTGGATGTCTAAAATGAAATTTTTTTCTTGAGGGGCATCTGCTCAGATATCCTCCCGGACGTCCCCCTAAATGTTCGGTGGGGTCCTGGTCGTCAAGGATGATTTTTTCAGTTGTCGACTATACTACTGGGTTGACAGCCAATGTAAAACAAAATTGAACTGGAAGCTGATATGCGAAAAAATACCACCACTGGATGTCTAGCCCCTTATTTTCTTTGTCATTTCTTTGCTCTATGTTCTTTGTTGTTGTCATTTTGTTTAGTGCGATCGTTACATTTTGTTTTGGTGCTATCTTGGACTTGGTTTTAGGCTGAAACTAACACCTGTTTAAGATCATTTAAGATTAAATTGATATAGATAAAACATAATATATTGATCAATTTAATTTATCAGGAGCAAAATCAAAACATAATCAAATATTCATCAAAATACAATATGACTAATAGTACCCATTCAGCACAGGCCTCAAGGGCCACTCATGGAGCCTCTTCGACTCAATCAGTGTATCAGTCCTATGCTTCGAGGGATGAGCAGATAGAGTAAAGACCCACAGGACGTGTATATGTTGTTACCATGCCAGATCAGTTGCCAGCACCCTCTATTATAAGAGGTAACTTTATGTTGTTCAAGTTTATTGTCAATGTATTGATTGATACTGATGCATCTTATTCTTTCATTTTGTCTGCATTCGCATCAATTTTGAGGTTAGAAGTGGCTTAGTTAGTGTCTTTGCTTAGGTTAAAGTCACCAGTTGGAGGTAAGGTTGTCTTGTACCGGGGTTGTCGTAATTGTGAGATAGAGGTTGCTAGTTGCCGACTTCCTTTTGCTTTTGTATTGTTAGACATGTCAAGTTTCGATGTCATTTTAGGCATGGATTGGTTATCTTTGTACCATGCTATTACAGATTGACTGTTTTTACAGTATGCACCTCGGGTGGTGACTGCTTTTATTTTTTAGGGGACCGAGCTGATAGAATTTTGTCCCTAGTATATGACTGATGTGGTCAGGGTGAGCTTAATTGTCTTCTTACAACTTTCTTAGGTAGTAAGAGTGATATGGTCTGAGTTGATTTGCCAAGGGTAGTTTATGAATAACTAGACATCTTTCCAGAAGATCCTACTAGTTTGCCATCCATCGAGAGATTGAGTTCTCCATTGACTTAGTGCCTGGCGCAACACTGATTTCAATGGTACCGTATAGATTTGTACCTGCCGAGTTGTATAAGTTAGAGAATCAACTGCAAGAGCTGTTAGATAAGGGCTTGATTGGCCCTAGTACATCGCCTTAGGGAGCACCGACTCTCTTCACTAAGAAGAAGGATGGCACTTTACAACTGTGGATCGATTACCGAAAGTTAAATTAGGTAGATGATTTGTTTGACCAGTTGAAGGGGTCTTGTTGCTTTTCTAAGATTGACTTGAGATTGGGTTATCACCAGTTGAGGGTGAAGAAGGAGCATATTCAGAAGATGCCAATATGTACATGGTATAGCCACTATGAGTTCTTAGTGATGCCTTTTAGGCTAACCAATGCATCGGCTTCATTTATGATTGTGATGAATCGAATCTTCCGTGAGTTCTTAGACCGTTTCATGATCGTCTTTCTTGACGACATCTTAATCTACTCACCCTCAGAGGAGGAACACAAGGAACACTTACGGGTTGTACTTGAGTTGCTTAGATCACACTATTTATATGATAAGTTCGAGAAGTGCGAGTTCTGGTTAAAAGAAGTTAAGTTCTTAGGCAATGTGGTATCCGGAAAAGGTGTGATTGTAGACTCTTCAATGATAGAGGCAGTGCAAGATTGGAAACAACTTAAGAATGCTTTTGAGATCTGGAGTTTCTTGGGCTTAATCGGGTATTACCGATGTTTTGTGAAAGACTTCTCTAGATTGGCTTCACTATTGACCAGATTGATTAGAAAGTGAATTAAATTTGTGTGGCGTGAGACGACTTGTGAAAAGTCATTTCAAGAGTTTAAAGTTACATTCACCACTGCTCCAATATTGATTATTCCGAAGAGGGGTTTGGGTTATTTGGTTTATTGTGATGTGTCTTGAGAAGGTTTAGGTTGTGTATTGATGCAAAAGGGGAAAGCGGTACAGTTCATAGCAGTTGAAAATGCATGAGAGCAATTATCTTATTCACAACTAAGAGCTAGTGGCGATGATTTTGGCCTTAAAAATCTGGAGGCATTATTTATATGGTGAGAGATTTGAAGTGTTTTCCGATCACAAGAGTTTGAAATATTTGTTTTCACAAAAGGATTTGAATTTGAGACAAATGAAGTGGATGAAGTTTATGTAGGATTATGATTTCGAGTTACACTATCATCCGAGAAAGGCCAATGTAGTGGCTAACGCCTTGAGAGAAATCCATAAGTAGTGTAGCAAGTATTGCCATTCGGGAATGCGAGATGTTGGGTGATATTGGCGAGTTTGACTTACATCTTAGTGAGTCCTTTGAGTCAGCCGTTTTCTTCATTGTAGTTACACAACTTACACTAGTGAACCGAGTTCTAGAAGCATAACAGGGTGATCACGAAGTAGAGGCTATCCATGGAAAGTTATCTAGTGGAAAGGTAGAGAATGGCTTAAATGTGTATTCTGACTCGAGTGCGAGGTATTTGGATCATCTTTTTGTGCCAGAATCTTGTAGAGATGAGGTACTCCGAGAGTTCAAGCCTTTATGCCTTGCGGTACACCCGGGAGGCACAAAGATATACCACAACCTTAACCTCAATTTTGATGGAGGGGGATGAAGAAAGATGTAGCATTGTTTGTTTCGAGATGCCTTACCTATCAACAAGTGAAGGTGGAGCACCAATGACCAACGGGTTTGTTGCAACCCTTACCTATAGCAGAGCGAAAATGGGAGCATATAATGACGGATTTTGTTATGGGTCTTCTGATGACTCAATGCGGTAATGATGTCGGATGGGTGATAGTAGACCGATTAACTAAATCAGCACACTTTGTGCCTATGTGCACGAGTGACTCAGTAGATTATCTTGCCGACCTTTATGTTAGGGACATAGTTCCACTACATGGGGTCCCTGTGACTATTGTTTCGAATAGAGATCCATGTTTCATGGCTCAGTTATGGCAGAGCCTACAAAATGCCTGCAGCATTAGATTGACATTTAGCACCTCCTATCATCCTTAGATTGACGGGCAGTCCAAGTGAACCATTCAGATCTTAGAGGACATGCTTAGAGCTTGTGTTCTGGATTTTAAGGGGTTCTGGAAGAGGCCTTTACCTTTAGTGGAGTTTGCCTATAATAATATCTTTCAAGCGAGTATCGGTATGGCACCATTTGAGGCCTTGTATAGCCGACCATGTAGATCTCTAGTGTATTGAGCCGAGGTGGGTAACGCACCTATGTTAAGTCCATAATTATTTTGGGAAACGACGAATTCGTAAGAGGTTAGTTTTGGCTCAAAGTAGCCAAAAGGGCTATGTCAACGGTAGGAGGAGACCTTTATCTTTTGAGGTAGGAGATCACGTATTCCTAAAAATATCACCAAGAAGAGGTTTAATGAGATTTGGAAAAAGTAGGAAGTTGTCTCCTAGTTTTGTTGGGCCTTTTGAGATTCTAGAGTGGATTGAGGAGGTAGCTTATCGTTTGTCCTTGTCGTCTTAACTTTTCGAGGTTCATGATGTGTTTCATATTTGTATGCACCGGAAGTACGAGTCTAATCTTTCACACGTGTGGGATTGGACTGAGTTAAAGATAGATGAGGATGCCTCGTACGAGGAGAGACCACTACAGGTTTTAGATACTTGGGACCAAGCTTTGCAAGGCAAGACTATTCCATTGGTTAAGGCATTGTAGCGACACTATGGGGTTGATGAGGCAACTTGGGAGTGTGAGGCAGAAGTCCGTGAGAATTATCTGTACCTATTTGTTGATATTTGAGACTTGTGTTGAAAATCTTATTCATGTCATAATATATAAAAATTGTATATGTTTTGGAAAGTCCAATTGTAATATTTGGTGTTGAAAAACTCTGTTTATCCTTGTTACAAGTATGGATGATCCATGATTTGATTTGCATTCAGTAATTGTTGCCTTATTTTAAATTTTAGAGACAAAATTCTTTATAGGGGGAGATTATAACGGTTTTAATTTAGACCCGATCCATTTCTTGCTTTGAATATGGGAATCCATGTCCTTGACTATTGTTCATTTCATTTTTTTGTCTTGTGATGGTTGAGTTTGACTATTTGGGAGTGATGGTTGTATTTGAAATAGGTTGGGGAGTTAGTTTTTCAAAAGAGTTATTGCCCAGATTTTTGCCTATTCACTCGAACGGTCTTTCTGTGCTTGAGCGGTCTTTTACAATCTGCAAAACTACTGGAAGTGAGGAATCTTCATTCGAGCGGTCTTTGTTGCACTCGAGCGATTTTTTGTAGGTCTGAACTTCTAGGACAGGGTCATTGTGCACGCGTGTGGTGTTTTTAGTTGCTCGAGCAGTGTCATTTATTGTGTCTGATGCTCGAGTGGTGTTTTGGTCGCTCGAGGAATTTCCGCGTATATCAGTCCGTGAAAAGGGTTTTCTAACTTACTTTTTCACTTTTCTCTCTCTCTAAACATTCCAAAAACCCTAGTTCTTCACTCTCTCCCTAGTTCTAGCATTCAAGCTCTAAATACTCCTAATCATTGATTTCTTCACCCTAGCCCTTTGGAGAAAAAGTTAGAGCACGTTGAGAGCTTTGTTTTAATCGAAGCAGTTATCATTTTTGGCTCCGCATACTTTAACTCTTGCTCTCTTTTGTCTTCTAGTTTGAAGTAGGGATTTCATCAACCTTTGGTATGATTTTTCACTTAGTTATTTGTCTATTGATAAAATTTAGTGATTTGGAGATTTTCGATTAAACCTAGGGTTTTGTTTTGAATTGAAAAAGAGGGGCTTTCAAATGAGTTCTAGAGAAAGGTTGTGGGGATGTGTTTATGGTTCACATATGTTAAAATGGTGGATTTTTTGTAATACCCCGACCCTCGTACATGATTCTGGTATCTGTGTCTTTGAATGCCTATTGTGAAATTCTATGTGAAAGTATGGTAAATTGCATGGAACTTAGAAATATGGATCTCTATCTGTTGAGTTAGAACATTATCTGTTACACTTGAATTATTTAAATCTGAAATTGGACACCTTAGAGACTTAATTTTCAGAAATTGATTCGATATTTGGAATCTACATGATTTTTAAGCACTAATGGGATTTTCTGCGAAATTTTCATTTCGGCATGGTAAAGCGATTGAATTTCGTCTTATATGCTTCTTTATGTTTATATTTATCTCTAAGACTTATTTGAGCCTATGATCAAAAACGTGAGACTCTAAGGGAGGAAAAAGAGAGAGTGAAGAGGAGGAATTAGGGGAAAACGTGATTCACCAAGAAAGCTTGACAAAATTGTTAGATTTGTGTGATTAAATTCAAGGTAACTCAAGTTCTCTTATTGTGCTAACTTAGGAGTTGAAATTATGTTTGTGTTTGGTTCATGGATAATATATGTTTGATCTATGAGGGTTTCTCAATAATTGTCTACTTTGACACTTTAATTGGGTGATGTATGAATTTATACTTCAATTCTTGGTTTTATGTCATCATTCCATGGAAATATGTTGGTGTCATGTGTCATGCTTGGAGAACTTGAATGTAGAATGGAATTTGAGAAAGTGATGGCTTGTTGAAGCCTCCAAGTTAGTTTAAATTGTCATAATCGAGGTAGAATCCATGTTATGGTGTTGTTAGGTTGAAGTATTGCATTAGTCTAACTTTTGATTGCATGAAAAATGAGGTTTGGTTGCTAAATTTTGAGTTGAAATCGAGCTGAACTGGTCAGTCGTTGCTCGGCGGAAAATCACCCTCTCAGCAGTTCTTCTGAAATTACTCTGTCCGCTCGAGCGGAGGAATTCCCGCTCGAGCGTAAAAATCGACCTCTCAGCATTTTTGATAGCATTGTACTGTCCGCTCGAGCGGACAAGTTGGCGCTCGAGCGGAGGACTGTTTTGCAGAAAGAAAATGTGTCCGTTCAATTTTGCGTGCTTGACTCTCTGATGTTTTTAGAATATTTTTCTGATGAGTTTAAGATGGTTATAAATTCGTAAGAAATGTGGTGACACATGGAATGACTTCTTAAGGATTTAAAAAGGAAGAATACTAATTTAGTAGTTATTATGTACAGGGCACACTCCAGAAGGAACTAGTATGCCACCACAACACTGTGAGTAATAGTGCAGTAAATATACATTTATGTATCAGTAATGTCTGTTAATAACCTTCTGTTTTCCGTAAGTTATGGTAGTAACCTATGTATTGATTTAGAAATGGAATGTTGAAAAGATATATATACACATCTGTGTATTCTGAGCCGAAAGGCTATCTGGGCCGAAAGGCTATTCTGGGCCGTAAGGCTAATCTGGGCTGAAAGGCCAAAATTGTATAATAGGCCAAGAGCCATTCTGAAGGCAAAACCCTATCAGACTTACTTTCGTACTTAAATTTGGTAAATGTACTGTTACGCATTATGATTTAATCGTTTAAGTACTATTATTCACTGAGCTTGTCTCATTCTGTAATTTTGTCTGATTCTGTAGGAAGCCGGCTTGGAGCACCGTTCTAGCATTGTTTCAAGCATCTTTTGTTAGCCTAAGGACAACCAGGCACCTGAAGGAACCCTTACATGCCAGACCAGTTTTACTTGTCCTTACAATTTTTGTACCCATGTTTTGCTGGTCAAGATTATTGTACTTAACGTTTTGTATGCCCAAATTCTGGGCTGGATTTGTAAATGCGTATGTAACCTGATTCTGTGTGCATATTCACTTTATGTTGAATTTCAAGATGGTCCTGGCTTTTTGGTAGTTGCTCAATGGATGTGTCTGCATGTTGTTTTCAAATTTAATGCTTTCGCTCAGGCTCCAAATGTCATTCATAACAGGTCATTCTGTCTGTTTTTGATTAGGTCATGCCCAAACCTTTTTGGGGCGGGTTAGGGGTGTGACATTTTTTTACTTAAAATTGATTTTGTAAATAAAGGGGGTTTTGTTCTAATATTATGGATATTTGGTTTCTAAAAGAAAATGGAAAATGATGCTGGGTTTTGTAAGAATGGACCAATGTATATGTTGATGATGATGGAGTAGTTGGATATGTAATATCACTCCCATTTTGAAAATGATAAGATTCTATCTTTTGTTGGAAATTAATTATTGTATAAAAATATATGTTTTGGGCTATCGGTGGAGAATAACTTTGATTGTTGTAAAAATTGCATGAGGATTAGGTGAATTGAAACTAATCATTCATACATCTTGCATTGAGCATTGTTGCATACTTAAATATTGAAAATGTTTTGTTTTGAGAAAAATGAGTGAATACCTTGGTAAATTTAGTTTGGGGGTGTGGTTGTGCTTGTTATGTTGGCCTTTATATCCTTGGTGAAAGTTTGGAAACCCGTGCAATTAGGTACGGATTCTTCCGATTAGTACCAGTAAAATGGTTTTGGTAGCGCCCGTATAGCCTACTAGCACATATGTACTTAGAAATTCCTAATATTTTGTATCCACTATCCTGTTTTATGTTATGAAAGGATTATTTTCATAAAGTGGTATATAATCTGGTATTGCATTGTTTTGAGATGAAAATGTGAAATATTTGACAAATGACATGCATGTGCATTCACCTTATGATTTTGTTAAGATTCATATATTGTGTTAAAATATCTCTACTAGGTTTTGGCTCATCCTATGTGGAAAACAACTTTTAGGTACTAATGATAAGCCTCCACCAAAGACATAGCTTGGGGGGACTTAGAGCCAAGAGTTTCTTTTTTTTATTTGATATAATTATTTTTGCATAAGCCTTGGGCTTTAATTGTATTGAACTGAACTCATTTTGATGTATCCAAGCATTGCCTTGGAAAGATGTAGCCATTAAGACATATAATTCCCTAATTTTACTTTTATTTTTAGATTTGTGTATCTATTTCGTATGTTATAGATTCGGGATCTAAAATTTATGAATGTATGCAGCATATGTCATCTTTTGTATGATCAAATTTATAAATGGAATATAAGATATGTTGTCATTGATTATTTGTAAAGAATGTTACGAGATGAGCTATTATTATTTATTTCGGGGCGTGATATTGTCAGTAATTTA
This sequence comes from Camellia lanceoleosa, assembly GCA_025200525.1. Taxonomy (NCBI): domain Eukaryota; kingdom Viridiplantae; phylum Streptophyta; class Magnoliopsida; order Ericales; family Theaceae; genus Camellia; species Camellia lanceoleosa. The sequence goes on from CM045765.1 coordinate 56,827,040, forward strand.
ACATATTTATAACAATGTTCAAAAAAATTTAGAATAAATAATAAGAAGATATTATTAAACTAAAGGGTTAATTATATCTTTCATCTTTATATTTTGATTCAAATTTTACTTAATTCTTATAGTTTCAAATTGAACAATTTATTCTTTAAACTTTAAGTCAAATTTCAATTTTTGCATTTCATTCAAATCTTTGTTAATTTTTTTTACATGTTACCTTAGAAAATTGACAAGTATCTAAAAAATGTTAAAATTGATAGTTCACAGGATCAATGCGGCGGAGAAATCTCTCAAGTATTTAACGAGTAAAGTTGCATTGCCTTATTTAGGTTGTCCCTAGTGAAACAGCCTAAGTCTTAGGCTGACAACTGAGCTAAACAAATCCGTAGTCCAGTTACACATTAATTGCGTAACTGCATTTGTTGTCTTACTAACTTCAAATAAGACCACCGAACTAAAACCCAGCATCAAGACCATGCTACGTTTGCCTGGTTCAACGATCCATTAAATTCTTCATTCTAGTCGAAAACCTACGTAGCCTGGTGAAAGTCGTAATGGTCTTGTCAACCCGATCAGTAACCAAGCTCCGATTGTCCGGTTGACATTCTTACACTGTTTGCCCAATCAGCCTTCAAGCGTAATTTGCCGGTCCAATGCCGATTGTGCAGCCCAAACTAATCAAGTGGACTAGACTTTTTTCCGGCCCAAAACTGGCCCTATGCTAATTTAGTCCGCCCCACTATTTCGATACAAATTACCCTATCACTGAGCAACTTAAAATAGAATATTGGCATGATTAGAATAACTTAGGTAAAAATATTGGGTTATGCTAGGGATACCAAATTTTCTACCAAACAAATGACCAAATGTCTCACATGGGTGTGGGGTCCGCAATTTTGTGGACCCCACACCCATGTGAAACATTTGGTCATTTGTTTGGTAGAAAATTTGAGACCTCTAGCATTTTCCAAAAATATTTTAATATAATTGAAACAAAACAGCGCTCATAATCCCAATTTGCTTAGAATTTCACTCTCTTTTGTTGCACAAATTTTAAATTTTAAATTTCACTAGTCATGAAATTATTAGCCTACTAGTGGACTTTGTCAATATATTCAAGGCCCAATGCTGCGACGTTGACAATCATGTTTGGTCTCTCACAGTAAATAATGTTAAAACAAGGCTTTGAAAGTTCTTTTTATTTATTTATTCATAATTATAAATTTTCTTTTGCCATAAATCCTGGTTTTTAAACTCCTATATAACTTGCTTTTAATATATTGATAATATTATATTTAAAACTTTATGAAAACTACTTTTTATTACCTTATTTATGTCTTGACCGTTTTGTGAGAATGCTTTTAATTCTTTTGGTTTATTCTACGAAATAGTTGTGTTCTATGCAGGCCGACTCTGACTTTTTGGGGCCTAAGGTGGATATAGAATATGGGCCATGCCCTCATACAAATTTTAATATATATATATATATTGGTAAAATAGTAACAATTTTCAATTTTATTTTATTTTTTACTTGTACCTTCTATAAATCTATTGCATATGGTACATATAATTATTGAGTTAAATTTTCAACATTTTCGATTGTTAACAATATTAATTTATTCACACATTTTCCTGACATAGTAAATTAAATTGTAAAATTTGATTAACTTCAACCTAAAAAAACTATTTCTTCATAAGGAATTGTAACTCGTATAGTCAAATAATATTCTATAAATAATTCATACATTTGGCAAGCAACCATCCATTATTTTTAAATGGTTCACCAATTCAATTGTGTTTAAACCTTCATTTTTAAACTAGTAATACTATAATGTAGTATTTCATTGAAATGAAATTGAATTGAATGAAATGGTTATTCCTTAATCTTTTTATAAAATTACTATTCATTTACAGTGGTGAATAATAATTTCATTTGTAATATGTTTTAGTTAATTAAACATGAAAATGGACCATGTTAAAAAAAATGTGAAAATGGACACTATCATGAAATGATTACTCTATTCAACTTTATTTTAATAAACCAAACATAATTTATGACTGAAATAATTAACCAAACATAACTTAATATCGAAATTATTTTGGAGCCCTATTTTTTAAGCAGTATTTGGGGGCCTGAGGCAGCAACCTTACCTGCCTGGCCTTAACGCCAACCCTGTGATGATGGTTGAGAACGAAAATGTAGTGGTTACAGCGATGGTGATGGTTGCAGTGGTGGAGTGACAGAAGGAGTAGTGGTTGTCGCAATGAGGGCCTGCGAAGGTGGTTGTCATGACGGTGGTGATGGTTGTGGGGCGACAAAGTGATGGCTAGATGGCGGAAGTGATGGTGGTATACCAGTTAGGTTTTTAAAAAAGAGGTTTGATAAATTAGAGTATCAAAAATCACAAGAAATTTATTTTTTTTTCTGTCAACGCAATTCGCCACTAAAAAAACGCCACAATATAATTTTCTGGCGTTTATTTTTTTTTTCGAAAAAATCTGGCCCGTCATAATAGTTAGTGGGCGTTTCAAAAGCGTCGCTAAAAACATATGAGCGTTTTTTAAAACGTCAAAAACTTTAAACGTCACTTACTTTTCCGTTAATGATGTAATGGTGACATCATTCAATGACGTTTTTTAAAAGCCATCTAAAAACCATCTATCTTCATTTTTTACTAGATCACGATGTCATGATGACATCATTTAGTGGCAATTTTTTTATTATAATACCAACAAAGAAACCTATAAGAAAAGCACATCAATTTTCCTTGAAACGGAATTTCTATGATCCATCATATATAACTATAGGTGATCAAAGTATTAACATTGATGTTACGTCAAAAGGACCCGAGACTCAATTTCTATCCCAACCATCACTAACATACACAATAAACTTAAATATATGGCCAACTGTCCAAAAACAAGAGTGCACCAAAATAAACAAAAAAGACCAAACACAACTCAGCAATAGAACATCACTTCTTTTACATTATCTTTGATCAAGGGAAGTGGCCGAACCTCCACATTCCTCTCCCTAGTTGATTCACTTTCCGATGTTTCACCCTCAATATAGTAGCGGGCACGAAATGCTGCTAAATGAGCATAATAGGCAGGAGGGACTGCATATTTAAATCAACATTCTATTAATAACTTAAATCAACTTCCTAATAATAATTGCACGTACATTAGCCATAAAACACACTTCACAAAAAATAATAATAATAATAACGACGATGATGGTGATGAAAACATTCAAATGATCTAGGACAAACCTATGGAGACTGAACGAGTACACCTGGCATACCTGGACAAAGGGCAAAAATATTTGTTAAAATGGAATAGCAAAATAATGTACTGAAAAAAAGTAATACAACACGAGAGAGAAATAAAATAAAATCTCGAGTCAAAAAAAATACATGTAACACAAGTTATTCGTCCGTGTTTGTAAGGCATCTGCTGTAAATTTGTTCTCATCATATAGCACATGGTAGTGTGCAGGTCGGCTTGTTCCCTGCTCATATAAAGCAAACAACAATGACGGTTTTTCCTTCCCTGACAGACTGACGTCAACTAAACAAAGGTAACATGAGTTTACCTGAATACCGCATGGTCAAAGATAGAAATCAAATTCGGAGGGTGGCAAATTGTTGTATCAACAACAAGACGCTCACCAACCAAAGAGCAAAAGGTTGAGAATAAGCATAGAATGCTCGAAACAACGGACAACAATGTAGTTAAAATGAGAACCAAAATATGAACTCGTAAAATATTGCCACTCTGTCCGTTGAATTGTGATCATTATGTTGGGCAGAAAGAGGCGAGTGTGGTGTCTCTTCCGCACTACCACAAAGGTAATCGCGGTGGTAGATAATTTTCCTCCAATGAAACACATGCACGGAAAAAGAGATTCCTATAAGAAAAGAAAAGAAAAACATGATTGTTCAAGAAATTGCAGCCTAATAATGTATACCTTTCTTATAGCATCCATCTCATATAGAAAAACTTGATTGAATCGACCTTCACGACTCCGTCGCAATACAACATCCATCAATAATTTGGCATAACAAAAGATTAGTCACTTGCATCCACTCAGATGCAAGGATTCACCAGAATATGATTCTATGAGGTTTATGTCCATTGATCTCTAACGCATAATTAGGAGTTCCCTGCAAAATGGCAAACAAATGATGAATGAAAAATCTACATTTACATTCCGCTATGAACTGTGCCTCTTTGAGGATCCTGAATAGTTTTATAGAGATCATTGATAATTTCATCCCTATGAGGTTGTGCAGAGACCAATCCCCTATACTTGGTTACCTCTGGCCAATCCATAGATGCCACCACCTATATATCAAGTTTTCGTTCTATTATTATAGCAAAATAGATCAAATATTAAGCAAACCAACAAATAGCATTTTCACCGTGGGAAGCAATAAAATAAAAAAGCAAGAACAAAGGTTTAAAATACCAGAATCCACCACAGGTAAGAGATGAATTTAACTTGAGGAAAAACATAGTGATTCATGGAAAACCATAGTATAAGTGGAAGGTCACTTACATGCAAAGGGGGAAAAAACTCTCATTACATTTATTTGTGTTTGGTTGGGGATTTGGGAAGGAAATGGAAAGGAAATGGAAATAAAAGGAAAAGGAGAAAGAATTAATAGGATTTCAAATCTCAACTATGTTTGGTTGCGTTGGGAATCGAAGGAGGAAAAGAAATCATTTCTCATGAACTCTCTCATTCCTCAAGTCCTAAAAGGTCTCCTATTTCTTTATTTATTTCCCACTCCCTTTCTTTTCCCATACATTTTTTATTATAACCAAACATAAATAGAATTATATTTCTCATTCCTTTTCCAAATCCCACCCCAATTCCCCAACCAAACCTGACATTAGAAGAAGAGCTACGCATCTATGAGATTTCAAATAACAGTATTGATAAATTTAGGAAAGGTTTTATGCATAATTTCTTTGAACAATATTGATCAGAGCATATATACCTTGTCAAAGACTTCATACCCAACTTTAAGCCTTATATCTTGGTCTTTCTGCAAATTGAGAATGCCCCAAGTAAACTCAGCAGCTCCTCTTGATTTCCTCTGTCAAAGTATTACAATGTACAAGTACCATGAGTAAACAGAACAGATTAGAGCCCAAAATTTTGTCTTTCCGTATATAGCGTCATCCTATGACTGAAACAAATGAAAGTGACTGTATTTACAATTTGCAATTTGTAACTCCGCACAATGTGAAGATATGCCAAAAAATCATTTATAAATTCAAAAAACTAAAGAATAACATTTTAACTTTGTAAAACTGAAGAAGGGCTATCTCCCATTCCAATGAAAAGCATTACAAAAGTTGAGAAACTTTTATCACCTATGAATAACCTCACTTATGACCAAATGTTAAGAACTAAAAGGAAAATGCAAACCTCTTTAAATTCTTTATCAACGTCACACGGCCCCTTGATATTAAACCGTAACAATCCATTAGGAGTCAACAGGAAATGACTTCTTTCCACGCACATCGGAGCTTCTCCTTTCTATCATATTGCAATCCAACACCAAGACTAGTGACAACTACAAATGATTATTAGATACGCCAAGATGTCAGAAGAAGGATCTAAAAATTCAAGTGGCAACTTGCTCACATTAATTGCTTTAGCCATAAAAAAAAAAAAAAAAAAAAAAATTGAGTACATACATCTGGATAGTAGTGCCTTAGCATTGCACTTAAATAACTTGGAGCTCCATTTTTTGTATCTAGGTCTTCATGAACCAGCCACTTACAAACACATAAAGATGAGGAACTTCTTGAGAAGTTCACATATTTAACACCAAATTGAATTTAAGTGGAAATTCAATTAGGTGATAATTGAAAATTAAAGGGTAAATTGCACCAAAATGGAAAGTAGAGTAAACAATTGCAAATCATTGAAGGAATACTATTTAAATTGAAGCAAAATTGAAGTAAAATTGAAGCAAAATTGTAAATACCAACATGAAGGCAACGTTTAGGACAGAATTACTTACCAGTCTTCTTTGGGAATGAATAGCCTCTTTCGTTGATGTAAGTGCGAGGATTGGGCAACTGGTGGTTTCTCAGGTACTCTGTTTACAAGCAAACATTGACAAAAGGAGTTTAGAAAGCCATGCCACATGAAAAGTATCAAGACTACATACGGAAAAAGTGAAACCTTTTATTCTTTTCAAGGAATGTCAGTGTGCTTCCACTTCCCAAGTCATTGAAAAAGAGCTTTAACATGTAGAAGTATATGGGAATTTACAGTACCTGAACATCTGATAGGTACCGACCATTTCGACTTCCACCAGAAAGGTATAATTTTTCATCAACCACAGCTGTTGCATGCTACAGTCCAAGAACACAAATGCAATAGTAAGTTGCTGGCCCAAAAATAATAGCAGAAATAAATAAAAAAATCGCACCTGAGGCAAAAAATAATGATTATCAGATTCAAAATGGTTTTAACTTTTAAAGAAAAGGCAATTAATCTACTTATTTTGATCCAAAGCTCCAATGGGGTAAAAACAGAGAAAGGATAAATGGTGTTAAAATATAAGACAAAGCTTAGATGGTCGTGGATAGATAGTGCTACCCTAATGAATATAACCTCAGAGCGGTGATGGTCGTGGACCGCATACGCAGTGCTACCCAAAGGATCATAGGTTAACTCCAAATGCCAATTGCTACTTTCCTCCCATACCCGTTTTGAGGTCCCGATATTGACAATCCGTAAAGCTTAACAATCAGATGCAAAAGAAGAGTAACAGAAAAAACCATAAACTAATCATATTAAGGTAAACATTAAATGAAACCAGTAAGAAACATATAAATCTATGGTTGAACACAAAAATTGACTAATGGAAGAAGGCATGATAAATAAAACCAGCACACTGGTAAGTGGGCACAGATAAAAGATACACACACAAAATTGAGTTAGAATAATTATGTTTCAAATGCATATACATGACACAAACGACGAAGCGTTGGAGCATCTTAATTGCTAGACGAACTTGTATTATTAGTGCATATACATCACTACCACTAGTATAAAAAATGGATGGATCTAAGTGGAAATAGAGGTAATGTGAGGAAAACAAGATAACAATCCAACATGGTTGGTCATGTACAACAATCATAAATGGATCAACCCAAATGAAACTATGATGTGGTGCCAAAAAGGTGACAAGAACACTATTCCATGGCCATGGGAAATAACAATATAGCCAGTGGCATAGCCCCAAACACATCCAAATGAGAAACAGAGTGCGAGACACGAAATAATTTTGGGCGAAGAGTCATTATGTACAATCGGACGAGATTTCTTGCCTGAGAATCGGATCGGAACAAGAGAGAGAGAGAGAGAGAGAGAGAGAGAGAGAGAGACCTCATAGTTATAAAATAAAATAAAAAATATATGTCAAAGATCATGTTCTATAGCATATTACTTCTACAGGCCATAGGATCCCTTTGATAGACCTCATAGTTTGGGAACCATTAAATGGGGTCCAACTCCTTAGAATGAGCCTAATCTATACAAGACAATCGATTCATCTCTTTAGACCGTCTTATATGAGACAATGACCTAAAAGAAAATGCTATGGACCATGGTAAAATAGTGAAGCCGATTACAACCTACTTAAATTGCAATTCAACCAATGAAACTTACCTCGGTTTCACCAAAGAAAGACTAGCCATCGAATGAGCTACTTCCATCTTCCTATTTTTTTTCAAGGAATGCAGCACGCTGCAAAAGATTGTATGGTCAAATATGTGAGTTGTAAAGAACTAAAATACTATCATCAAAATGTTTTAGTTTAATATGAAAATATCGCATGCACAAAACCTCTAATGGATCCATGGTCAGCTTGATTTGTAGAATCTGTCCAAGAAAGACCCTTCAACTGAAAACAAAGAAACACCAAAAGAAATCAGATGTAGATGTACAATATATTCATAACTGATGACTCAAATCATCTCAAAAGCATTTGAAGATCCCCCAAGTCTTTGTACCGTATCTTGTTGTCTACAGGAAGCATGTTTCAATGCAGATATAAAAATATGTTCTACCAATATACAAACATAGATTGAAAAAACTGAAAATAATGAGATTGAAAAACAGAAAGATTAAAATGAATGAGATTCTATTGAAAAGAGAACAGACCAAAAATAGCAAGTGAAAAGATTAAAAAGAGTACAATTCGACTGAAGAGAGGCCAGATCGAAGAGCGAGGAAGATAGTAAATCATGTGTTTGAGACCAAATCTGAGAGAGAGAGAGAGAGAGAGGACAAGACCAGAGGGAGGGTAGCGACGGGAGGACTAACCTTAGGAGGAGCTTCAACAGGTAGGGCGCATCCAACGCCATCGCGCTCGAAACCCAATATTCATGATCTCGTCTCCTCCTCTTGCTTCGACTCGACCAGTATTGGTCCCGATCCCAAACCATGATCTCGATCCTTTTTCACTTCTCGGTCTCTTAACCTCACGTTCGTGCAAATCAACCGGTTCACCTTCCTCTGCAAAATTATCAGAGTCAGAATCAAGAAAAACAAACAATCGTGAACAAATTTCAACCAAATCGATTCAAAATCGAAATCGAAATCGAAATCGAAATCGAATCGATGGATTTAGAAATCAATAGAGCGAGAATCGAAATCGAACCTGATGAATCTCTCAAGAAGTATGCGGAGAGACAGAGAAAACCTAGATCTAGGATGAAGAGAGTAAACAATAGAGAGAGAATGATAGACGGAAAGAGAAATGGAGATGGAGCACCGTTATAAAGCGAAACGCGTGCTTATAAGAGGATAACAACGCGTGTTTTTAATTTCACTTCATGCTTTCCACAGCGTTTGTCAAAAAAACGTTGTCTCAAAAACGTGGTTATAGGCAAATTTTGTTGTAGTGAATGGAACAATAGAAATTGGAAAATAAAAAAATAAAAAAATTTTGAGAGTGTAAGGAGTTAATTTCATGGTGTAAATAAAATTATTCCATTGCAAAATGATGTAACATTGCTTATAGAGTTCACTTTTAATCAAGGGTCAACGCTAACCCTCAACCAAATCTATTACAAAAATTGACAGAAAATAATCCTGTCTAATTTTTACCTTGTTTGGTGACAATTTTTATCAATTTTCTTGGTGACATTGACACTTGATCAAAGGTAAGACTTTAGCTGACTCAATTAAAATGTGAGGATGCAAAATGAGATTGACTGTGAAGTGTAGAAGTGTAAGAGTAATAAGTGCATTTTACACCTTTAAAAAAAAAAAAAATGATTATGCTTAAAAAATAAATAAATAAACCAAAATAGAGTCTTCTAACAGATTGATTGATAAATTATTATCATATTAAAAATCATAAGTGAAGACTGAGCATGCTTAAGAGAAGGACAATGCATGGAAAATGATATGGTGATAGAAGTTAAATAGCAAGAGCAATTTGCGCAATGGTCAAATGGTGAGAGACAAAGAACAGAGATTTTGGTCTTTGTGATGGCAATGGTTGTGGTCTAGACATTCCTCTGGCTTTTTTCCATAGAGAGAGAGAGAGAGAGAGAGTATAAATAAGAAAATCAATCACGGCATCTTCCTCGTTAAATTGCTTATATGACTTAAAAAACACGGATTTTAGATGACCGATGTGTGAGAGCATAATAGTTATAATGTGTTCTCAACGGAATTTACTCTGAGTTCTATTTTGACAATTTAAACCGTTTACTTTTTAGAATCCATCGAGTAGTACGCCCTGTAAAAAGTTAATTTAATTGGACATTGGCAACCTTTTGATCAGAATACATTTACATCTAAATAAATGAACAGTACATGTAGTTTTGAGTGCTAACTTGAATACAATTATGATATGATCAAAAGACTACCGATGCCCGATAAACTTTATTTTTTATATAAATATATTACTCAACGAACTTTAAAAAGTGAACAACTCATATCATTGAGATAGGACCCGGAGCGGATCCTACCGACAAAACAATAGTGCCTGATGTACAACAACCATAGTGCCTGATTGAGCTTTTTTCTCGGTGCCAACCTAGTTGGGGTTGAGTTGTTAGCTTTGATGCGCTTCTGCTCTTCCACCTCTTTATTGATGTTCATCTCATATGTATTTGTATGTTTTCGTCATCAATAAAGTTCTTTTTTGCTGATAAAAAAAAAAACAACCATCCCATATTGTCAAAAAATAGGAGAATGACTTTCATACTATTATTTTTCAACTCTTTCTGTATTCTATTTTGTGAGTTTCAATTGAGGCCCACAATGATAATCAGAATTGTTCATCTCGTAGCACCAAGTAAATATGGGTTATGTAAAAAATTAATTTTATTGGACATCACTAAACATATGAATATTTTAAATATTATTTTTTAAAAGGGATGGCAGCTATAAGTTTAAACATAAACAATAAAACAAAATATGATTGTTAATCTATTCATTGATATTCGATGAAACTAATTTTTTGCACAGATGGTCTTCACTACGAAATGTACAAATTGAACGGTTCGAATCATCTTTGAGAACCTAGAGTGCAACCCACAAAACAAAGTGTAAAAGAGTATGACGAATAGTAGGGTAATTCTATTTTCACACACTAATTTCTCTCAGTGCATACACTTAATAAACATTTTCTCATTACACACATTAAAAAAAAAAATTGTACACATCTCTTTATTTTAATAATACCCTTATCTTCAATTTCAAAATCTTTAATTTTTCTTTCATCCACCCACCACTCCTTAGTCGTTGTTACTGCAACTCTTAGCCCTCCATCACTGCTACCACCAACACTCCCAGCTCATCTCCTTCCATGCGAAACCTCTACAGTAAAACCTTGAAAGTTGGTGGTCCATAGTGGGAGGCTTGTGAGAGTGTATTATGGTTCATGGCGGAAGGTGGTGGCAAGCGAGGGTAATAAAGGCGACTGGAGAGCATGGCAGAAGATAGATATAGTGTTGGCAATGGAGGATAGTTGTAATGTTTTACTATTTGGGTTTGGGTGGAAGAAGATAAGGATATTATGGTATTTTCATTATATATAAGACAAATTCGTATTAAGAAATTTTTTTTATTAAGGGGTTGTTTGGGAACTACCAAAAATGTATACTTTTCTATATATATATATATATATATTTTTGTCACATTATCTCTCTACTTTTTTGCACATATTTTTATAAAAAGCAAAAGTATACTTATTTAGTATTTCCCAAACAATCTCTAACTATGTTAATTAAGGAAAGTTAATGTGTGAAAATAAAATTACTCTAAATAGTAGTATAAAGAGCAACCACAACCCCAAAAACATACAACATTTTCCATTCGACTTAGATCAACAATTTCAAGTAACAACTTACATTATCTCCATTCAAACCTTCAAAATTTGATGTCTCAAATTTTTTTAAAGGCTTCGATGAAAAATTGGCATATGTTAATTTGACATAGAAACCCTTCACTAGATATGTCAAATATATTATTCTATTATTTTAAAAAATAAAATTATTTTATTGGATAGACTTAACATTTGACATCAAAGCATGTCAAATTTGAAATGTTGAGTTTATGCCAAATGCCAACTCAGCATTTGACATATCGGGTGGACTTCATTCTTTATGTCAAAATAAAGTTGTTGGATTGCCACATTGAATTTGACATATCAGGTAGAGGTGCTCTTAGAGAAATTTTAATAGTCTCCCCTTTATAATACTGATTTTAAGTTGTGTTGAATTTGCTTTTATCTTTTAAATTATTATTATTTTGGGGGAAATATCAAAAAAAAATAAGAAAAAAAATAGAAAGATAATAAAATAATTTAAAATTTATGAAAGTATAAGTGGCTCATGCACTAATTTGTGCAAGAGAATGTTATACGAAAATACATTTAAAATTACTTTACTATCTTCCTAACTTTTTTTTTTTAATTTAATTTTTTATTTATTTTTATATTCCTCCTTATTTCTTCTATTTCATTCGTAAACATTCACTTTCATCCATGTAATTTTTAAAGTTTTTAATTTATATTTATGGAGACTACAATTATAAAAATCAATAACTATTAAAATTTAATTTATAATGGGTAAAAGGATAATTTTATAATTTGAACAACTTAAATGATATAATCAAATGCTTAGGGTGTACCATGTTCAAAATAGTAAAAAATGCGTATTTTATTGTATAATTTGAGTTATTCAAATTATGAAATAAGATTTCTTTTCTATCAAATTAAGCTGCATCAATTAATAAATTTGTAAAATTGTGTTCAATTAAATCACATGAATAGAAATTACAAGATCCTAGCCTTTCAGTTGATATAATGGCCCTGTTTGGTAAAACTGTGGGAAAGTGCTTATAGCTTATACCTTAACAGCTTATAACTTATAATTATGAACATAAGCTGATTTCTAATTTATAAATTAAGCTTCTCCTGCCCCACTCAAAGAATAAGTTGATTTCTGACTTACAAAAAGCTATAAGCTGTATTGCTAAGCTAAACCAAACACATCAAAATAGCTTAAATTAAACTGAAAGCTGAAATAAACTGAAATTAAGTTGTACCAAACAGGGCCAATATTATCTTACTTTTAGCCGTAAGAGATGGACAAAGTTCCCATTTTCTTGAAAAATTGGAAGGTCAAGCTGAATAGGAAAATCACCCAACGTCATTGGACTAGTGATACCTCTTGATAATTTCTGTCTCATTGCGAGGGTTACTGTGATTGTTGGACATGGTGAAATTTTTTTATTTTTTTTTCCAATTGATTGAAGAGTAATTATAAGTATAAAAAATGTAAGATTAGTTCATAATAGTTAGAAAGTTGATAAAATTTATTAAGTCCAAGCCCAACAACCACTCCATTAGGTGCTTCTTTTGTGATGTTTGTGTTAACTTGTAGATATGTCTTATTGGACTATAATTGCCTAGTTTAATGTAATAATTCCCATATAGATTGCCAAATAAATAAATAACTGGATAGGAAAATTAACCAACTGAACTAACTTTGTTGACTATCCTTGTATATTGCTATCTTAGAACTCAGGGGGTCAATTTCTCCTACATGCAAGGATTGATAATTTCTTTTGTACTATGGGGCTTTTTATTGTATTTACTAGGAGAAATAACAATGCAGGGTAGAAGATAAAATAATAATAATAATAATAATAATTGTAAAACATAAGGGTGGGGTGCAACTCAAAAGCTTGCACATCCCCATGTCTATATAATTTTTTTTTTAATCAGTTTCACAGATATATAATTCCTCCCATTTATTATTCATCAAGTCAATTAATTGTTTTTAATGATATCATAAATATATTTTAATTTTATAATTCAGGTAAGAGAGCAATTATGAATTTTATTTTTTCGGTTAATTCTATTAAATAAAAAAATTCAGAGAATGAGGTATTGTAATTTTTCAAATCATAGGTGACAATCCGTATTTTAAGCAAATCTCAATAGGTGTATTTGTAATTTACCCAGTTTGATTTATTTCAATTTTAGTTAAACAACAAAGATTATTTCACTATTTAAAAGGGATAACATATATCACAAGAAGAAAAATGGTTATGAAGAATCATTGATTATGTTTTCATAATCCTTCACAATTAAGGATAATAGCAAGCTGTCCACACAAAGTTCAATTGATATGACAAAACAAAGTACTTTAAAGGCCATAACTTATCTCCAATCCACTTTATGGACCGGACAATGTTACTGGGTCTGTGGAGCTCATTACAGGTCTCATTTTGATATTTCAAACATTTAATGTGTAAAACTCGTCGAGTATTTCATCCCAGCAAAATTCATGTTGATCGGATAATGATAACCCCTCGATCAGATCATATTTTTGTCAATGATAAATGTGATTTTAAAAATAAATTGTTGACAAAAAATATATTATGATCAAGTATTTGTTGATATCCGATCGACATGATTTTTTGTAGGGATAAAGTACTCGACGAATTCTGCACATTATATTTCAAATTATCGAAATGGGACCCGTGATAAACTCCACGGGCCCAATAATAAGTATATTGGAAAGAAACCTTGCCTTCCTTTAAAATAGCTTAAATTGGTGAATTTCACTATAGTAGAGTAAAATAATATCATGTCGTATGGAAGGGCACAAAGAGATTTACTAATACTTCTACCAAATGTTTGACATAGCTGTAGCACCTATATAAAATATTTGATAAAAATATTGATAAATTTCTTAGTATCCCTAGAATGAATGATGTAGAATTTATTGGTAAGAAGAATGTCCAGATTGCAACCTCATCAAACTAATGCTCTGTGCATTTCATACTAAGAGCGACACTCATCGAATTATTATTTTTTTATTTTAAAAACAATTTTGCTACATGTAAAAAATATAAATATAGAAAAGTCACATAATAAAATTTCTCCAATTTAAAAATTGTTGCATAACTGCCTTTACCCTGGACAAAAATGCTACAATGTTAAGGTGCACATCATAAGAAAAGCAACAATTTTTGTGATGAAAGTTATAATTTTTTGTGATGAAACTTATAATTTTTGTGATAAAAGTTACGAATAACTAAATTATGATGTGTAACCCTAAAATTAATCGCAACATATGTAACATAACCACAATATTCCGAAATAACATATCACAACATGTCATAAGTTTTCTAATCACAAATTATTCTTAATACTTGGACTCCCATTCATGTATTAGATCCCATTCATAACATAAAATTTTGGGAACAATTACCAAAAAAAATCATAGATTTGAGCCTTGTAAGAAAATATATCACGAGTTTTTAATTTTGTCAATTTGAATGCTAATATTTTGATTTGTTCTCAATCTAAACCATTATCCTATTTTTGTTAAGTAAAACCGATGGAAAAACAATATTTTAGTTATTAAACTCAGTATAGATATATATAAAATTTCTAAAATATCATATTTCATTGAGTGTAATGACTAAAATACCAATTTTCTATCTATTTTACTTAATAGAAATAGACAAATAGTTTAAATTGAGAACGAATCCAAAGTTCAGAGTTTAAATTGATAAATTTAAAAATCCAATGTTTATTTTGTTATAAAAGTCAAACACTAAGAATTTTTTAATTTTTTTAATTTTTATAATTTCTCCAAATTAGTAATTTTACTACAAAATAACTAGACCTACATTAAAAAGTAGCGTAATATTTCCTAGAAGAGTATACACAATAGATTTCTTGAGGACTAAATTTTAACAAAATAAGACCTAGTTAATTTTTCAGTAGCACAATGGATTAATCTTTTCACTTACAAAATGAATTTTAACATAATTTATTAACCTTTGAATCCATAGTTCTCCTTTACGTTATTCGAAATTCGATGAAAATTTGAAGATAACAAGTTAATTTCAACAAATTCACCAAAGAATCACCTGGCATTAAAAATAAAAAATTGATACGTAAAATTAAAAATATCCATTAAGATTCTCAAACTCATGTCCAAATTTTTTAATTTGGTAAATTATACTTTGTATACTTTACATTCTCAATCCCACTTTGTACTATTACTTTTTAATTATGATTGTCAAAATCTTATGTTTTTGGTCAAGTGTCAATCCAACTCTAGCCAGATCTATTACAAAAATTGATAGAAAATTGTCATGTGTGCTGTGGGGAAGTGTTTTGTGAAAAACACCATGTGCCTAAGGTGGCGTTGAGACGCCAACTAAGGTGCTACGTGGAATGGTCATGTTTGCCAAGGTGATCGCGGTATTGCAAAGATGTTTTGCGATAATGCCAGATTCCCGAGATATTCGGATAAGGGATAAGAGTCCTACATGAGAAGAGACTCTTGGTTTAGATAAGGATAAGGCACTTAGGAGTTTATTTCTATATAGCCGAGAGTCTAGGATGAACATTGATCTTGAGTCCAACGAAGCGAGACTTCTAGGGGGATTAGGTCACTGCAAGTTATCAAAGTGAGACACCCTTGTGGGTCTAAAGTATGTTCTTTCATATAAATTGAGTACTTGTGCGATATCTGTGAGAGATAAGATTTACTGACTTGATCATCGAAGTGTCCTCGGGTGGATGAACCACCGCTATATTCTCATCTTCTTGTTGGCAAGTAGTTGGCTTAATCTATTCTACCGGTGCTCTCCAACTAAGTTCCCTGTTTGGTTGTGTGATCGGAAATCAATACCCACAATTTGGCGCCGTTTGTGGGAACTTAGTCAGGATAGATGGCCAATAATGGACAGGAAGTGGGAATTGGGGAGACGACATCCACAATGAGAAGGAAGAACATGTGGATCCTAATGCTAGAAGAGAGAACAATAACGAAGATAAACAGGGGGTTGACCTTGGGGCCAACAATGCCGGCAAGGGCCGAGGCGTAAACAATAAGGGTAGCTGAGATGAATACTACAATGAAAGCAATCTCTAGGTATGGAAGGATAGATGTCTGATAAGGGATGAGGAGATGAAGGACATGGAGAACAAGTTGACAAACTTGCAGATAGTGGTCAGCTTCATGATGCAAACAACGTGATGCAGCCATCGTTCCCATTGCAGGACATGCCAGCACCAGCAGCCAAAACTGATGCCCTAAAAAAAGGATAGAAGATAGTCCCAGCTGTCCCACAACAGGGCAAGGAACAGGGAAACTCACATTGGCCATCAAGAGATGTCAAACGAACAGAGTTAGTACGAGGCAAGTCACAAAGGACACCACGGACCAAGGGGACCCATGTCAGGGGATTTCGACAGATCCAAGGGCAAGGCTTCTGTTTTTTACGGTGCCGTAGACGAAGGAAAGTCCAAGAGAACGCACAATGACACTTGAAGCAGCACCAAAAAGGCTAAGATCTATTTAAATTAAATGGATTTGTGAAGTGGAAACGAGTAATTATTATGCAAAGTATTCCCATTGTCATTCGGGGAAATAGTGTCAGATTGGTTCCATAAATTGCCAAAAAGGGAGTGTGAAGAGTAGGGAAGGCCT
This sequence comes from Camellia lanceoleosa, assembly GCA_025200525.1. NCBI lineage: Eukaryota > Viridiplantae > Streptophyta > Magnoliopsida > Ericales > Theaceae > Camellia > Camellia lanceoleosa. The sequence continues at coordinate 56,844,050 of CM045765.1, forward strand.
GGCTGAGATATTTGTGGCTAGGTTTATTATAAACAAGTCACAGCCACTAAGGGTAGGCTCCTTATTGGCTTTAAAGATTAGCGATGGCGAAGGCCTCAGGGCTTACGCCAAGAGATACTATGAGGTTTACAACCGGATCTTGGCCTATAACCAGGTGCTGGTGGTCGTTTATTTCAAGAACGGCCTGGATGATGATTGCCTGCTTTGGCAATCGCTTGCAAAAACCTTACCAACGAGCACAGAAAAGCTCATGGCATGGATTAAGAAGTATGCTGGAGCAGAGGAAGTCACGAGAGGAAAGAAGACACCGAAACCAAAGCTAGGCTGAGGGAATACCAGTGTTGACAGGCCAGAAATAGGAATAAGGGCTATGTAGGTAGTCAGCAAAGTATTCAGGATTCGAATCTACACGATTTTGGAGAGGATCAAGAACCAGGTATACTACAGAGTGCCGGAAAAGGTCCCTGGTAAGCATATGGGCAAGAGCACTGGGAAGCATTGTGCTTACCATGATAAAGATGGGTACATGACTTAGGGATGTAGGGCTCTGAAGTCACACTTAGAGGATCTGGTCAGACAGGGAGACCTAAGAGACTTAGTAGATGAGGCAAAGACAAGGGAAAAGCACGCGAGGCTGCCCCAGGCACCAGCAACACCACCTTCACTACCACCACTGTAGTAGGCGGATGGACGTCGGGTAATCAATGTGATTCACTCGAAGATCAATGAGAATGAAGTTCAAGGGGAGACCCAAATAGTAAGGCACATGCATCATGTATATCAGGTCTAGCAAAAGAAGTCTAAAACAAATGAACATCAGGGACTGATGATCGATATAGTACAACATCCGCATAATGATGCCCTGGTGGTAACTTTGAAGATTTGAGATTGCCAGGTGAAGTGCATATTGATTGACCAGGGCAGCTCTGGTGACATCATGTATGTCAAATGTTACAAGGAGTTTGGCCTCCACAAGGATGATTTAAAGCAATTTGACAGCTCCATGGTCGGATTCAATGGGATGCCAACATGGCCTCTAGGAACCATGAGTCTAGAGGTGCAAGCAGGGAGAAAGAAGGTAATAATAGAATTTACTGTGATAGACACTCCCTCCACATGCAATGTCATTTTGGAAAGACCTTGGTTGCATGCAATGAGGGTTGTTCTCTCAACGCTGCACCAACTGTTGCGATTCCTGACTGAACAGGGGATTGAAGAAGTAAGGGGAGACCAAGTCCAGGAAAAAATTGCTCCATGGCAGCAATGAAATATACTTGCAAAGTAAGGGAAGCAGAGAGTGCAGAGATTGAAAGCAAAGACCATGAGGAGTTGGATGATGTCGGTAAAAAGCTCACCGGCAAGAGTGAAAAACCGTTGAAAAAGGTTTTTATACAAGAAGGAGATAAGGATCGATTCTTTCTCCTTAGCGCTAGCTTAGCCGAGGAAGAAGAAAGAGAGTTGGAGGCTTTCTTGAGAGAGAACATAGAGGTGTTTGCTTGGACACCCTATGAGATGCCGGGAATCAGTCCCGAGGTCACCAATCATAGACTTAATGTGGATAGGTCAACTAAACCTGCCATTCAGAGAGCAAGGAGACCGACATTGATACATGTGCAGGCAGTTAAAGAAGAAGTGGAGAAGCTACTAGAGGCACAAGCCATTCGAGAAGTGAACTATCCCACCTGGTTGTCCAATACAGTGGTGGTAAATAAAAAGAATGACAAGTGAAGGGTCTGCGTGGACTTCATAAGCTCGAACAAGGCTTGCACGAAGGACAGCTTCCCACTGCCCCAGATTGATCAGTTGGTGGATGCCACATCAGGGCATGGGAGGATAAGTTTTCTGTATGCATACAGAAGGTATCTGTAGACGTCCCCGAACGCATTCCGGGGGAAGGGAGTGCGAGTCCCCCCCCCCCCGTTCTGGTTCGATATTGGGTTACTACAGTTCGAAGGACTCAAATGTCACGGTTCTCAATCTTGAACCGAAGAGTCCAAATCCGGCAAATCGTTTCGAGAAAAATAGATTTTTTGAAAGAAGTGCCAAACATGGACTGCTTCGCCAGATACAGAGTCGCCACCTAAATATTTTAAAATGGGAAATTTAGGAAACCCTGACTCGGTGCCAAAGGCCACGTGTCCGTCATCACCAAAGTTGCCTCGGCTCGGGAACTTGGGTACGATTGGGGAAGGTCACTTCGTGAGCACCCCCGCTCGCCCGGTCAAAAACCGACCTCTACTAACCATGATATCTGATTTTGAAAACATTGTGAGTTCTTATTCCGGTTATTAGCCTAGGTTACTATGTGATGCGCACAGCATACAAGTATAGACAGAATCGCCTGAATTGGAACAAGACACTTCATGTTCGTTTGTTTGAAAATGGTTTGATGGTGCTACCCGCAGGTAGGCTAAGACGTGGATTTGCCACCCTCAGGTGGGCTTAGAAAAATGTGATTTTGCCACTATCTAGTGGGCTTAAAACAAACGTTTGATAAATTGTCTCAATTCAAGTAACTCAACCTCCACCCACAGGCATTCAAGGCAGTTATATCACATAAGCACATAGCTTCATGGTAAGCATGCTATTCATGGCAGTCACTCACACGCATGCAAGGATGCTAAAGCATAAAAACTCACCGAGTACTCCAAACCAAAACAAAAGCTCATTAGAAATCATGCATGATCCTAAATATACAGAATTGCCTAATGCAACACATGCGAAGATGCAAACTACAGCAGGCTCGGCTATTCTAAACATGGTATATGAAATGCTACAATTATCACGTACTCAATTCGGAATTGAAATACAAATGCAGTTTCTATGATGCGCCGAGCCCGGTGTGTGCAAAACAGATGAATGATGCAAACATGCTGTCATACTGTATGCTAATTGAAATATGCCCTATATCTAACCATCGTAAGCGGGTAAATAAAAGGGAAGAAAGACATGGGGTTGGAAAACATACATCACACTCACCCACACTTATTACAATTATGCCCTCGCGCAGAGGGTCTAAATAAATAATACAGTCCCAAATAAAAGAATAATACAGTCCGAATAATACAGTCCGAATAATGTACAAATTCCTAATTAATTAACAAATTAACTAAGAAAAACTATAAACTGGCATGCAAGCCAGGGACTGCCTTGATTCTGCTCCGGCTAATGAGATGATGCATGTTTGGGCTGCTTTGCGCAGAAATCCACTGGGACGCCCTAATTAGCCTCTGTTTGCAATGTTTCTCGAAATACGTGCCAGACTCTGAAAAGTTGCTAATTCTTCATTTTGCTGCAACAGAGAGCAGGAAAGGGGCATAGCAATGTATTTTACAAATATATGCACGCCTCGATCCTCGTGCCACCAATCACGTATCTCGATGCATGATGGCTGAGGAGTTGGATTGCACAACTCAATATGGGATCAATGCACATGAATGTTACAACAAAACCTAACTCCATCATGGGTAATCCGGAGTGTCGGTGACTTGGGAATTGAGACACATTCCGTTACTCGGAGTACGAAACGTGCCTCGTTTCCCGTGCCTGGGTAAACTCCTATCCCGAACACAATGCAATATGCCTGATATGTATGAAATGCAACTAAGATACAATCCTAACATACACAATGTTATGGAATGGCATACACGCTACACGAGGTAATACACAACCGAGCATACACAATGCTATGGATGAAATGGCATACGCAATGCAATAATATACAACCTAGCATACACAATGCTATGAAATGGAATGGCATACACAATGCACAATGGACTTACACCAACACGAGTGGACCTCAGCCACACTCACATAGGAGGCCATAAGATGAAAATGAGACAACTCGAAATACGTGCACGCGCGCACGCGAACCGAGGACCGAACCTACGGCACATAATGCCACTCTAATGAGACATGGCAAAGACATGGAATATGATATGCAAACATGCAAAAATCAGTAGCAAAATGAGGGGCAAAACAGCCCCGAAACAAGGCGAAATGACACCCGATGCATGGAATCTCACCCGAAATGCAAAACTAGGTATATGAAATGGCTTACAGCTATACAAAGCATGCATGATACAAACATGAAGTGTAAATACAGAAGCAAGGCAGCCCCAAAAAAAGCATGTTTACAGTTCAAAGCATGGCCAAACAGTGGGCACAAATAGGGCAAAATTAGCATGCAAAATTGGCTCCACAAGAGGGGTAATGAAGTAAGTCACAGCTGCTGGTCTCAAACACAGGAGGCCCCTTCTACAATGTTGAAGAGGGGCCAAAAATATGATGCTTTACAGTTTATGACAAACCCCAGAAACAGATACAATTATGCCAAAATTCTGATGCAAGAAATAGGCCAACAAAGGGGCAAAGAGGCAACTGATACATGGAGGTCTCAAACAGGTAAGGGCCCTTCAACAATGTTGAATAGGGGCCCAAAATAAATCTCTTTACAGTAGATGATCAATCCCGAAACAGAACACAAGCATGCTTAAAATATGATGCAAAATGAGGCCACCAAGAGGGCTATAACATGAAGTATGCCAAGGATGTCCCAAACATCCCTAGACCCTTGATGAAACATGAAGAGGGGGTCATTTTAGGGCTCTTTTCAGTTCGGACCAAGGTCCAAAAATAGAAGCTCAATAAGCTAATAAATCATGCAAAAATGGGGACCAAAGGGGGGTACAATGGTAAGTGATACATGGAAGTCCCAAACAGTGGTGAGCCCTTCTTAAATTTTGAAGAAGGGCTCAAAATAAGCCCATTTTCAGTTTACATCAGAGCTCAAAACAGATTATATATAGGCCAAAAATATCAGGCAAAAATATGGCATCCAAGAGGATATTGAAGCAAGTGTAAGATGGGGGTCCCAAACAGGGTAATACCCTTAATGAAAGATGAAATAGAGCTCAAAAAAATGACACTTTCAGTTTTGGTCGGAGCTCAAATGTACAAGCAAGAAGGTCTAAGAAATAGACCAAGAAAAGAGCAAAAAAGAGAAAAACGAGACTCACCCTTGAAGACTAGTCTTTCATCAACTCTTGGCTTGAGAAAAGATGCTCCTTGCCTCTGGAAATGGCCTCCGAACTTTTGGTATGGAGTATGGGTTGGTTGGCTTGGAGATGGAGTAGAAAATGGATCCAAGAATAAAGGGTTTTGGTGCTTGGAATCTAGAGAGAGAGAGAGATTGAATGTAGGAGGCTCTAAACAAATTTTTCTAACCCCTACGAATGGAGAGGGAGTGTTGGTTTTATAGAAGAAAAAGGGCCAAGGCTTCTTGGAGAAGCCTCAAGCAAAGGGTGCAAGCTTCTAAGAGAAGCTAAACCAAAAGGGTCAAGTTTCTTCAAGAAGCTAAAACAAAGGGTGCAAGCTTCTAAGAGAAGCTAAACCAAAGGGTTCAAGCTTCTTCAAGAAGCTAAAACAAAATGTTCAAGCTTCCTGGAGAAGCTTCAGCCCAAAAAAAAAAAAAAAAAAAAAATAAATAAATGATGGCCGATCGTTTCATTACGACCATCCCGACCGATCGACCACTGTTCACCGACCTCGCCGACCGGCCACTGTTCACCGACCATGCCGACCGACCTCGCCGACCGACCACTGTTCACCGACCATGCCGACCGACCTCGCCGACCGACCACTGTTCACCGACCTCGTCGACCGACCATTCATCAATGGTGCTGGTGGCAAAAAAATCTGCCCAAAAGGTCCAACTTCAAACGGACATAACTCCTTCATGTGAACCCCTTTTCAGGTCATTCTTGTGTCCAAATTGAAGCCCCGGAAGTTAGCTTTCCAATGGCGCAAACCTTGCATTAAAATTCCTCCTTTAGAAAAAGTTATGCCCTTTTTGGTGAAGCCGCGCAGATTCGGTCCAACCGGAGTGATGCCCAACTTCAACCAATCATATCTCCCTCATCCGGACTTGGCTTTAGGAGATTCTTGAATGCAAAATGAAGCCCCGGAAGTCTTCTTTCCAACGGTGGTGGCCTCATAGCTTGATTCCAAGTATGCAAATGAATAGGCCTGATTCGGCGAGGGCTGCTCGATTCTTTTTTAACGGTTAATGCCCATTTTCTCCCCCAACTGGATTTCTTCCCTCTTCTCCTCTTTTCTTCAACTCCAAACCCCTAAGTAAGGTGTTTTGAAAGATTTTTCAAAGATTTCATCTCTCTTTCATTCATTTCCACTTTGTCCTTGCTCAGTTTCCCGAAAAGCGCAACATTTGAAAAAAATGCGAGCCTCGGAACATCGTAAAAACTTTATTTCAAAAACGTTTTGAAAGAGAGGGTTTTAAGACTAAAATCTTTCGATCAAGATCGTTTTGGTCCAAAAAGGGGTATGGAGTTGAGATTTGACTCTCTCCTTGTCGAAGAAACTGAACCTTTCCCCTGCATACCTTTTCCCACCATGTAAACCATCAGTCGTGTCCAAGTCTTAAGGGCGGTCAAAAATGGGGTGTCTACAGTATCACCAGATAGCAATGTATGCCCTAGATGAAGAAAGGACAGCATTCATCACCCCTAAAGGACTCTATTGCTGCAGAGTAATGCCCTTTGGGTGAAGAATGCGGTAGCGTCGTACCAAAGATTGGTCACCAAGATGTTCAAACATCTAATTGGGAGGACAGTGGAGGTCTACATTGACGATATGATCATCAAGACTAAGGAACCTCGAGATCATTTGGCCGACTTGAAAAAGGTCTTTAACATATTATGAATATATCGGCTTTGACTCAATGCCTTGAAGTGTGCATTTGGAGTTAGATTCGGTAATTTCTTGAGATACTTGGTAACCAGGAGGGGAATTGAAGCGAGCTCAGATCAGATTAGAGCCATTCTTGATCTGAAGAGCCTAACGGTAGCCAAACAAGTCCAGATTTTGACTGGCAATACGGCAGCCTTAAACAGATTCGTCAGTCAGAGTTCAGATAGGTGTAAACCATTTTTTTAGTTATTAAAGAAAGCCACAGACTTCATGTGGATAAAAGAATGCGAAGTCGCCCTAACCGACTTGAAGAAGTATCTGATAGCCCCACCAATGTTGTTAAACCCGGTACTAGGAGAAGAATTATTCTTGCACCTAGCAATTTCGGACCACGCCGTGAGTGCCATGGCCATCCGAGAAGAAGAAGGTGAGCAGAAGGCAGTATACTATGTGAGCAAGACCTTGGAAACTGCAGAAACCCAGTACCTGCCTCTAGAGAAGTTAACATTAGCTTTGGTAATGGCCTCGACAAAGAATGAACCATTACTATCAAGCCTAAAAAATTGTGGTGCTAACCAAGCATCCACTAAAGTCCCTGTTGCAGCATGGAGACTTGATAGACAGAGTAGCTCGATGGGCTATAGTTCTAGGTCTGTATAACTTAGAATTCAGGCTGAAAACAACAATCAGGGGCTCAGTTTTAGCCAACTTTGTGGCAGAATTCTTCCCAAGCGCGATCCAAAGGCGGGCACCGGTGAGCCGAGGCCTAGGATGTCCAGGAGAGAAAGAGAAAAGCTAACTAGAGCCACGGAACCCCACGCCGACAAAACAAAAGAAGGGAGAAGAAAGGCTAAAACCTTGCAATATTTACATCCACGACTCCTTCCATGTCTTCATTAATAACAACTCAAACCAACAAGGAGCGGGGGCATGAGTGGTTTTGGTATCTCTAGATGTGCGAATGATAGAGCAGTTTATCCGTTCGGGGTTCAAGGCCTCAAATAACGAAGTAGAGTACAAAGCACTGATTGCTAGACTAGAACTAGCAGCAAATGTGGAAGCCGACGAAGTGGTAGTCTTCTATGACTCCCAGCTCATTGTAAATCAAGCAACGGGCGAGTACACAGCCCGGGATAAGAGGATGATAGCCTATGTCAAGGAGGTTGTCAAGTTGTTAACATGTTTCCAAAGCTGTCGGCTGCAGCAAGTTAGCCAAGATGATAACAACCATGCCAACGCCCTAGCTAACCTCGCCAGTGTGATGAAGTCATGTGAGACAAGGACAATAATGGTGGATTATCTGTCAGGCCCAAGTATAGAGCCTTTGATAACAAAGTATGAAGCAATGTGTGTGGAGATGGGTCCAAGCTGGATGGATGCCATAATGGTATTCTTCAGGGATGACAGGCTAACAAAAGATAGAAAGAATGTGTATAAGATCATACTGAAGTCGGCCAAATTCTACATGTCAACAGAAGGCCATATATACAGAAGATCCTTCATTGGACCCCTTCTGCGATGTGTGCATCCATCTCAAGTAGAGGACTTTCTATATGAGATCCATAAGGGAGTATGCAGAAGCCATACTAGGGGTAGATCACTTGCCCACATGGCCATATCTCAGAGATACTAGTGGCCCTATATGTAGAAGGACGCTAAAGCCTATGTAAGGAAGTGCGAGAAGTGCCAAAGGTTTCCACCTTTGATATATCAACTAGCTACAGATCTGAATCTAGTGTCCAGTCCTTGGCCATTTGCCTAGTGGGGGCGTGGATCTAGTTGGGCAATTGCCCCGGGCGACTGGGCAGATGAAGTTCTTACTGGTAGCAATTGAGTACTTCATGAAATAGGTAGAGGCTGAACCACTAGCCAAAATCTGAGATGTGGATGTGAGGAAATTTATTTGGAAGAACACTATCACCAGGTTTGGGATCCCAAGAGCCATTGTGGCGGACAATGGCATCCAGTTTGAGAGTAAGCTAATCAAAAATTTATGTGCAAAGTACAAGATTAAGAATTACTATTCTACTCCTAGTTTCCCCCAAAGTAACGGTCAAGCCGAGGCATCTAACAAAACCATCTTAGATGGAATCAAGAAAAGGTAGGAAGTTGCCAAGGGCAAGTGGGTAGAGGAATTGCCTAATGTCCTATGGGCCTATCGGACTACGCCGAGAAGATTTACTGGAGAATCTCCTTTCGCCATAGCATATGGCACCAAAGCAGTCATTCCGCTAGAGATCAGCATCCCAAGAATCAAAACCCAAGGAGTGGAGAATGGAACAAATGAGGCCTTCCTTGCTCGGGATATTGATCTAATAGAAGAAATAAGAGAAAGAGCAGCAATTTGGCTGGGGGCATACTAGCAGTAACTCGCTAGTGCATACAACAAAAAAGGTGAATCCCATAAAGTTTCAAGTTGGTGACCTCGTCCTAAGGAAGGTTTTTGGCAATAAGAAAGATCACAGGGAGAGCAAGCTTGGCCCAAACTGGGAAGGACCATATCGCATCATCTTAGTCGCAGGCAATGGCGGCTTGATGACACTGATGGCAAGGAGCTGCCAAGACCCTAGAACACTAATAATTTGAAGTTTTTCTACTATTAATTTCTTTTTTCGAGTTTCTTTTGTGTAACAGACCATTACCTGAAATATTAATAAAATACTAACTCAATTTTGTTTTACAAAATGTTGTTGAAAATTATGTGATAAGACTACAAAGTCTTAAGGCGATGTTCCCATGGTGAACATGATGATTAACTTAGACTTACCCTGATTTGGTCAATTTGTAAGAAAAGTTAAGGAGAATAGTACTCTCGCCGTACTAAGGTTGAGCCTTAAGTGCTTCGTTTGGGCGAGCCAAACACGATGACCTCGGTCAGGAGTCTCTAGGTAAAATTGAGGTGAGAACCAGATGATGCATTCTTAATGTGAACATAAGTGGTACTTAGGTTCACATTAGGGGATAGGAAGTAGGAATGAGCATGACACTTGTGAAAATTTGGGAAAAATTTTACAGGTTGAAGTTATCCGAGATAACTGAATTAAAAGATACCCGAGGTACGTTTACCCGAGATAACCAACCAAGTTGTTAGACTTGAAAAGGTAAAGTCTTGCCAGAAGACAACAAGTATAAGTCTAGAAGCAACACCTGTAACAATTGTGAGAAAAATTTTCAAGTAAAAGGTACCCAAGATGACTAACATCCGAAGTATTCTAGTCCAAGGTGTTATCCGAGGTTTTTTAACCCAAAATGATTGATAAGGAAATGTTAACCGAGAAGATTCTTATTAACATGTTCCAAACCGAGGTGATCACTCAAGTAAGTTGTACTTAGAAGAATTTCAAATTGAAAAACTCAAAGCATGCAGAGCAGGTATTCAACTTGTTTGATTACATTCAAACGGCACATCGACCTGACAAAACAAAAGATATTCAAAAAGGAAGGAAAAAGTACAACTACTTTAAAATCTAAGTATCACGGTCCTCGGGTTGATCCACCTCGGCATTTAATGTTGTCTTAGCCTTGGCGATCAACTCAATTTTCTCCACTGCAACCTCAGCATCAATCTCAAGAAGGATCTTGTCTAGGCTCTTCTCAGCGGAGAGGAATTCAGCTTTAGAGGTTGCCTTTTGGGGCGAGGTGCCTTTGGAATCCTTGTCCTCTTCCTCTCCAGTTAAGTCCAGGACTTGATCGTTAAGAGTTTTGGACTTGGCCGCCGCAACATCATTTGCCTCTTCGTCGGTATCAGTTTCTTCCTCTTCAGCCTCATCCTCGGATTGGTTTGGTGATAGTGAAAAGGCACGTCAAGTTGGTTGATATCCCAGAGTGATGAGTCCTTAGGGACACACAGCTTCTTTAGTGCAGCCATCTAGCCTAAGTAATAGCCTTTGTTGTAGGCTAGGTTCACTTGCTTCTTATATTGATCACGCACGTCGGCCTGGCCCTTGGCATAGGCCTTCTCGTCAACAGCCTTGACTTTGGCCTCCTTGGCCTCCAAAGCCTCCACGAATTTGGCCTCAGTTTCAGTAACCTTGGCCTCAGCCTCGGTGTACTTCACCTCGATTGCCTTGGATTTCTCCTCTGCCTCTTTTGCTGTAGCCTCGGCTCTGTGCTGGGCAGACTTGACAGCGTTGGCCTTGTCCATGAGATGGTGAATGCGGGTCTTGGCTATGTTTAGAGAAAAAAGGAGACTAGCAACTTCTTGGGTCTTCTTGGTCAATTCCTTCTTCACTAACTCGGCCTTGACCGCATGAGAACATACGTGTTGGATGGCCTGCAAGAAAACGAACAAGTTAGAAAATAGTAAAAAATAAAGGGAAATTTGAGAAACTTATCAAGACGGAATGCCTCATCATCAAGGAAATGATCTCATACTGGTTGAACTCGCCTACTTATGCCATATCTTCGGGCAGAAGGAGACCCGCCATCAGAGCGGCACTAACTTCAATGTCCTTGATGACACTGTCGCTAACCTTCAAAGGTCGGTCGCCCACTTTGATTTCTAGCATCCAAATGCCCTCAAGGAGAACATCCATATCACTAACAGGGCCAATGAACCTCGGCTTCTTGAAGGGAGATTCCTCAGTAAACTCGACCTCAACTAGCCTCTTTTCAAAATTAGCAGGCCTTTTCTCGACCATTGCTAATTGCGATATTGGGATTGTGTCTTCGGTGTCCTTCTGTGAATCGGAAGGAATGGTTGTGACTTTGCCTTTGGCCTTGGCTTCTTTTACCCTCTTGGGTTTCTGAACGAATTGAGGAAACGACGTGGACTAGACCGTAACAACATCGTGCAAGTCGGCCAGCAAGTCCTTGGTGATTACAGGCTTGCGTCCCATCTCCTCGGTAGTTGTGGCAATGATAACTTCTGGACCAAGTCAGAAAGCCAAAAGGGCGATAGGTGGATTTGATGGATCTGACACCAATATGATAGGACCTCAACTCTTTCGGCTACGATTTTTTTCGATTGGAGCATTTGGAGGTCGGCGACGTCGTTGGCATTGGGATGGCGGAATAAGATGGACTAGAGCATAAGTGGATAGCTCGTTTGCTGGTTCAGAGATTGAGCCCTGATCTGACCTGGGTAAAGATGTAGCTGGTGGAGTTGATGTAGAATGTGGAGTTTGGTTTCTTCTAGGGACGTCGAAGAGGGGAGATTGGTATGTTGGCACGTAGTTCAAAAGGATAAGGGCCTTACGAACGTCAACTGGTAAGCCGAGAAGACAGATCAAATCTCGGCCTAGTATGTATGATTGGCAAAACTCTTCGGGGGCTGAGGAAGAACTATTAGAATAACAAGTAGCAAACATGAGAATAGAAAATAGAAATAAGTTGCCAAGTGTTAACAGAAATGGAACTATGGGATGACTAAGTTATTACCCCCGTCTTCCCTAAAGACGCCTCGACGTAGAGGATAGAGATGAAGATCGTCATCTGGTGTGAATTCCTAATTTCCCGAGACAATCAAATAGTCATCTCCATCACCTTTGTTGGAGTCAAGGAGGTCAGCTATTAATTTGTACTTAGTGGATTTGGGGATTGAGGTATTATAGGTAGCCGCTTTTAAATTTGAGGCCACACATGGTGTAGCAATACTGAAGGTCAGACAGGGTTATTCTACTTTTTTCTCGGCGTGCCAGCTCAGCAACATCATTGATGATCCTAAAGGTATTGATTGCTAACTGCATAGGGTTAAGTTTGTAGAAGTGGATGACCTCCCTAAAGAAGATGTCTAGGGGGAATCTGACCCCACCCTCAATAATAGATACTACTGGAAAGGGCATATAAGTCTCCCCGAGTATCATAGAGTCCTTCTTTCTAGCCGACCTGAGTTTAGCGTCAGCTAGAATGTTGAACACTTGTCGGAAGTACTATAACTTACTAGGAGACACTACAACAAAAAACACATTTGGCGACCCACAAATTTCGTCGCCAAACGTACAAATTTCGTCGCCAAAAGAATCGGCGACAAAATATACCATTGGTTGCCAAAGCCCTGTCGCTAAAAGTATTGGCGACGAAATCAGAAATTGTCACCGTATGTAGACATTTAGCGACAAGCAAAATTAGTCGCCAAAAATCATATATTTTGTCGCTATAAAATTACAATTTGTTGCTAAAAGGTTAGAATTTGGATAGGCTATGTAATTTTAGCGACAAATAAATGCGTCGTTGAAAGTACTATTTAACGACAAAATTAATTTGGTCGCTAAAAATCACATTTTTAGATTTAGTAAATTGGTTGCTAAAAGTTCTCGAATAACCACTAACTTTTAGCAACAAAAACAATATCTTGCCGCCAAATATATTAACGGCGACAAAAAACACCACTGTTACTAAAATTCACTACACAAATTTTGATTTTAATAATTTTCCTGTTCAAAATAATCCAAAACACCTATTTTCCTGTGCACAATATATACACAAATGTAATGTAAATAATAATACACCTGTGCAAGACATTCATATTAATTCAAAATTAATAGCTATGAAAAATCCCAATAAACATTACAATTCTCTGACAATCTAAAACATGCATACCAAAGTACTTACAAACTACTAACATCAAACCCATAAATACATTACCAAATCCTATGTCAAAATATTTTCAAAAACACAAAACTAAATATTTTGATGCTAAACATTTAATCCATAAATCATTTACCAAAATCCTATGTCAAAATATTTCCAAAAACACAAAAACACAAAATCAAATCTTCTGATGCAGCCCGAACTGTTTTCCACCATTGCCAATCTGTCACATGAAAAAAGAAAAAACAATATTAGATTGACCAAAAAAAAAATCGATATGAATTTCACAATTTTGATTTTAATTTTGTAACGGGAAGTCCAATCGGGTGCTGTTTGCTTATACAAGCCTATTTAGGCTTGAACAAGTTGCCCGTGCCAAGTTTCGGTGGTTTCAGTGGTCATTTTGCAATTTCGGCCCCCCGAACGGGCCTTTTAAGTCTTGTGTTTTACATTTTTTCTTGTAATTTTCTAACCGGAAATCTAATCGAGGTTCCGTTTGTTCCTACAAGTCTATTTAAGTTTGAACAAGCTGTCCGTGCCAAGTTTTGATGGTTTCGGTGGTCATTTTGCAATACAGCCCCCGAACGGGCCTTTTAAGCCTTGTGTTTTACAATTTTCCTTCTAATTTTCTAACAGGAGATCCAATAGAGGTCCCGTTTGTTCCTACAAGTCTATTTAGGCTTGAAAAGGTTGTCCGTGCCAAGTTTCGGTGGTTTCGGTGGTCATTTCGAAATTTCGGCCGCCGAACGGGTATTTTAAGTCTTGTGTTTTACATTTTTTCTAGTAATTTTTTAACCGGAAATCTAATCAAGGTCCCGTTTATTCCTACAAATCTATTTAGATTAGAACAAGCTGTCCGTGCCAAGTTTCGGTGGTTTCGGTGGTTTCGGTGGTCATTTCGCAATTTCAACCCCCGAATGGGCCTTTTTAAGTCTTGTGTTTTACAATTTTCCTTCTACTTTTCTAACCGGGGATCCAATCGAGGTCCTGTTTGCTCCTACAAGTCTATTTAGGCTTGAACAAGCTGTCCATGCCAAGTTTCGGTGGTTTCGGTGGTCATTTCGCAATTTCGGCCACTTAACGGGCATTTTAAGTCTTGTGTTTAACAATTTTCCTTGTAATTTTCTAACCGGGATCCAATCGAGGTTCCGTTTGTTCCTACAAGTCTATTTAAGTTTGAACAAGCTGTCCGTGCCAAATTTTGGTGATTTCAGTGGTCATTTCACAATTTCGGCCCCCGAACGGGCCTTTTTAGTCTTGTGTTTTACAATTTTCATGCAAATAACATTATGTTTATCCAACACCATTATATAATGCTATCTAGTGAGAGAGCAGTGATTATAACTATGTTAGATAAGAGGACTACATGATGATAAACAACCACAAAAATCCACAAAAATCCACAAAAGCAGTTACAATCTTCAAAATGAGCAAAAGTACCTTGCATATTACTGCAATGTTAATGGCATCTGAAGGTCGAAGACCAAAGCTTACACCTCCCGTTTCCTTTCCCCAATTGAGATTTAAAAAAAAAAAAAAAACTTTATCAGTTAAATATTACTATTAAAGCAAGTTTTATGGAAAATATTAGTCAAACAAAATACAGGCTTGTAACAGGAATATGCCTTTGTGAGGGATGAATTCAGAATACACTAAAATAAAAAGATACCAGATTTGGAGACAAAAGATTTCGGAGCAATTAGGGATGAATTATGATGAGAGAGGGATTAAGAGTTACCAAGGAATGCATTTGTGGTGTTGAAGCAAGCTTTCAAGAAACTTAAACTTTGATGAGTCAGTGGGGTCCGTAACTCGTTTGCCATTTTTGTTTTCCTTCAATCAACAAGGCTGCTGCCATTAATTTCTAAATTGAGAAGGCTTAGCCAACAATGTATTCATGTCCAAAATTATCATGAAAACTAAATATATATATATATATATATATGAAAAATAGGTGTGATACTTGCACACAAATAAAATATATATTGTTTGATTTTTAAATTTAAAAATAGTTTTGAAAATTAAACCAAATAAGGTGATTAATTTTCATTTTTATACAACCCAGACATAAAGTAAGGTTCACATATGGGATCCAGGGGCGGGCGTCATGTCGTGTCATCTTAGCTTAACACTAACTCGACCTGTTTATTATTCTGTGGTATCATATCGGGTTATTTTCAATTCATGTCCGGTTTGTGTCGTGTTAATGTGTCATGTCAAAAAATTTCACTATTAACTAAAAGAATCAAATGTACTGAAAAAATTTAAAAATTTATTCACAAGTTAAATTTAATGAAACTAATATCTATTAAATGAAAATATTTATAAAAATATTTGATTTCAACTTAATTTTATTTTCTTAATTTATAAAAATACTTGAGGCCCCACTAGAGTTGTAATGAGAGAACTCTGATTCTGATTGCCTGAGATAAGCACACGATGGGTTGTCTGAAATGCTTCTGATATCCTTGTTAATTGTTCACGCCTATGATCTGGCGAATTAATCGCTCAAAAGGATCCTCAACCTAAACAGCCATTATCAATAATATTAGCTATGCTGTGAAAAAAGTTAGTTGTAGCAGCAGCAATGGCAGAGAGAGAGAGAGAGAGAGAGAGAGAGAGAGAGAGAGAGAGATTACAAATAGTGCAAAATTTTTGCCTGCCCATTTCATATTGCTACCAATATATTCCCATCGTCCAGTGTGTAGGCAGATTACATGTACTGAGGCTCTCCAACTAATGTCAGAAAACTGCAAAAGATGTAAATACTAGTATTTACTACACAAGATTAAATTAATTCCTTGTAGCCATCCCTCCATAGAATGGAGAAAACCATTATTTTGGGTTAGAATATGGTTTATGAATCAAATATCAGAAAAAGCATCCATTGTATTTTCCGTAGAATTTGAGCAGCCAACATCAACTTCATATGCATTCAGTTGAAAATACCAAAAAGAAAAAAGAAAAGAGGAAAATGTAAGAAACATATATGAGGTGCTTGTAGCATACATATATGTATTCAGTATATAAATAGCTGAAAAGTTAGCCAAATACATATCCTCAAAGTATTCATTTAACATGGCAGAAAGCTTTTCCCAATGTGTTACGAATAACACATGCGAAAAGAATTGTGATAGAAATACTTACTTTTGCAAGGAATGAAATGAAAAGCTCGGACAAAGGAATTTGATTTCTTCTTACGGACCTATTCGATCTAAACTTGTTTATATTCTCGAGACATGTGTCTTTAATCGTCTCTCTCAAGAATCGCCCTCACACCTGCATCAAGCATAATCAAGTACCGAGCCTCTATTCAACAATAAATGTGCAATTCCCTTGACACCAGAGACTAGTTAGTAGTATGGTGTTCTTGTTGCAATCTCACATTTATTTTATTTAATCTTCTTGAATATGTTCAGAATAATGTATCATTTGTGCAGACGAAAAATAAAGATGACATTTGATTGTGCCAAGCCTGGAAGCTAGTTACTGCAGATATAAATAACAAGCTTTACTGCAAGGGAATTTTTCATTCAACTTCAACAATTTTTTCAGAGGCATTCCAGATGGTTTTATGACTTGTGAAGCAACGGTAAATACTTAAACCATGCATCCAGATAATATAATCGCTACTCAAATAATTAGCACTGACCAATCAATGTAAGTCAGCCCAGTCAATTTCAAGCTGATTTTCAGCTTAAATGTCATTATTTTTATTTTATTTTTTCCCTTTCAGTTAATGTAGTTCTATTGTCTCAACAAGATGATTCAACATTCGATAACAAATAATCTGGAGGCTTGAAAATTTTGGGAATTATTGAAGTAAATCGTGTAGATTTGGAATTTGTTCATTTGATTAAAGTATCAAAACAAATTCGGATTTTCTTTAATAGAAAAATAATTACTATGGCTCTACCAGCACCTTGTTATTTCCAAATGTGTCTTAAGCCCGGCCGGATTGGCCCATGGCCTATTATCCGAATGACTGGTGGCCAGTTTGCTGTGATTGTTGGTGAACAAACATAAGCTCACAAGAGATGAGGCCCTCTGGTGCTCTGATTTGGTTTCCTGGACAGCATAAGAGCTTCACTTCCAATCTTTAACCAAAATGGGAAATAATCGTCAGTGCCTACTTTGACAGAAAAGCCTAAGTCTTTCCATAAATATATGATGATAGTGGACAACTTCGTAGAATATTTCAAGTGAAAAAAATAAATAAAATAAAATAAAAAATTGTGAACAGTACTAGTAAATTTACTCAAAACCACATATCATGATAACTATGAGTCAAACCACATATCATCCTCAAATCCAGTTTGCATAGCGATAAATTCAGCTACAAGGAATTATTAGGTACGTGAATTTACTCAAAATTTTGAGAAATAATTTTGATAGTATGTATGGTAATAATTTAACTATAGTTTTTCTTTTGAAAAGTACAAAAATTGACAATAGCGCATGAACAACAAAAGAAATATGGAATAACATTCTCACACAACTTTGTGGATGCACGCGCATACAAACACACACAGATTCTTAGTTTCTAGTAGAAATTCCATGGCTATTATTAATCACCTACATATAGTTTATCTCACTAAAAAGAATCAATCCATTACATAGTATGTCAACTAAGAGAAAATCAAAATTCAAAATTCTCAAAATAAAAGAGAAACTCAAAATTCAAAGAAACTCAAAATTCTCAACAAATAAACTTTCAGATGATATGTATAGTTCAATGGAAACTCTTAAAAAGAACAGTATAAGTTAGTTATTCTACTCCAAATAAAAGAGAATGCATTGGCGAACTTGCCTTGAAACTGCCCTCTTTTCCCTGCAACTCTCAAATCAGTTACCAATGAAACAAGCTTTGAAACTTCAGATAAATCTAACAGTTCTTCATATAATTTCATCCCATCAACCACATTAACCTATTGATGAAAACCGGAAAATCTTAGAACTAGAAGATACAAAATAAGTAAAGCTATGTTTCAACAAAATTTTAAGAATAAATAGCTTAAAGGAATAAATCTGAAAGAGTAAAGGAATATTACCGCCTTTCCATCTAATATCTCAGTGCCAACAAAAGTTTTTGGGCTAATCATGACATTTTGCTTCTTATGTGGATTTTCCATAGAATTTGAATCACTCTCCACAGACACATTGCAAGGCCCTTCAAAAAAGAGTAGGAATTAGAAACTTTAAACGATAAGCCGATGCCAGCCGCAGCATCAGAAAAGAAAAAGGGAGGAGCGAAATTGTTGACATTTTTAAGACAAACATAAAATAGGAGTTTTATGTGAAACTAGTTAATGGTAGTGGGTATCTAGAAACAGCTTTAAACATTCTTTTCAATTAGTATAACCACCCCTTGTATAATTCAAACTCCTTAAGAACTCCACACACAAATAAATAAAAGGAGGGGAAAAAAAAACCTTTAGAATCTGAGGAGAATTTATCGTCCTCTTGCCTTTCCATCTCAGGTTCGGAATTGCCAGACATCGTTCTTTGTGAATCAACAGAACTCCTGACACACCTATCTGCTTGAGGTTTTGCAACCGTATCTGCTCCAACACCAAACCCTATAAGCCAATATTGCCCCACAATTTTTCTAATGATCAAGGCATCATGTTAATTGATGGTAAAAATTTCTTTCTGCTGTTGCCCAGTAATATGGCTCTATTTAATCAAATATAATAAGACCAAACACATATTATTATCAGGAGTGATAAACTATTGCCATCTAAAAGATTCACCACAATCTATTTTGAGAAAATAGTGATAAAAAAGTTATGACTTAATACAAAAGAAACAAACTGCAAATTTTGTCATGACTTTCATATTGAAAGTGAGAAAATAATGGCACAGTGACTAGAAGGAAGACAATCATGACTTCAGATACTCTTATGTTGCTACAATGATATCTAAGACTACAACAAATAGAAGATCTATGTATTGCTGCCAAAAAAACAAAATTGTAACCTGCTGGTACATTCATGTATGCCGCATTTCGTTGTCATGTTAAAACATCTTTCAAGGCTTTTAAGACACTGAAACTTATTATATGGCATAATCAATGTCCTCTATTGTCATGCTTTTAACATCTTTAAATGTTTTCTTTCCTCTGTGTTCTCCGAAGTACACTATATAGACCTGTTTATAACCATACAAGTTACAACTTTTTGTTCTTTATCATACTTTTAATTTTACACTATATAGACCTGTTCCTCTTTCCTCTGTATCATACTTTTAATTTTATTTTTGTTCTTCTGTATTCAATAATTATATACATAGTTTCTAACTTAAACAACATACATCCCCTATATATATATATATAATTAATTCAATTACATCACAAATTAACCATAAATCCTTAATATTTATTCTTAACGTCAAACTTTTTTAACTTAATTTTCATTAATTATATTTTACAGATACATACATACATACACTGTAAAAAAAACACAATCTGAAATGGAGGTAAGGAGACAAAGCAATCAAACATTATAATGTGTAAACACACCTACAATAACCAAGGAATCAAACACATTTTACGGTATTGAATTAACGAAGAAATCAAACACGTTTACAGCAATGAAGCGAGCAATCGAGGGAGACGGAGCAGTACAACAACGAAGCAATCGAGCAAAAGAGAGACGGCGACAATGAAAAGAAAAGGGGCGGCAGTCCCAAAATAGTCCCAAAATCAGTCCCATAAATTCAAAATATCAAAGAGACAGAATGTCGTCGGTTGCGATCGGCGCTGTGAGAAAGGCAGACAAAGAAGAAAAAGATGAGGAGGCACCGTTTGAGGAAATGCCGTCGGCGGCGCGATAGAGCGAGAGGAAGAGAGACGAAGAAGAAAAAGGGGAGGAGGCGGTGTGAGAGAGTGAGAGGGAGAGGGAGAGGAAGATGGAGATGGAGAGATGGAGATGGAGAGAGAGACATACCTCTGTGTTGCTGTGCGCCGCTTGAGGGAGAGAATGAGATGAACAAAAATTATGTTGGGTGTTCCTTAGGTCTTATTTGTTTATTTACCAAAAAGGTCGGTCAAGTCTTTAAAAAAAAAAAAAGAAAAAAAAAATACAAAACGACGTAGTTTGGACTTCTAATTAATTGGCGACGAAAATCCTTCCGTCGCCATATGTATCGTTCACCTTTTCCGCAACTATTTTATTTCTGTCGCCAAAAATTACAAATCAGCGACCAAACTTTTCGTCGCTATATATTAATTTAGTCGCGAAAACATTTTTGGCGCTCCCGCGCAGAAATTTAAGTTGGCGCCAAACCTTTTGGCGACAAAAAATCTCAACTCGTCACCAATAGTTTATTTTTTGGCGACCAACAAGTATATTGTCGCCGATTATATACAATTGGCAACAAATTTCAGTTTGGTTGCTAAAAAACGTCACCAAAAATGTTTTTTGTTGTAGTGAGAATCTCCTCTCCACTTAAACATGCCCATGATCTCGGCTAAGGTGATTTGGTTATGATTTACTGCCCAAAAAGGGTTTAATGTGGGTTGAAAATCCACATTATATCCAAACGATTCAAAATCCACATTATAGCCACAGAGAAAAACAAGATTCAATATCCAAACGAAGTAGAAACAGAAACACAGGTGTGGCAAGTATAGTGCTATGCATTCAGAAATGTGTCGAACAAAGGATTTGAATGAAGATACAAATTCGATAGCAACACAAGTGCAAGCACGGATATATATAAAATACTTCAAGAACAGTAAGAAACTGAAATCAGGGATTTACAGTGTAGAGCTAAAGAAACGAACGTTGGGATGAAGTTTGTTAAAGTCAGATGATGTAGATGACTAGAATCAAATGTCCGAAAGCTCGCCGAAGGTGATGAACAAACGACTGCAGAAAGCTTGAAAGAACAACAATGGCAATTTGGGGGTTCTAGAGAAAGAAAATTTGAGACGATAGATAGTTTTGAATTGTGAAAGTGAAAAGACGAAGAGAGAGAGAGAGAGAGAGAGAGAGAGAGAGAGAGAGTTTTGTCAAAAATTGAAAAAACGGAAAAACATAATGAAATTGCCTTGGACGATGTGCCTGCCAGGCGGTGGGGGTAGAAACAACGTGATTTGACGGTATGTGTCAGGTACGAGCCAATAAGAATGGGACACGTGAAAGAAACGATTGAAATGACGGTGCATGACAGCTCATGCATAGTTGAAACTCTTAAATTCTTGAAATAATGAGGCAATAACCTCGGCTAGAGGAGCGATCTCCGCTGAGATGCTTAAAGAACTTGGTTCTCGGTTCTTGATTCTTGATAAAATGGGCAACTGAGTCCTGGTTACTTGAAGCTAACGAGTCATGGTCTCGGTTGGGGTGGGCTTGCGTTTTGGCCGATACGTTGGGTAATCAAACGATGTAGATTCCATCACCTCAGATTGCCAAGGTAATAGTAGGGGGCAGTTGTGAGGAAGTATTTTATGAAAGACACCACGTGGCTAAGGTGGCGCAGAGATGCCAGCCGATGTGCCACGTGGATTGGTCATGTTTGCCGAGGTGATCGCGGCATTGCCGAGATGTTCTGCGGTAACGCCGGATTCCCGAGATATTCAGATAAGGGATAAGAGTCCTAGATCAAAAGAGGCTCTTGGTTTAGATAAAGATAAGGCTCTTGAGGAGTTTATCCCTATCTAGCCGAGTGTCCAGGATGAGCATTGAGCTTGAGTCCAACGAATCACTACTGATTATAAACATGAGGCACCCTTGTGGGTCTGAGGTATGTTTTTTCTTGTTAATTGAGTACTTGTGTGATATCCGTGAGAGATAAGATTTACTGACTTGATCATTGGAGTGCCTCCAGGTGGACGAACCACTGCTGTATTTTTATTTTCTTGTTGGCAGGTAGTTAGTTGAATCTATTCTGCCGGTGCTCTCCAGCTAAGTTCCATGTTTGGTTGTGTGGTCAAGAATCAACCCCTACATGTGCAACATGTATCTTTTTTTTACGATGACAAGTGAGAATTTCTATCAAAATCTCAAACAAATCTTTATAGAGAGTTAACATTGTTAATTGACCAAAGCGAAGGAATTTAACTTAACTAGCTCAATTAAAAATTGAGGATGTAAAGTGAGATTGACTATACAGCGTAATAGTAATAATTGTATTTTACATTTTTTTAAAATGACAATTTAACCCTGTTGAATATAAAACTACTACATACATCAAAATACATATGATTTTTTATTTATTTTTTTTACTTTTACTACTTGGTTAATATATAAGAGAATTTCTAATCAGGCATATAGTTGTATAACACTATTTTTTGGTGTGAGGTTACATGTTCAAATTATATGAATGAGAAATTCAACATTTTTTATGTTGTCCCATTTTTTACTGCCAACTCTTATAGATGCATACCGTGTAACAGAAAATAATAATAATCATTGAGAACTTCCACCAAAAAATGAAAAATCAAGAAAAGACTCAATAAGCATAAGTCAAGACTGATGAATTTGCCTAAGAGGAAAGGCAGTGGGAACTGATACTGGTGATAGAAGCTAAATAGGGAAAGTGATTTCAGTAATTGGTCAAATTCTCAATTAATGATCAAGATGTAGGCCCGTATGGGGATTTTTGTTTTTAATTAAAATATTATTGTAAGTTGTTATATTATTCATTTTTTTATTTTTATATATATCTTTTCAGCTACGATAATATTGACAATTGTGATCTAGACGCTTCTCTAGTTTTGGAATAAAAATTCGCTACAACGATGATATTACATCATAGTCACACATCGTATCACAGCATAATAATAAATGTTATATGGAAACAATAAACCTTACTAATCACCTTGCCACACATGCCTAACAAAAAAAAAAAAAACCAAACAAACAAACAACTATTAAATAATGATACTATGTCATTACTATCACTTAGTATCACTGTTATATTATATTAGATGAATTATATGCAGATGAGAGAAGGGAAAAAAATCATTAATACATGTAAAGATGCAAGTAACACTTACAATCTCACAGCTTTTCATTTACCCCCACCACAAACATACTTGCACCTCCTATGTGTTTATACTCTTTTTTTTTTTTTTTTCTCCTTTTTGTAATTCCCCCAATTCTATTTGGGTAGAAGATAATAGTGGGAAAAGATAACAAGAGAGAAAGACCAATAAAAGAGATGAAAATCATCAAGTCACATCAAATTTTTATGTTAAATCGTTGGAAAACAATATACAATTTTAGACATGTTTATTTTCATAAAATTAAAAATTAATTTAGTGAAATAAATAAATAAATAAATAAATAAATAACCATTATCAATTTTATATAATTTTATGTTATGGAAGGCCATAAATAATTTTTAAAAATTTTATATTATATTTTTTATGTTTATTTTTATCCAACTAGTTTCCATTTTCTCAAGAAAAAAAAATAAATAAATAAATATCCAAATTATTTATTTTTTTTTTATTTTTAGAACACAAACCAAACATTGAGTACTTGTGTGATATCCGTGAAAGATAAGATTTACTGACTTGATCATTGAAGTGCCCCCGGATGGACGAACCACCGCTGTATTTTTATCTTCTTGTTGGCAGGTAGTTAGTTGAATCTATTCTGCCGGTACTCTCCAGCTAAGTTCCATGTTTGGTTGTGTCGCAGGAATCAACACCTACATGTGCAACATGTATCTATTTTTTACGATGACAAGTGAGAATTTCTGTCAAAATCTCAAACAAATCTTTATAGAGAGTTAACATTGTTAATTGACCAAAGCGAAGGAATTTAACTTAACTAGCTCAATTAAAAATTGAGGATGTAAAGCGAGATTGACTATACAGCTTAATAGTAATAATTATATTTTACATTTTTTTAAAATGACAATTTAACCCTGTTGAATATAAAACTACTAAATACATCAAAATGCATATGATTTTTTTTTTTTTTATACTTTTACTATTTGGTTAATATATAAGAGAATTTCTAATCAGGCATATAGTTGTATAACACTATTTTTTGGTGTGAGGTTACATGTTCAAATTATATGAATGAGAAATTCAACATTTTTTATGTTGTCCCATTTTTTACTGCCAACTCTTATAGATGCATACCGTGTAACAGAAAATAATAATAATCATTGAGAACTTCCACCAAAAAATGAAAAATCAAGAAAAGACTCAATAAGCATAAGTCAAGACTGATGAATTTGCCTAAGAGGAAAGGCAGTGGGAACTGATACTTGTGATAGAAGTTAAATAGGGAAAGTGATTTCAGTAATTGGTCAAATTCTCAATTAATGATCAAGATGTAGGCCCGTATGGGGATTTTTGTTTTTTATTAAAATATTATTGTAAGTTATTATATTATTCATTTTTTATTTTTATATATATCTTTTCAGTTACGATAATATTGACAATTGTGGCCTAGACGCTTCTCTAGTTTTGGAATAAAAATTCGCTACAACGATAATATTACGTCATATTCACACATGGTATCACAACATAATAATAAATGTTATATGAAAACAATAAACCTTACTAATCACCTTGCCACACATGCATAACAAAAGAAAAAAAAAATAAACAAACAAACAAACAACTATTAAATAATGATACTATGTCAGTCGTAGCACTTAGTATCACTGTTATACTATATCGGAGAAATTATATGCAGGTGAGAGATGGGAAAAAAAAATCACTAATACATACAGAGATGCAAGTAACACTTGTAACCTCATAGCTTTTCATTTACCCCTACCATAAGCATACTTGCACCTCCTATGTGTTTATAATTTTTTTTCTCCTTTTTCTACCAGCTTGTAATTCCCCTTATTCCATTTGGGTAGAAGATAATAGTGGGAAAAGATAACAAGAGAGAAAGATCAATAAAACAGATGAAAATCATCAAGTCACATCAACTTTTTATGTTAAATTGTTGGAAAACAATATACAATTTTAGACATGTTTGGTTTGATTTTCATAAAATTAAAAATTAATTTGGTGAAATAAATAAATAAATAAATAAATAACCATTATCAATTTTATATAATTTTATATTATGGGAGGCTATAAATAATTTTTAAAATTTTTAAATTATATTTTTTATGTTTATTTTTATCCAACTAGTTTCCATTTTCTCAACAAAAAAAAAAATAAATAAATAAAAATCCAAATTTTTTTATTTTTTATTTTTAGAACACAAACCAAACATTTAAACTAATTTTCTAGATCTGTTGATGTGTAAAAGAGATAATTAATTAATGATTAGAAAAGATATGAGAGAGGCTTGCTTTAGATATTTTACCTATATTCCCCTCCAGACATCTATCTAGACTGAAGGTTGTTATCCAGGCATATAGAGCCCACTACTGGTCTAGTGTCGAATATTTCAAACATTTATAATCTATTCAATTTATTGCATTTTTTATTAAAAAAAATGAATGGTTACTTTTTAAAAACACACTTGTCAATCATTTTTTTATAGATAAATGCTATAAATTAAAAAAAATACAATTATTGGTTTGATCTAATTATTATTATTATTATTATTATTATTATTTAATGGATGATATACAAGAAGAACATTGCAAAATAAGCTGTTTGAATAATCAAAACTAGACTTGTGGTGGACCCTAAGGACTTGGCCTGCACCCTCCAGTGGTGATGGGTGACTGGAGGGGTGCTTAGTCCATATTTTAATAGACCACTATATCATTGGATTTAAAAAGTGTGTCTAACTTTTGGGTTAGAGTAACACTACTTTAAAATGTTTAGGATAAACTATACCTTTCACCTTATAGTGTGATTCAAATTTTACTCTACTTTTTATGGTTCAAAATTGAATAATTTAATCCCTATACTTTAAGTCCAAATTCAATTTGGTCTTTCATTTATATATATATATATATATATATATGTCACCTTAAAAAATTGACACATGTCCCAAAATTGTTAATTTTAACATTAAATTTAATTAGAATGACTAAATTGAAACTGAACTTAAAATGTATGGACTAGATTATTTAATTTAAAATTATAAAAATTAAAATAAAATTTGAATCAAACAATAGGAAAGAAAAATATAATTAACTCAATTGCTTATTTAGCTTACATCTGCGATAAAAAGAAAAAAAAGAAAAAAAAAATTGAATCTCAAAATAAAATAAAAATAAAAAAACAAACGAAAGGAAAATGGGGTCTTTTCACTCATTGATCAAATTCTTAACATGTTAAAAATCATACGATAAAAAAAATGTAAAACAGGAAAACGATATTGGTGACAACGTTTAAATAGGGAGAGCAAGTTCGTAAAGGTTAAACAATGATGGGTTAAGGACTTAGAGATTAGTCGTGGACAACTTTCGTAAAGGTTAAATAGCAATAGACTAAGGATTGACAAATTAGTCGTGGACAACTATAACGATTCTGGTTTAGACCCGACTAATTTATTGTTTTGGATCCGGGATTCCTTGCTTTGAATGGTTGTTCATGTCCTTATTCACCTTATTTCTAGTTAGGTTTGGGTATTGTTGCATTTGGAACAGATTGGGAGTTAGTTTTTCAAAAGAGTTGTTACCCAGATTTTTGCTTGTTAGCTCGAACGGTCATTCTTACGCTCGAACAGTCTTTGGGATCTCCCAATATTTTTGTAGATCTAGAAAACTTCTGGGAGTATAGTGTTCTTCGCTCGAGCGGTCTTTCTTGAGCTCGAACAGTCTACTTCTGTCTGCAAAACTTCTGCGATGGTGTCATTGTGCGCTCGAGCGGTCACTTTAGTCGCTGAAGTGGTGTCACCTATTGTGTCTGTCGCTCGAGCAATGTTTTGGTCACTCAAGCAGTCTGCGAGTATATCAGTTGGGAAAAGTGACTTTTTGGATCACTTTTTCACTTCTCTTTCTCTCTAAAAATTTCAAAAACCCTAAGCTCATATCTCTCTCTCTCTCTCTCTCTCTCTCTCTCTCTCTCGTTCTTGATTTCAAGTCCCAAATACACCATTATTTGTCGATTTCACCACCCTTGTCAATTGGAGAAAAAGGTAGAGCATGTCGATGGCTTCGTTCTAATAGAAGAGGATCTCATTTTTGGCTACATCAAAGTTTCATTCTTGCTTCCACTTGTCTCCTAGCTTTAAGGCAGGTATTTCTTCAACTTTTAGCATGCTTTTTACCTTAGTTATTTGTCTCTTTAAAGAATCTAGCAATTTAAGGATTTTGGGTAAACCTAGGGTTTGGTTTTGGAAATTAAAAAGAGGGGTTTTCAAATGGGTCATTGAAAAACATTGCGGGAATGTGTTTATAGTTAAGTTATGTTAAAATCGTGGATTTCCTTACTGGAAATTGATTTTAAAAGTAATGAAGATTTTGTTTTAAAATCATGGATGTTGGTTTATGAAGGAAAAATGGAAATGATGTTGGTTTTGAAAGATTAGAACGAATGTATGTGTTGATGATGATGTTAGAGTTTGATATGTAATATAACTCCCATCTTGGAAATGCGATTATATATTTTATTGAAAATTATTTGTTGAATAGAAATATCTGTTTTGGCCTATCGGTGGAGGATAGCTTTGATTGTTGTAGAAATTATATGAGAATTAGGTGGAGGCCGAGTATCAGAAACCAACGAGTTTATTGCAATCCTTGCCTATAGCCTAGTGAAAGTGGGAGCTTGTAACGATGGATTCGGTTGTAGATCTTCCGAGGACTCAACGGAGTAATGATGCCATGTGGGTGATAGTTGACCGGTTAACTTAACACACTTTGTACCTATGCGCATGAGTGACTTGTTAGATTTTCTTGCCGACAAAATGCCTTGGGCACTAGATTGACTTTTAGCACCTCCTATCATCCTCAGACTGACATAAAGTCCAAGCGAACCATTATGATCTTAGAGGACATGGTACATGGTTGTGTTCTTGATTTTAAAGGGTCATAGGAGAAGTACTTGCACTTGGTAGAGTTTGTCTACAGTAATAGCTTTTAGGTGAGTACTGTCATGGCAGCATTTGAGGCTTTGTATGGCTGACCATGTAGATCTCTAGTGTATTGGGTCGAGGTGGGTGATGCACATATGTTAGGTCTTGAATTAGTTCGGGAAACGACGAAGAAGGTCATGCTTATTCGCAAGAGGTTGGTTTCGGCTCAGAGTCGCCGGAAGAGCTATGCCGACAGTAGGAGAAGACCTCTATCTTTTGAGGTAGGAGATCATGTATTCTTGAAAATACCATCGAGGCAGGGTTTGATAAGGTTTGGGCAGAGTGGGAAGTTGTCTTCTAGATTTATAGGGCTTTTTGAGATCCTAGAGCACATTGGGCAGGTAGCGTATTTTTTGGCCTTACCACCCCATTTTTCTGAGGTTCATGATGTGTTTCATATTTGTATGCTCCAAAAGTATGAGCTTGATCCTTCACACATGTTGGATTGGACCGAGTTAGATGTAAATGAAGATGCCTCGTATGAGGAGAGGCTAGTTCAAGTTTTAGATACTCGGGACCAAGTCTAGTGAGATAAGACTATTCTGTTGGTAAAGGTGTAGTAGCGACACCATGGGGGTTGAGAAGGTGACTTAGGAGTGTACGGCGGAAGTGTGTGAGAAGTATATGCACCCATTTGTTAATGTTTGAAACTTGTATTGAAAATCTTATTGATGTTATGAGATGTAAACATTGTAAATGTTTTGGAAAGCAAATTGTAATATTTAGTGTTGAAAAACTTTGTTATTCATTGTTACTAGTATGGATGAGAAATAGATGGGTCATGGTTGCAAGTTGAATTCGTTATCATTGTAGTACTCAATTTAAATACTATGGTTGTTGGATTGATTTAAATTTCAGGCACAAAATTCCTTAAGCGGGGAGATTATAAAGATTCTGGTTTGGACCTGATGCATTTATTGTTTTGGATTCGGGAATCCTTGCCATGGATGATTATTCATGTCCTTATTCATCTTATTTCTAGTTGGGTTTGGTTGTTTGGTTGTTTGGGTGTTGTTACTACATTTCAAATAGGTCGAGAGTTAGTTTTCAAAAGAGTTGTTGCCCAGATTTTTAGTTATTCGCTCAAGCGGTCATTCTTACTCTCGAACAGACTTTGAGATCCCATCGTATTTTTTTTGCAGATCTGCGAAACTTCGGGGAGCAGAGTATTCGTCGCTCGAGTGGTTTTTCTTACGCTCGAACGGTCTTCTTCTGTCTGCAAAACTTCTGGGAGGGTGTCGTTGTGTGCTTGTGCGGTGTCACTTATTGTATCTGTCGCTCGAGCAGTGTTTTGGTCGCTTGAGTGGTCTGCGCATATATCAGTTCGGAAAAGTGAATTTTTGGATCGCTTTTTCACTTCTCTTTATCTCTAAAAATTTCAAAAACACTAAGCTCATTACTCTCTCTCTCTCTCTCTCTCTCTCTCTCTCTCTCTCTCTTTCTCTAGTTCTTGATTTCAAGTCCCAAATACACCATTGTCCGTCGATTTCTTCACCCTTGTCCTTAGGAGAAAAAGGTAGAGAACATTGAGGGCTTCGTTCTAACCGAAGAGGATCTCATTTTTGGCTCTATCAAAGTTTCATCCTTGCTTCCCCTTGTCTCCTAGCTTTGAGGTAAGCATTTCTTCAACCTTTGGTATAATTTTTATCTTAGTTATTTATCTCTTTAAAGAATCTAGCAATTTAGGGATTTTTGGTAAACCTAAGGTTTGATTTTGGAAATTAAAAAGTGGGATTTTCAAATGGGTCATTGGAAAAGGTTGTGGGAATGTGTTTATAGTTAAGTTATGTTAAAATAACAGATTTCCTTACTTCAAATTGACTTTGAAAGTAAAGGGGATTTTGTTTTAAAATCATGGATATTGTTTTTATCAAGGAAAAATGGAAATGATTTAGGTTTTGAAAGATTGGGATGAATGTATATGTTGATGATGATGGTAGAGTTAGATATGTAATATCACTTCCATCTTGGAAATGAGTATATCTTTTATTGAAAATTATCTATTGAATAGAAATATCTGTTTTGGGCTATCGATGGAGGATAACTTTGATTGTTGTACAAATTGCATGAGAATTTGGTGAATCGAATCTAATTTCTCATTCATTATGCATCGTGCATTGTTTCATACTTAACATTGAAAATGTATCGTTTTGAGAAAAATTGGTGAATACTTTGGTGAATGAAGTTAGGGGGTGTGGTTATTGTTGTTATGTTGGCCTGTGTGTCTCTAGTGAAAGTCCAGAAACCTGCACGGTTATGGGCCGATCCTTCCGGTTACTACTGGTAAAATGGCTTTGGTAGTGCTTGTATAGCCTACTGATAGACACGTACCTAGAGATTTCTAGTGTTTTGTATCCACCACCCTATTTTCTGTTATAAAAAGATGTTTTCTTGAATTGATATATAATCTGGTATTGCATTGTTTTGAGAAGGAAATGTGAAGCGTTTTGACAAATGGCATGCTTGTGGAAAATAACTTTCAGGTGCTAATGATATGCCTCCACCAAGGACATAGCTTGGGGAGACCAGGAGCCGAGGTTTCCCTTTTTGTTTATCTATTGTAATTATTTTGAACAAGCCTTGGGCTTTAACTGTATTGAGTTAAACTCACTTTTGTTGTACCTAAGTATTGTCTTGGAAAGATGTCGCCATTAAGACATTAATTTATCTATTTAACCTTTATTTCAATTTCCATCCATGTGGCATATGATATAGATTTAGGAGTTAAGATTTGTAATGTATATCTGCATATGTCACCTTTTGTATGACAAACTTATATAAATGAGGGGTTATTGTTCTGTAAATGGCGTTTTCCATTTAAGACAATGAGTGGGTTTATTGTTGTTATTTTGGGGCATTACAACTTGGTATTAGAGCTATCGAGTTTGAATACTTTGGGATCGTGGGATGTTGTTTTTACCATAACTAGGTATCTAGTTAGATAGTATTAGAAATAGACCTGGTATGCTATGTAATAACATGCTTATGTGACTAAGTTAGTATGAGATTTAATTTCATAGACATTGATTGGGTTTATGAGTTTCTAGAAGTCCTGTTAGAAGAGCACTTGATCAATGTTATTTCTAACTGGAACTCTGGCAATGTCGTGGGATGATCATTATCTAGAAAGGAAGTTCGTATATGTTTATGTGATTAGATGCTTATGTGGAATCAATTATTTATTGTCTACCGTATTAAGACGTGAATGAATTAGCTTCGGTACATTTGTAAATGTGTTAATCTTTTGTGTTACCTTTAGTAGGATGTCAGGACGTGGATATGGTGGTGGTAGGTGTAGTAGGCCTAGGTGGAAGGAGGTACCATTACCGGATGATATTTCGGCGCAGAAAGAGGGAGTTGGTCAGGCCAATGTGGCCGAGCCAGTAGGTTAACAAGCCAAAGGCGCTTTGGCCTGCGAAATAGTCAGAGTTTTGTTGGAATCCATACACATTCTTAGGGCAAAGAATCAAGTCCAGTCCTATGTTGTGATGACACGATCGTCTTTTCTGAAGAGGGAGTTCTTTCAGTCGAATTCGAATAAGTGTTTGGGGCATCCTAAGGGGTCACTGAAGGCTGATCAGTGGCTTAAGAAGATGGTGAAGACGTTCGAGGTTGAGAGTGACCTTGGCATCTTCCCAATTGAAGGGAGATGTGGGTCAATGGTAGAAGTATGCTTGAGGGCACATTAGGGTGACTTGGGAGGCCTTTGTTAACGTCTTCGAAGACAAGTTTTTGCCTCCCACTGCTAGGGAGAAGTTAAGAGAGCAGTTCCTGAAGCTCAAGCAGCTTAATACATCGATAGTTGAGTTTGAGGCTGCCTTTACCAGTTTGTTGAGGTTTGCACTGGATCTTGTCGCGATGGAGGAACGCCTTTGTATCGAGTTTAAGAAGAGGTTTAGGACCGGGCTCCTTTTCATGGTGGTTGGGTCTATGATTTGGGATTAGAGTCACCTTGTAGAGGCAGCGACTCATCTTAAGACCGTGATCTAGGTGGAGGAGGAGAGCATCATAGGCTCCAGGCAGAGGAGTTAGAAGGTTCAGGGAGAGAATCAAGAGAACAAAAGGCACTAGGGTTCCACCCCACAACAATCCTAGGGAGCATTGTCTAGATCCATATTTCTTGTACCGAGTTCTGGTTTGGGGAGAGGTAATCAGGGTTGGATCACTTGTTTTAAGTGTGGTCAGCTGGGCCACAAGTTTTCAGTTTGCGCACAGATGGGAGGAGGGCAACAGTCTGCATCGTCTTTGACTCGTTCTTAGAGCCAAAATCAGAGAAGAGGGCAGCCGCCTACTTGTTATTAGTGTGGGCAATCATGGCACTTGATGAGGTTTTGCCCTCAGTCTGGTGGCATATCTGGTGTGTGTGGCTTGAGGCAGACACAAAGCCATCGGCTACCCAACAACACGCACTCGAGGGCCAATTAGGGAGCCTTTTCGGCTTAATCAGTGTATCAGACCTATACTACGAGAGGTTAGGGGGTACAGCAAAGACCCACGGGGTGTGTGTATGCTATTACCACACCAGATTTGTTGCCAGCACCTTCTATAGTGAGAGGTAACTTTTTGTTATGCAACTCTATTGCCAATATGTTGTTGATATTGGTGCATCTCATTCTTTCATTTCTTCTGCATTCACATTAGCATTAAGGTTATAAGTGGCTCGATTAGTATCTCTACTCAGGGTAGAGTGACTTGTTGGAGATAAGGTTGTCTTGAAGCTGTAGAGATCATGAGATAGAGGTTGTCAGTCACCGACTTCCTTTCGCTTTTGTGTTCTTAGACATGTCGAGTTTTGATATCATTTTGGGCATGGATTAGTTGTCTTTATACCGTGCTGTTATAGACTATTACCGTCAGAGGGTTACAGTGTGCACCTTAAGTGGTGATTGTTTTTATTTTATGCGGGACTGAGCTGATAGGGTTTTGTTGCCAATGTATGACCCACATGGTCGGGGCGAGCTTAGCTTTCTTCTTGCAACCTTCTTGAGTAATGAGAGTGATGTGGTCCGAGTTGAATTATCGAGGGTAGTTTGTAAATATCCGGACGTCTTTCCCAAAGATCTTACTTGTTTGCCACCCTACCGTGAGATTGAGTTCTCCATTAATTTAGTGCCCGGCACAACACCGATTTTCATGGCACCGTATAGATTTGTGAGTTAAGGACTCAACTCCAAGAACTGTTAGATAAGGGCTTTGTTCGCCCTAGTACATCGCCTTGGGGAGCACCGACTCTCTTTGTTAAGAAAAAAGATGGGTGCATCGATTACCGAAAGTTAAACCAGGTAACTATTAAGAATAAGTATCCATTGCCTCATATGGATGATTTGTTTAATTAGTTGAAGGGTTCTCGTTATTTTTCTAAGATTGATTTGAGATCGGGTTATCACCAGTTAAGGGTGAAGGAGGAGGATATTCAGAAAATGACATTTCGTACGTGGTATGGCCACTATGAGTTCTTAGTGATGCCTTTTGGGCTAACTAACGCACCGGCTTTGTTTATGAATTTAATGAATTGAATCTTTTGTGAGTCCCTAGCCTGTTTCATGGTTATCTTTGTTGACAACATTTTAATCTACTCATCCTCCGAGGACAAACATGAGGAACACTTGTGGGTTGTACTTGGGTTTCTTAAAGCACACTGTTCATACGCTAAGTTCGGTAAATGCGAGTTTTGGTTAAGAGGAGTTGAGTTCCTAGGCCTTGTGGTATCCAAGAAAGGGGTGACTATAGACTCTTCTCAGGTAGAGGCAGTGCAAGATTGGAAACAACTTAAGAATGTCTTTGAGATCCGAAGTTTCTTGGGTTTAGTCGAGTTTTACCAACGTTTTGTGAAAGACTTCTCTAGATTGGCCTCACCTTTAACTAAATTGACCAAGAAGGAAACTAAGTTTATGTGAAGTGAGACTTGTGAAAAGTTGTTCCAAGAACTTAAGGTTAGAGTCACCACTGCTCCAATTTTGATTATTCTAGAGAGGGATTTGGGTTATTTGGTTTATTGCGTTGCGTCTCAGGAAGGTTTAAGTTGTGTATCTACGCAAAAAGGGAAAGTGGTAGCTTATGGCTCACGGCAGTTGAAAACACACGAGAGAAATAATCCTACTCATGACCTAGAGCTAGCAGCAGTGATCTTGAATTAAAAATCTGGAGGCATTACTTATATGGTAAGAGGTTTGAGGTGTTTTTCGATCACAAGAGTTTGAAATATCTGTTTTTCCAAAAAGACTTGAATTTGAGGCAGAAGAGGTGGCTGGAGTTTATGGAGGACTATGATTTTGAGTTACACTATTATCTGGGGAAGGCCAATGTAGTGGCCGACGCCTTGAGTTGGAAATCTTAAGCAGTGTAGCTACTATTGCCATCGGGGAATGGGAGATGTTGGGCACTATTTGTAAGTTTGACTTGCATCTTGGCGAGTCCTTTGAGTCAGATGTTTTGTTTACTATAGTTTCACAACCTACACTTGTGAGCCAAGTTATAGAAGCACAGTGGGGTGATCACGAAATAGAGACTATATGAGGAAAGATATCCAACGAGAAGGCAGAGAAGGGTTTAAATGCACATTCTGACTCAAGTGTGAGATACATAGACTGTCTTTTAATGCCAGAGTCTTGTAGGAAGGGGG
This sequence comes from Camellia lanceoleosa, assembly GCA_025200525.1. NCBI lineage: Eukaryota > Viridiplantae > Streptophyta > Magnoliopsida > Ericales > Theaceae > Camellia > Camellia lanceoleosa. Next base: position 56,878,874 of record CM045765.1, read on the forward strand.
TACTCTGAGTGTACAACCATTCACACCTTACAATACACCCGGGAGACACAAAGATGTACCACAACCTTCGTCGCCAGTTTTGGTAAAGTGGTATGAAAATACACGTAGCCTTGTTTTTTCTTGAGATGCCATGCTTATCAACAAGTGAAGGCTGAGCATCAGAGCCCAATGGGTTTGCTGCGACCCTTTTCTATAGCCGAGTGCAAGTGGGAGCTTGTCACAATAGATTTTGTTATGGATCTTTCGGGGACTCAGTAGGGTAATGATGCCGTATGGGCGATAGTCGACCGGTTAATTAAATCAACACACTTTGTACTTATGTGCACGAGTGACTCTGTATATTATCTTGTCGATCTTACTATTAGGAACGTAGTTTAACTTCATGGGGTCTTTGTGACTATCGTTCCGGATAGAGATTAACGTTTCATGGCTCGGTTATGGCAGAGCCTCAGATTGTCTTGGGCACTTGATTGACCTTTAGCACCGCCTATCATCCTTAGCCTGACAGGTAGTCCGGGCGAGCCATTTAGATCTTAGAGGACATGCTACAAGGTTGTGTTCTTAATTTTAAGGGGTCGTGGGAGAAATACATACACTTGGTGGAGTTTACCTACAATAATAACTTTAAAGCAAGTATTGGTATGACACCATTTGAGGCCTTGTATGGCTAACTATGTAGATCTCTAGTGTGTTGAGCCGAGGTGGATGACGCACCTATGTTAGGTTCTGAATTAATCTGGAAAATGAGGGAGAAGGTTGCGTTTACTCGTAAATGGTTGGTTTCGGCTCAAAGTCGCCAAAAGAGCTATGTCAACCGTAGGATGAGATCTTTATCTTTTGAGGTAGGAGATGATGTATTCTTGAAAGTATCATCGAGTCGAGGTTTGATGAGGTTTGTGAAGAATGAGAATTTGTCTCCTAAATTTATGGGACCATTTGAGATCCTAGAGCACATTTGGGAGGAAGCTTATCATTTGCCTTGTCGCTCTAACTTTCCAAGGTTCATGACAAGTTTCATATCTGTATGCTCTGAAAGTATGAGCCTGATCCTTCACATGTGTTGGATTGGACCAAGTTAGAGATAGATGAGGATGCCTAGTACGAGGAGAGGCCAGTTCAAGTTTTAGATAATCGGGACCAAGTCATGCGAGGTAAGATATTTTGTTGGCTAAGGTGTTGTGGCGACGCCATGGGTTTAAGATGGCGACTTGGGAGCATGATACGGAAGTCTGTGAGAAGTATCCAGACCTGTTTGTTAATGTTTGAAACTTGTACTAGAAATCTTATTCATGTTGTGAAATATAAACATTGTAAATCTTTTGGAAAGCGAATTGCAATATTTAGTGTTGAAAAACTTTGTTATTCATTGTTACGAGTATGGATGAGTAACAGGTGGGTCATGGTTGCGAGTTGAATTGGTTATCATTGTTGTATTCAATTTAAATACTATGGTTTTTAGATTGATTTAAATTTTGGGGATGAAATTCCTTAAGGGGGGAGGTTATAACGATTCCGGTTTAGACCTGACCCATTAATTGCTTTGGATTCAAGATTCCTTGCCTTTAATGGTTGTTCATGTCCTTATTCATCTTATTTCTAGTTCGATTTGGTTGTTTGGGTGTTATTGTTGCATTTGGAACATGTTAGGAGTTAGTTTTTCAAAAGAGTTGTTGCCCAGATTTTTGGTTGTTTGCTCGAGCCGTCATTCTTGCGCTTGAGTGGTCTTTGAGATCTGCTAGTATTCTTGTAGATCTGCAAAACTTCTGGGAGTATAATGTTCTTCGCACAAGCGGTCTTTCTTGTGCTCGAGCGAACTGCTTTTGTCTACAAAACTTTAGAGAGGGTGCGATTGTGTGCTCGAGCGATCACTTTTGTCGCTTGAGTGGTGTCACTTATTGCGTCTGTCACTCGAGCGTTGTTTTGGTCATTCGAGCGGTTTGTGCGTATATCACTTCGAAAAAGTGACTTTTTGCATTAGTTTTTCATTTCTCTTTCTCTCTAAATATTTCAAAAACCCTAATCTTATCACTCTTTCTCTCTAGTTCTTGACTTCAAGTCCCAAATACACCATTATCCGTCGATTTCTCCACCTTGTCCTTTGGAGAGAAAGGTACAGCAAGTCAAAAGCTTCGTTCTAATCGGATAGGATCTCATTTTTGGCTCTGTCAAAATTTCATCCTTGTTTCTCCTTGTCTCCTAACGTTGAGATAGGATGTTTTCAACATTTGATATGATTTTTACCTTAATTATTTGTCTCTTTAAAGAATTTAGCAATTTAGGGATTTGGGGTAAACCTAGGTTCTGATTTTGGAAATTCAAAAGAGGGGTTTTCAAATGGGTCATTGGAAAAGGTTGTGGGAATATGTTTATAGTTAAGTTATGTTAAAATCGTGGATTTCCTTACTTGAAATTGATTTTGAAAGTAAAGAGGATTTTATTTTAAAATCATGGATGTTGGTTTATGAAGGAAAATTGGAAATGATGTTGGTTTTGAAAGATTGGGATGAATGTATATGTTGATGATGATGGTAGAGTTGGATATGTAATATCACTACCATCTTGGAAATGTGATTATATCTTTTATTGAAAATTATTTATTGAATAGAAATATCTGTTTTGGGCTATCGGTAAAGTATAGCTTTGATTGTTGTAGAAAGTGCATGAGAATTAGGTGAATTGAAATTAATTTCTGATTCATCTTGCATTGTGCAATGTTTCATACTTAACGTTGAAAATGTATCGTTTTGAGAAAAGATGGTGAATACCTTGGTAAATCTAGTTATTGGTGTGGTTGTGGTTGTTATGTTGGCATGTGTGTCCTTGGTAAAAGTTTGAAAACCCGCGCATTCATGTGCCGATCCTTCCAGTTAGTGCCTGTAAAATGGCTTTGGTAGTGCTTTTATAACCTACTAGCAGACACGTACCTATAGATTCCCAGTGTTTTTTATCCACTACCCATTTTCTGTTATAAAAAGATGTTTTCTTTAATTGATATATAATCTGGCCTTACATTGTTTTAGGAAGAAAATGTGAAGCGTTTTGACAACGGCATGCATGTACATTCACCTTATGACTTTGTTAAGATTCATATATTGTGTTAAAGTATCTCTACTGAGTTTTGGCTCACCCTATATGGAAAGCAAGGTGCTGATGATATGCCTCCACCAAGAACATAGCTTGGGAGGACTAGCCGAGGGCTTTTCTTTTTGTTTATTTGTTGTAATTATTTTGTACAAGCCTTGGGCTTTAACTCTATTGAGATAAATTCACTTTTGTTGTACCCAAGTATTGTCTTGGAAAGATATAACTATTAAGGCATTAATTTTTTGTTTAACCTTTATTTCAATTTCCATCCATGTAGCATATGCTATAGATTCAAGAGTTAAGATTTGTGAATGTATATCCGCATATGTCATCTTTTGTACAACAAACTTATATAAATGAAGGGAGAGAGATAGCAGTCGACACCATGAGAGAGAAACTAGCACAATGGTATAGTTTGCATGGTTCTAAATGGCTGTATCAGGTAATGTATTGGTATCGGTCACAGTGTAATGGTATTTGAAGTATCGAGTGATACGCATAAAAAATTGGATGATTTGGTGGTGAAAATTTTAAAATCATTAGCAACTTTTTTAAAACTCAATAAATTTGTTTGTTTTGATTATTTTAGCTTTAATTTTTCATATTTGAATTAATAATTTGAAATCTACAAGTATGCTTTGCTTATTAACTGTACGAGCACGAAATAATCTTCTCGCATAATCATGTTGATCAAGTTTGCACTCCTCCAAACAACGCTGCTTTGCCACCTGAAAACACAAACATGAGCTAACCGGCGGGTGTGTGCTGGAAACTCCTCCGATGCCTAAGTCAGCAACTAGACAATAGACAATAAACTCTGTGTATTCTAGAATAAGAATTGGGATACCTCTACATAGGTCTGGTCATAAGTTTTTATAGACTTTACTTGGCACAATCCTATTAGGATTCCAACTCTCCTTATAAGAGTCCTTCTAGGAATTACACACCCTACTCAATACCAACCAAGTGAGATGGTTTGCACAATCCTAGTAGGACTTTACTCTCCTTAGCAGAGTCCTCTTAGGAGTCACACTCCTACTCACTACCAACCAAGTGAGGTGATTTTGCATAATCCTAGTAGGACTCTACTTTTCTTAGCAAAGTCCTCCTAGGAGTCTCAAGCCCAAGGATAATGATTATCCCTAAAACACCCTCATCACTGCAAGCCAAGTGAGATGGATGAACCCTTACCTCGGCTGACATTGCGGTGAACCGTGCTCACACAGCTCGGTGATACTTTAAGCACCACTATTAGTCTTGACTCTAAGATGACACCCTGCAGAGCTATCTTTTAGCTCGGTTCTCCCTCCAGTGATACCTCGGTCCAGGATAGCTAGGTCAGGTCACTGGTAGCCCATCTCTGACCGACCTAATGTTTAGATGATTAAGGACCGTGCTACATAAATAATTACCTCGGCCCAAACCTGAAATATAAGATGTCTTCTTGGCCTAAAACCGAGCTACACCAGCCCTTATCTCAGCCCGTTACGTGGCCCAACTCCCAAAGAAGACTCTTCTTAGCTCGGCCCAATTTATTTACAAATTACCCTCTCATCAGTAATAGAAAATTAATGTTAACAAATAAAAATTAGACATTTGACATGTAATGAATAAATTGATAAGCCTTTGTCATGCCTTTGTCATATTGCCTCAATCCCATCGATCAGAAAGAGGAAATGAGTAGCTCAAAAAAAAATAATAATAATAATAAGAAAAGAAAGAAAGAAAGAAAGAGGAAATGGGGCATCGCACGAGGGTTACAAAGAGTATACTGTTTCTCAGACTTAAAAATTTTATATTTATTTTTTAAATTTAGTAATCTGTCAAAAAGAATTTGTTAACAATTAAAGATTCAGTGATGTGTCAAAAAAATAATTAGTTAAAAATTAAAGAATATTTAATTATCAATCAATTATTTCTTGACATATCATTAAATATTAAAAATAATTTAAAAAATAAACTTATATATATCATTTTTCTGAGTTACAAATTCTAGCTCCACTTCTTGATTCCAAATGCACAGTCCTACATTGGTTAAGCAAAGTGACTTGAGGTGCTCCACCTCTTTTAAATAAGCCTTGCCTCCACGATGCTTATTAAATGCGTTTAAAAACTTTTCATGATTTTCTTTTATATTTTTAATATATTAATTCAAGTGAAAATTAGATACTTACTGGTTCAAAACGGGTATCAGTAGGTTTAAGTGCGATTTTCCCTTCACACCCCTAAATTAGGTTGTAGTCGAGTCGGGTGGTCCATTTTTCGATACGAACAGGCCACAAGCCATTATGTTATGAATCGGCTAATTTTTAATATTAATTTATTTAAGTTGTGTTTGGATTATGGTAATGTAACTTGGTTAGGGTTTGAAAAGCAAAACTAAAAATAAAAAAATAAAAAATCTCATAAAAATGCTGAAAATGATTTATCAAAATCTTACATGTACGGATCTTTAGGCTTGGCTGTGGTGCATATCACATCCAATTTTTATTTATACTTATATTCAAATGGAAAAATATTATGAACTTCACAACATATCTCGAATTTATTTAAAATTGGAGTTGTGTAATTGAAATTGAATTTGTGTAGTGTGTAATAATTTTTGAGTAGTTAAGTTTGAATTTGTAGTATTATTGATTTTGAATTTTTTTTTTTTTTTTTTTTTTTTTGAGTACACGGTATAGTATTTTAGAATATACACCTTTTTACCCTAAAAAGGGTGTGCATGATATGCAAATGGGTAAATTATACAAATGGTCCCTTTAGTTTACCCATCTTTTCATTTTGGTCCCTGTTGTTTCAATTTAATCAATTTTGTCCCTTAATTTTACAAATTGTGTCATATTAGTCTAATAAATAACAGCGGTTAAATTTGATGGAGAAAAAATCAAATGATGTTTCAATTTGGTCCCTACAGTTTATAAGATGCGTCAATTTGGTCCTTATAATTTATAGGAAATTCAAAACAAAAAGGACCAAATTGACACATTCTGTAAACTACAGGAACGAAATTGGCACATCATATGATTATCCGTCCATCAAACTTAACCGCCGTTATTTATTATACTAATATGATACAATCTGTAAAATTAAGGAGGCAAAATTGATCAAATTAAAACAATAGTGACCAAAATAAAAAAGGTAAATTACAAGGACTATCGTTGTAATTTTCCCTATGCAAATTATAACATTTATGATGTTAATTGTTAAAAATATTATTAAAAATTTTTCAATTATAATTAAAACAATGATATATAAATTCATATTTTAAATTTAATGATGTGTAATTGAGATAATTAATTGATAATTAAAAAAAAAAATATGAGCATGAAAAATAAAACATGAGAGTGAAGAACATGCCATAATCTCTACGCATCAATCAGCCTTCAGTCCACCCTTCAATCACCCTTCAATCCAAGGTAAAGCAAGCAAAGCATAAGCAGTTTCCGCCATCGTAGATCAAGCTATTTTAATAGTCGTTTTTACCACCCTAAGAGCGTGTATGTTCCTATGCTAAAGTGGTGTCATGTCTATCTGCTTGTACAGATACGATAGGAAGTCTATCTGGAGTCCTGTCTAGAATTGTATTAGTCTTACAAAAATAATGAGCCATAACAAAATATTATATAAGATATGGCTACAGAATAGACTCTTATGGGCTATTTTGGAAAGATAGTTATACTTGAAAGTGGGTTATAATCTGGGAAGTGGATTATAACCCACTTCCCAAAATAGGCCTGTCTTCAGATAATTGACAATGACAATAAGTGAATATTCATTTGAAGGTTTAAGGGAAGAAGGATTTATTTTTGGGTGAATTATAGTCATAGTCCTTCAAGTTTGATACTTGTTTCATTTTTAGTCCTTATAATTTTTGTCACGACCTAAACCCGTCTCTATAGGTTAAACGTCATAACCGGCCAGTAATCCTAAGATTACCTACGGCCACTAAACAGATCAAACAAAATAATAAGCGGCTAGTGGAAGCAAATAAAAAAATATAATCATCCAATGAGCTATGCAGACTTATGTGAAGCAGAATATGAAAAGCTTTATATACATATCCAAAAAAATCATTCTAATGCTATACCCACACACTTAACCATAGCATCTTAAGTGCATAATAAAAAACAAACAAAGTCTTATATCCAGAAACAATCGGAGCTTATAACACACGACACTTCAGGAACCTCCATGTGAGGCACAATGGTTGACTGACAGTAAAATACAGATCCAGACAAAGTCTTCAAGCTAGATCTCCAAAATGCTCACCTATACATATATATACAAACAGTGAGCTAAAACCCAGTGAATAACATTAAGGTTGTAAAACCCCGTATTTTTATATAACAAAAATAATATATATATATATATATATATTAATTTTCTTAAATAATTATTCACAATATTTTGAATTTAATAGTCTATATATTTTTATACTGAAAATTTATTCAAAATAAAATTTAAAAAAAATATTTTTGACTTTATATTATTACTCAATATTAAATTTTGAACGTTATGATATTTTTATTATATTTTTCTCTATATTTTTTTGTAATCAAATTACACTAAAACGTAACATTTTATGTACTAAAACCCAATAAAATAAAAAATATAAAAAAAACCATGGGTTTGCTCTTCATGTTTTCTTACCTTCCACATGCACCTCTCTCTCGGTTATCATTACCAAAACAAAACGTGGTGGACATGCTGATGCCATACCAACACGTGTTCAATTTCATTTTCTTTTATTTAAATTTCTTTTCATTTTCTTTTATCTTCTTTTACTCTTCCTCATTTTTTCATAAATTGAGCCTAACTTCTCCCTCACATCTCTTCATCTTTGCCTCTCTTCCAGTTTCATGTCTCTCCACCTCTCATTCTCAAAACTCTCTTTCTTCTTCTTTATCCCTGTTCTTCCTCCTCCTCCTGACCTCCATAGCCACGGCCTTAACTCATACTATCACCATCCAAACCACCAACCTGCAAACTTCTCCGCCACTGGCGCACCGTCAAACCGCTACCACCACCATCACCTAATTCCATTATCATCTAGAACCACCATTCACAAAGTGTTGTAGATGAAGAAAGAGAAGAAGAAGGAAGATGGAGGAGAAAGAAACAAGTTAGAGAAGTTTTTTTTTGAATTTCAAAAGTTGGTTTTCGGCTTACTTTCGGCATGCCAAAACCATCCATTCTGGGAAGAAGTGAGAAAACTAGGTTATATAGAATGAAGTACAAAGTAAGTTGAAGAGATTGGCGAAGGAATGAAGTAAAACCGTTGAGAATTAAGAAAGTTATGGAGTTCGAAAGCTGGTTCGAAGACAAGTCCGAGACGGGAGGCAAAAATCTTATTTTTTGTCAAATTTTAGAGATCCGATGGCATTCAAAAAGAGACGGAACGTGGCGTGTGAGTAGTGAACCAAAAACTAGGCTATGAGATAAATCTAATGACAGAAAAATAAGATAAAACGGAATTATGACAAAAAAGATATAAGAACTTAAAGTAGTGGATTTGAAACTAAATTTCTGGGGCTTTCTATTCGTGCGTGCTATGGCTGGTTGGAGAAGATGAACTGAATTTTATCCAGCGTTTCTCGGCCCATAGTGCTACGGTGCATCCTAGTACATTTAGGTTAATCGAATGGTCCTATGACTTTGGGGATGACCACCCTTAGGTTTTTCGACTTGTAGATTCCATTTTTGGGGTTAGATCTTGCAAATTTTGAGTCTAAGATGATGATCGACAACTAAAAGTTCTAAGAGAATCCAATGAAAAATCAGTGGTGAGATCGCGTTCGATTGATGTGAAATTTCAACAAGACGATCATGGAGCCAGGACGATCATATCTTACGATCAGAATCATAAATTGAATGCAGACGATAAGTCGTTAGCAACCTAACATAGTAAGAAAACTCTCATAACCCTCTCATTCTTTTTAATTGTTAAATTTTTAGATCTGTGTTCATATGTTAAAATAGCTAAAAATTTAGATAAAATTTTGTTTATAGTTGTATGTAAATTTGTGATTTGTATATTAAATAGTTGAAGGTTATTTTTATTAGTAGCCTTAAAATCATGGTTTAATTTTGGAATTAGACTAGCATGTTTAGTTTATACCATTAAAGAGATGATTGAATATTTTATTTGGTTTGATTATATGACTCGTAAATCTGCCAGAAACTTATACAAATTTTTAGACAATTTTATGCTCAAAATTTTGAGATAATTTCTTCTACAAAGTTGTTAAGAATAATGTCTAGTTCATCCAGGAAATTTTGTAACAATTATTCTAGCTTTGCAAAAACTTATACGAAATTTTAATTAGATCTGAAATGGTAGACAGATTTTACGGCATATTAAAATCCTATGTTAAACCAAATCTAGTATTTTCTAAATAAAAAATGAAATTTGAGAAGTCTAGTTTCATAATAAATTTTTACATTGTGGAATTGATTTATAAATTTAAGTGTGGAATTGTTTTAAGAAAATGTAACAAATTTGTGTCATGAAATTTCTTGAAATTTTACCAAATTATTTATAACTTATTTTTGAGAAATTCTTTCTGAAAAATGAGCATAACATGTTTGTTGAATATCCCATATAGTTACATGAATTTTAGAGTTGTATAAATAATTTATTTATAATTTTAACTATGAAAATTATGTCTTGAAAATTCTAGGTAGAACTATAAAGAATCAAGATTACTACATCAACCATTTATTAGGACTAAAAAGCAATATTGTGCTAGTCTATTTAATTGAATCTTGTAAATTAGCAATCCATGCATGTGTGTTGTGATTTATTTTAGTATTTAAAATTATTATTTCACACCATGGCTTTATTAAACTGTTCACAATAATTTATACACATTGATGGATTGTTGTAGAATGCATGTGTTGATATTTCTGTTAAGAATTATATTGAAATGGTATAATATTGATTGCGATCTAATTTGTAATTATTAGTGAAAATTAATTAAAATGATCAACGAAATGTATGAAATTAACGGTTGATAGTTAATGTCACACCCCAAACCTGCCCCCTAAAAGTTTGGGCATGACCTCAACAGAAACAAACACTTAACCTTCTATACATACAACATATGAGGGTCTGACGGAAGCTTTCAACATGATAAATGACATTAAACCCTTTCCATTGAGCGACTATAACCATGCAAGGATCATACATACAGAATAATCAGTAAATAACATACAAAATACGTACATTTGAGAATTAGCTACACACAAACAGTTATACAGCTCCAGCCCCAATTTTGGGTGTTTAACAAAACAGAATGTACATTCTCCCTGAGTCAAAAGGGTTTGGGCCAAAAATTCTAACACCTATTACGGAGTGCACGGCTTCGTCAAGTGCCTGGGTATGCTTAAGTTGACAAAAGGGAGGTGATATCGATGCTAGGACTGACCTCCAAGCTGATTACCTACAGCATCAGACATAATTACAGAGTGAGACAAACTCAATGAGTAATAATACTTGATAGTTTAATATCCAACATAAATCATAATCCATAAAGATATATTCAAATAAAACGGAATCCATAAGTTAGCCTGATGCTGCATTATTTTCAGAACGGCCTTAGGCCCAGTCATGACAGAACGGCCTTGGGCCCAATCATAACAGAACGGCCTTGGGCCCAAAATTGTGTGGACATATATATAAGTCTTCTTTGTATACATTCCCACCAAATTCCAACTCATTCACATGTTAATGTAACATTTTCAGAAGTCAGAATATTAGTAATATTAGGTACAAACAAAATATTGTCATACATTAGCGTACTATTACTCACAGTGTCGAGGCGAAGCACTTGTTTCTCCTGGAGTGTGTCCTACACACGCACAAAATCACAAATTAGTTCTCCTTTCTTTATTCAATCAATCTTTGATTCGTTTAACTTCAACTCAATTTACAGATATCAAAATAGTATTAAATACAGATTCCGACAATTTTAGAGAGTCCTACACGCAAAACGGAGCATCCTAATTTTTCCACCCTGGGCCGCACGTGCGGCTGTGAGCCCCACACGTGCGGCAAACTCTCCCGCATGTGCAGCAAAAACCTCCCGCACGTGCCGTTTAGACAGAACCAAACCTCAGTTTTTTCCCATTTTCCCGCACGTGCGGCCGTGACTCCCGCACGTGCGGCAGAGGTTCCCACACGTGCGGCCATGACTCCCGCACGTACGGCGATTCTACAAATTTTCAGTCCGAAATTTTGAGCAAAACTCAATTCTTGACAAGTGTTTTTCATGGCTTCAAATAGGGTTAAAACTCATGTAAATAACATTAAAATTACATAACTTAGTCCAATCGAAATAACATCACAAATCTTAAGCTCACAAACACAATTTAATTCCATATTCCTCCATCTTCACACACACACACACACACACACACACACACACACACACACATGATCATAAAGGTGGATGCAACTTGACAATTGAGAGAACAAGATATATCTTCTCATTAAATCATCCAAATCAAAGAAAAAGGAATCAAAGATAAGATTATCATGGTAATTCTTCAATCTCTACATCTAAAACTTTCATTACAACTCTAAATCACACAACACCAAAGAGATTTCCATCCAAAATAAGAAAATGGAGTGAAGCTAGAAGGGTTGGGCTCACCTTGAACTCTAATCTTCCAATAACTTCTCAACTTCCTAGAGTCCCTTCTTGATGACCTTCTCCAACTCTCTCCTCTAAATCTTTTTGTTTTAGAGTTCCTCTAGAGAGATATTTTAACCCAAAGTTTTTGATTCCATATGTAAGGGTCATAAGCCTATATGTATATCTAAAGGCAAATAAAACAAAATTCAATCGTTTAATCATCCCGAACTGAAATTGCACCGACATGCTTAATATTACCTAAAAATTATACTGATTTCAAATATCAAATCAATTTCGAATTATCATGCCTTTAAGGCTCCCAATTTCAGATTTAAGCATTCCAATTATGACAGATAATGTTTTTATCAAACAGATAGGGTTCCATATTTTCAAATTTCATTTAGTTCAACGAAATTCCACATAGCAATTCTCACTAAACATTCAAAAGCACAGATTAGAAAACTAAAAAGACACGAAAATCATATACGAGGGTCGGGGTATTACAGTTAATACCGGTTGTTCAGGGTGAGTTCTGATTTTAAAGAGTGTATGAAATTAAGGGTTGACAGTTAATACCGGTTATTCAGGATGAGCCCTGGTATTGAGAATTCTCACGTAAATTGTGTTGCGAAATCCTAAAATGACACGGGACTTATTTGAACTCTTTTCGGTATTCGGTTTTAGAATAAGGGTGGATGTGCAGGTAGCACACATGGAGGTTACGTATCTGTAGAGGCGCTCGAACGTCCTGGGAAAATCCCGTTTTCTTCATTAGGACGTACTACAGTTTGGACTCAATGTCATGGTCCTGTATCTAATCTCGCGGAGTGTAATGCAAGACCGATGAATCATCAAAGAGTCCAAATCCGGCAAATCGTTTTCAAAAACTGATTTTTAGAAAGAAGTGCCAAACATAGACTGCTGTGCTAGATACAGAGTCGCCACCTAAATATTTTATTTTGGCGGAATTTAGGAAACCCTAACTCGTACCTAAGGCCACGTGTCCGTCATTACCAAAGTTGCCTCGGCTCGGGAACTTGGGTACGATTGGGGAATGTCACTTCGTGAGCACTCCCGCTTGCCCGATCAAAGATCGACCTCTACTAACCATGATATCGAGTTTTGAAAACATTATGTACTCTTATTCCGGTTATTAGCCTAGAATTACTATATGATGCACACAATATACAAGTATAGACTGCATCATTTGAGTTGGAACAAAACATTTCATGTTTGTTTATTTGAAAGATGGTTTGATGGTGCTACTCGCAAGTAGGCTAAGACGTGGATTTGCCACCCTCAAGTGGGCTTAAAACTCTCAATTGGTGAATTGTTCCAATTCAAATAATCCAACCTTCATCCACAGGCATTCAGGCAATTATATCACATAAGCAAATAGCCTTATGGTAAGCATGCTATCATGGCAGTCACTCACACGCATGCAAAGATACTAAAGCATAAATACTTACCGAGTACTCCAAGCCAAAGAAAAAAGCTAATTAGAAATCATGCATGAATCCTAACTATACTGAAATGCCTAATGCAACACATGCAAAAATACAACTAAGATAGGCTCGGCTATTCTAAAATGGCATATGAAATGCAACAATTGATACATGTATTCAACTCGGAATTAAAATACAATGCGGTTAGTATGATGCGCCGAGCCTGGTGCATGCAAGATAGATAAATGGATGCAAACATGCGAGCATAAATATGCTAATTGAAACGTGTCCTAAACTAACCATCATAAGCTAGTAAATAAAAGGGAGAAAGACGTGGGGTTGGAAGGCATGCATCACACACACACGCACACTTATTACAACATTGCCCTCCTCGGAGGGTCCGAATGAATAGTACAGAAGAAACTAGCTAATCTCAGCTAATTAAACTAATTATTACACAACATTAATTAATTAACGAATTAACTAAGTAAGTAAGGAAACTAGCATGCAAATTAAACAAAATGGACTGCCTCAGCTCTATTCTGAATGATAGGGATGCATGCATGCTCAAGTCGCCTTGTTGGGAAATCCATCGCGATGCCCCGATTTGTCTCTATTTGCAACTGGTCCCAGAACACTGTACAAAGCTCCAGAAGGCTGCTGACCAGTTTTTGTTGTTGGTTTCCGGTTTGCTGCAACAGAGAGCGAGAAAGGGGCATGGCAAAGTATTTTCAACATATGTGTGCATGACCACTCTCCCCATCATTTCACAAGCTCCAGGGAGTGTAGTCATCGATCCTCATGCCACCAATCACGCATCTCGATGCATGATGGCCGAAGAGTCGGATTGCACGACTCGATGTAAAATAAATGCACATATAAACACAACAAGGCCTAAACTCCATCATGGGTAATCCGGAGTGTCGGCGACCGAGAATCGAGGCACATTTCGTCACTTGGAGTACAAAACGTCCCTCGTTTCCCGTGTTTGGACTAAACCCTATTCCAAACACAATGCAATACAACCTAATCATGCTAGCATACGAGGGATGTTATGCAAACATGCAACTAGCATATACAATGCTATGAACTAAGAATGGCATACTCAATGCACATGGATTATATGGCATACACAATGCACATACGAAGATGGACATGCACGAAGACATGAACAAGGCATATATAATGCGACGATCAAGCATGCGATAACATGGATATGGCATACATAATGCAAGATGGACTTAAACTAAAATGAATGGGCCTTAGCTGCACTCAAATTAGTGGCCATACATGATGAAAATGAAGCAACAACACACATGCAAACATGCACAAATGCAAGGGACCAAACCTAAGGCACAAAGTGCAACTCCACCAAAGCATGGTAAGCATGAAATATGGGATACAATCATATATTTTCCAGCTCTGAAATGACATGCAAGATGGTCCCGAATCATGCAAACACCTCACACAATGCATGCTAGATGGCCCAAATACCGAAACTAGTGAAGTGGATTACACTATAGGCATGTAAAGCAATACTCAAATGGCCAAACCAGGCCCAAAAAGTCCCTATGCAGACCAAAATAGTAGTAAATATGGACTAAAATGATGGCTCGCAAAGCGTGGAAATGAAGCTCATGCAATGGTTCAAAAATGAGGTATTCATGCATAACTCTCAAACACATTTAAAGAGTGGAAAACATGGGAATATGGCATACATATAAGCTCTAAAATATGATTCACAATAATGCCAAAACATGGAAACACCTCAAAATACACATGCAATGGGCTTCAAAACTCAAAGCTAGGCAATGGTATTGAACTACAACCATGCATAGAAAACATCATTCGACCATCAGGCCCAAAAACAGAGCCAAGGCAGTCCAAAACATGCACAAAATCAGTTTAAGGTATGGCCAAAAAATGCTAGAATCAAAGGCCAAAATAGCATGTAATGTAAGCTAGTAAAGAGGATTTGCACTACAAGTATGTGAGGCAATCAAGAGGCCACTAAAACAGAAAAATTCAGAGGTATGAAAGGCCAAATAAAACCCAAAAACCCACTGAAACATGGTTAATGCATGCAATAATGAGATGCTCCTTTGACATGCTATGAAGAGGGTTATTCTACACATGCAAGATGGACATCTAATATGGCAAAACAAACTTTGGACAGAGCCTATGCCGGTCCTAAAACTCATCAAAAATGGCCTGAAGCATGGCTTGGAAGCATGCAAATAAGGGCTCCTTTGTAAGGCCAAAAATCCTAGAAAACAAAACAAGGAGAGAGAGGGTCACCCCTCTCTGATTTTGGCACTCAAAATAGCATGCTAGCCACTGAAAATCCACTGGATTTCAGTGGCTAAAAGGCCAAACAAAGGCCAACACAAATGCTCTAAGGCATGGCTCAAAACAAGGTAAAATGAAGCATGCAAGGGGGTAGACGACCCCCAACAGCAAAATGATCTTAAATAAACATGTTAAGGGACTCAAAATAAGACTTTTTTTTATTTTATACCAAAGCTCAAATATGCTTGCAAGTATAGCTAAAAGATGAAGCAAAATAAAGCCTTAAAAGGGAGAAAGTGTGTTACCCTTGTAGCAAAAAAGGACCAGCAACCTCTGGACCAGAAAGACAGCCTCTCAACCTTTAAAAATGGCCTCCAAGATTCTTAGAGTAATGGTGGAGGGGTTAGGTTGGGAGATGGTATGCAAAGGTGCAAGAACCATGCACTTTTTGAGCTTGGATGTAGAGATATAGAGGGAGAAGTCTTGTATGCCTTAGACAAATTTTTTCTTTTGGACCCTCTACAAGGAAGGGGAGCCCTTCCTTTATAGATAAGAGGGACTAAAGCTTCTCCTAGAAGCTTAAAACCAAGGGCGAACATCCTCCATACACGTGTATGGAGGATACAGTCTGTGCCTCCCAGCTGGTACAGCTGGAATCAACTCACTGAGACAGAACTGATGGGAGCTGGCTGACCCGGGTCAAAAGGTTCAAGTGGTCGGCAGCCTCCCAGGGTGGTCTCCACATGAAATGCAAGCAAGTGGTATGGTGGGAGACTAGTAAATGTGGCCCAAAAACCAAGGAGATGAGCTTCCTGTCAAGAAAATCGGCCGGCAAAGAGAAAGGTGGTCTCCAAGGAGAAAAGGTGGTCTCTCACCCTTGTACGACCTTCTAAACAATGAAAATAGGGTCCATGCCAAAAATGAACCAAGATGGATGCAAAACGAGGGTTCGGGGGCCAAAACGCCAATGGGTGCCCAAAATCGATCAACATCGAAAGTGGCGTGCAACCACGAAGGTGGTCTCCCAGGCCACAATGTCCCTCTAGAGAGAGGAAGCAAGGTGTGTGCCAAAAACTGTGCCAAACAAAGAATGTTAAGCGGTCTCAAACCGAGGCGTGCGGCCGACGGCTCCGAAAACCGGAAACTGGTCTCCAAACGGGAACAGTGGCCTGCGACCATGAAAAGTAGTGTACAGCCACTGAGAGATGGTCTATGAGACCTCTCCCTCCATTTGGAAAGGGAAAACAAGACCTGGTTCACAAATTGAGGCAAAGCACAAAAGGGTCTCGAGGTCCGGGGGTAAGGCTCTCAGCCGAAACTCCGAAACCTCATAACGAGCACAATATGCACCATCACCGAGCGCTCAATCGATGACGTCTGAGTCTTAAGGTCAGTCAAAAATAGGGTGTCTACAGTATCCCTGGCAGACCATTTCCTTGGGGCAGACCACGGATGTCACTACTTGGGTATATAACTCTGGACGTGGGCATCATTGGTAGTTACGGTTGGTAACACTTGAATATTTGCCATGCTTAGTGGTTGGTAACTTAAATCTTTTCGGTGAGATTTCGAGTGTTACCTAATTTATTAAATTATTGAAGTTATTTTAATGGTTGTAATTATGATTACAATTATATTGTTATCTCATGTTTATAATCTCATTATTTTTCTCTTAAAAAGAAAGTTAGGTTTATTGTGTTTTCTTATTGTGTTGCAAAACTCATGGCATATATTTTTGTTGCCCTAGCGTTTTATGCCAGGTTTTGGCGAGGAAATAATTGAAGCTGAAATGGAGTTGACGCTAACATAGAGCCTTGGCTGACTTGAAACCCCGATTAGAGTTGAATAAATTATATTATTTTATATAATAGCTATTAAGGACTTTATAATTTTATTTGATGTTGTATTTGGATAATTTTAAGTTTTTATCTATTGTTGTTTGAACCTTTGGTTATATACGAGAGTTGGAATGTCCAATTAAGATGTCAAATTTTTGATTTATTAAATCATTTTGTTTATTTAATTTCCCTTGATGTTCCAAAAAATTTGGGGCGTCACAAACGTAAAGAGGTTAGTGAACGAATTCCAAAACATTTCTTAAACATAGCACAAATCATGTCAGAATCATTCTCATACTAGAACATGATAATGGTACATCTAATAGAACATATCACATCGTCATCCGACTAGAGTAATCGGTTCCGGATACTAATTAAACACATCACCACTTTGACAAGAGGCTAACGAGATCTTATAATCACATATACGTCATGGACCCGCATTCAAATGTCGTCCCCCATGACTTAGGACTATCTACATATGCCATAATAGATTTCAAACATAGGACATTCATTCACTTAAACAAATATCATTTTAGAAAACATAACTTATCAAATCACATTTGGAACATAATACATATGAACGTATCTTTACAATAACGTTACTCACAATGGGCTTCCAAAAACAATTGATCAGTCTCCAATTCTCGACCTACAATCAAAAACGTACATAGCACAAAACACGTCGTATCATTACACATTCATATGGCCATTACGGCTTAGCTTTCTTTACATTAGCTTCTTATTCTTCCTTATCACATGCTCGTAGACATTGAAACACACTCTTTGTAATCTCTTAACTCACTACATTTCTTTCTTAGTGTGCTTCTAATTCATAACCTCGTTATTGTGCCTTAATTAAGACTAAAGAATGCCTAGGATGCAATGAGAATGCAAAAATGTAGGTCGAAACACTTAACAAAATTTCTAAAAATAGGGTCTTTGCTTTGGTCGCTCATGTGGTTTGCAAAATTTTGTAAAACTCTTGGCAGCTCTCAATTTACACTTGAGCGAAGGATCAAAATAAGGGTGGTTGCTCGAGCACAGGTTCTACCACTTGAGTTAACTCCCAAAATCTGGAAAAGTACTAGGAGCTCACATTCTTCACTCGAGCACAGACTCCACCGCTCGAGCGTAGAGTGTGAATTCTAGAATTTCTAGATTGCTCTATAATCTCCAAAACTCAATTCCAAAGCATCAAAACTCATTCTTTTGGGCCAAAACTTGAGAAAACACTTGTAAACATATAAAACATCATGGATTGAAAGTCATTTTGCCAAAATCAAAGACCAAAAGTATGTCAATTCTTCAAAACCAAACTTTAAAACACATGTATGTAATGATCATGAAATCCAACTTCCAAAACATGGACAAATTAGATGTTTTCATGTAAAATCATGGAGAGCTCTTAAGCCATAGCAAGGATATGCACTTGCATGCAAGAATTCTTAGAGAGTAAACTCAAAACTTGCATGCATATGGAAACCTTCTCCAAAATTCTTTGTTAAACTTCAAAAACATAGAAATCATTTTCAAAACTTCATAACTCATGCATGCATGTAGATTATAGCTTCAAATTCATCTCCAATGACAAGTATGATGCTGAAAAATGAGAGTTCCTGAAAAATCCATGCATGCATGTATGGAATTGGCCTTAATTCATACAATCTTTGTTTAATTAGCAAACTACAAGTAGATGGTCAAATATATTCCATGAACACAACTCCAAAACACATTATCTTCAAGAATTGAAAGGTAAAATCTTACCTAGAGGCTTGAAACACACTAGTTCTTGCACAAATTGATAAATTCAAGCAATGGCTTCAAGTTCCCTTCAATCTCTACACACACTTTCTCTCTAGATGAGAGTTCTCTATCTCTTTCTCTCTCTCTCACTCTCTCTCTACAATGATACCTCAGATTTTGGGAGCTCAAAATGATGAAGAGATGAGCTCAAATGAGCTTAGGGTTCAAATATATAGTTATGAGGGATTAATACATTAATGAGAACATTGGACGAATTAAATACAACTTAATTAATTAAACTGAATTAGTTTTTAATTAAATTTGCCAAAGTGTTCTAAAAATTCCAAATAACATATTCGTGTAACCAATTTAGGTTTCGGATGCCAATAAGGCTTTCCATTTTCAAATCAAAACAGAATTCTAGACATATATTTCTACAAGTAATAGATAGAAAGCCAAATAGCATACAAAATACACAATAAACACGCAATTCCATTCTAAACACTTAGTTAGCATTCTTAATTATGGATTAGTAGTTAATTATAGATCGGGGTTATTACAGTCTCCCCACCTTAAGAAGTTTGGTCCTCCAAACTTGAGTCACCGCATATATCAAATATTGATCAGATGTCATAGGTTCATATAGTATTCCATTTTCACAAGTGGTTTCCTCCCCATTCAAATTCTAGTAGATTTGATTCATTTCCCAAGCACACAATGATTTACAATTCAATTCGATGTCCGATTCAACAATCTTTCACAGTTAGTCGAAGTCATTCAAAAGTTGTCAGGCATATAAGGCATATTCATTTATTAACCCCATAGCAGTGAACTCAATTCTAAAGTAATCATTCACATATTGTTCACCAAATACTTCCACAGATTCAATTATATTACATGTTAATGTAGAAGCAGTCATTCACATAACATACTGATTACATATACTTCCAAGTAGTCAAGGTTTATAGTCAAACTAATTTGTTAGATAGTTTACATTCTTCTTAAGTGTTCAAAATTGATTCAAGTTCTCAGTCGATTAGTTCCCATAGCAACATAATCTGGACATTCGGTCATAAGCAATTCATAATCCCCCATAGCATAATCAAATCAGATAATGATTTTCAAATTAGGTAAAGGTCTCCTCAGATCAAATCAAATGAAAGTCCTATCGGATCACATTAAATGAAAGCTTCATTCGGTCAAATCAAACAAAAGTTTAGATCGTGTATCATCAAATAAAAGTTCTACTAGTTCAAACAAAGGTCTCATCAAACCAAAGTTTTATCAGATCAGATCAGATAAAAGTTCTATCCCCATCATTTTCCAATGAAGTACATTTGGTTCTATAGTTCACACTCCGTTCGCCTAGGTGCAGAACCAATAGTTCCATAGCGGTTCTAAGTTCGTTAGCTCTCAAAATCGCATCAGAGTCACGTATCATAATAGTTCATATTGAAGTATTTCAAGTCATATACAATGTGGCATTCTCCAAATAAGTTCATATATGGGTGCATAAGCATGCAGTTGTTCATATCAAGAGGTAAGTATCATAGTCAATATCGCAGTTTCCAAATAAGTCTTTCATGTAGGCATACGGTACACAGCAATGTATCAGACAAAGGTCCTCGGTGGCACATAATAGCGAGTTGTTATGCAAAAGTTCCAAATTAGTCATACAGTCACTAAGCATAGGTTTAATATCTGGGGTGTTCAAACAAGTTGCACAATCACAGAGTCATAGTCCCAATGGTCTAGTTAATAAAACAAAATCATGACGAATCATTCTGAGCAAAGGTATAGTTATATGTGTGCATGTCTAGAATCTAAATACACTCCCCATATGGATTCACAAGTTCGATGTACGGATGAACACAAAACAATCTACCCAGATACATTAGCTAAGGCAATGATTTCATGGTATAGTAGATACAAAAAAGTGTGTCGAGTTCGAATCAATTAACGTCCTAAGCAAAGGTATGCATATCTATGTACAAGTCCAAACATTTTTCATAGCATAGGTAATTTGTCAAATCTATAGAGTTTCAAAAATGTTCAATAATTAGAGTTTTATCTTATCATTTCACACATCAGTAAAAAAAAATCAGGGCATGAAGCATAGGCTCATAATTCTAATAATTCAGTTGGTTCAGTCAACATATTAACAATTCATCTCATGCCAAAGGTTATACGAATTCCCAAATCGATTTTCACACATACATTTGCACATAATCAAAATAGTATCTGCATCAGCCGTTTCAGTATTCCAAGCATTTTCTAGAACTAGGGCGTAAACCCTTCCTTGCCTAAGATTGCTCCCCTCAAGAATAGAAGTTGCATTTGTTCTAGGTACAGGAATAAAACCAATCAAACTAGCGTTAGGCATATTGTGTTTCGGATGAGCTTGCGGGCAAGATTTAGCCAAGTGTCCTTTCTTTCCACATTTAAAACAGGATCTAGATAGGCATCGACAAATGCCCCAATGTTGTTTCCCACATTCTTTATAGATAGGTATATCATTGTTCACATTGTTTCCGAGACTTACATTGTCAAAAGTTCTTACCTTAGATATTTCATTCACAAAAGTCATTGAATTACTGGCCAGTTCAACTTTTTGTCTCTTTTGTTTCTTACTTTCCCATTTAGTTTGTGGGGACCAAATTTAATCAAGGTGATTGGTGAGGCCAATTAGAGAATGGGGCCGAATAGGACTCGGCCCTATCTAAAAGCCCACGCAGTAACATATACAAATCGACCATGAGAAGAGCCAACTGGAAGCCAAACAATGGGCCTGATGTGGGCCCAACCAAGGGCCCAAAAGCAATATAAAGGAGGAGCCTCGATCAGGGACAAGTATGTGAAAAAATAGGAGATGACTTATAGAAAAAGAAAACACAAAGACTAAAGGTACTAACTAGCTCGTCGGAGGGCTAATTCCGGCACCCCCATTCGGAGCATTTGTTCCTCTTTCAAGTGTCATTTCAAGGATCAAGAAGGTCTGTCTGGATCAAAGAGCATTCCTAACCCCCCCTCTTTTTACTAAAATTGGCGTCGTCTGTGGGAAAACTCAAGCGTATTCATGGCAGACGTAACAGATGATCCTTTGCTCATTCCTAACAATGGTATACCAAGAGATGACGTTACACCAAGAACTATGCTTGGTCTAGAAGGGCCCTGAACTTTTACCCAATGGCTTAAACCTCCCCTTGAACCTCGATGTAGGAAACCATGCAAACAATCATGGATCAAGCAAAACGGAATGAACAACGTTTGGAAGATATGGCGGCTAACAATCAACGTTTATGTAAGGAGTTGGCCCTTGAGTTAGCCAAATCCCAACAAGTCGCACCACGTCATGACCAGGATCGATCGCCATAGAAGAAGAAGGATGATCAACGGCGTTGACATCAGAAACATGATAGCATCAGTGCTTCCGACTCATCATCTCAAGAACCCAAGAAGAAGGGGCGAGTTGACATGTCCAACTCATCCGAGAGAAGTCCATATGTTTGACACGGGCGAGGAAAAGGAGACGATGGTTCGGATGAAGAGGATAAACATGATCCTTTCGTATAACGCATTGCAAGGGTTGCACTGTCTAAAAAATTTAAAGCGCCAACATTCACCCTATATGATGGTAAATTTGACCCTACGATTCGCATTCGTCATTACAAGCAAGCAATGACATTGCATGCTGCTGATGAAGCACTCACGTGCCGAATGTTTCTGAGCAGCCTAAGACCATTGGCCATCAGATGGTATTATAAACTAGAGTTGACCTCAGTACAAAGTTGTCATCAGCTCCAAAAATCCTTCAGGGCAAGGTTTATCACCAACGAGGTCTAGCCTAAGCAAGCCGACTCTCTCTGAGCAATGTAAATTAAACCAGAAAACACCCTCTGTAAATATTCGGCATGCTACTACGAATGTTCCAACTTAGTGGATGATGCTGCAATGACTCCATGGCCATTACCACCTTTAAAATGGGATTACACCCCGACAGTCCTCTCAGAAGCTCGTTGTCCAAACGGCCTCCCAAAATAGTGCGGGCGTCAATGAAGAAGGTTGAGGAGTATTGCAAGGTGGAAGACGACTCATTTTCATGTCAAGGCCAGACAAAAAGTCCTTAAGCCGGTACAATCTTGTCTGGTTCAGTTGATAAGAGTCGTACCACCAAGGAGCCCTGAACCACAGGGCCTGGCAAAATGAGACAATCAGTAAGATTTGTGCAGGTCAAGCGAACAATGTTCGCACCTGTAGACACCCCATTTTTGACCGTCCTCAAGACTTGGACGTCACCGTTTGAACACCCAGTGATCATCTATATTTGTGTTCGTTTGGAGTTCCCGGAGGTCTCAGCTACGCGCCTTGCCTCAGGATCTCCGAACTCGACTGTTTAGTGTCTGGTTTTGCACCAAACACTTGTGTTTTGCCTTGGAGGGGCAGGGAATGCCTTGTGAGGCATCCCCACACATCACCGGCCATGGCTAGAGGCCACCGGCTGGTGTTTTGTTACCATCGGCAATGTATATTGCCGGTCGGCATTCTTTGTTGCCGGTCGGCAGTTTATTTAGTCAAAATGGCACTTTTGGCTGGCCGACTACTGTTCATCTGCTTTTGCAGATATTTTAATACAGCTGTATGGCATTTTGTTCCCCTCCATACACGTGTATGGAGGAATGGCTTCCTTGTTAGCTTCTTGAGTAAGCTTTACAAGATTGGCTTCTCTATAAGAGGAGCCCTCCTCTCTTGGCTTTAGGGTTAGACAAAAAGGTTAGAAAATATACAGAGGAGAGCTCTGGATTAGGGTTAGGGTTTGTGTCTCACCTTTCTCTCTTTCTTTTTACCTTTGTGTGTGTTTAAGTGTATTAGTGTCTTACTATTGCACACAAACACATAGTGTTACACCTTCCCTTGGCTACTGAGGTTCTAAGAGGTTGTTCTTGAGGTTCTTGGGTGGTTTTGAGCTTGGAGGAGCAGCTGGTCCACCATTGTTGAAGAGGTTCTTCAAGGGTAACAATCTTACCCCCTTTTACCCCATTCTTGCATTGTATTTTTGACTACCTTACAACTGTTTTTGTGCTTAGTGTATAACATAAAAAAGTCTTGTTTTTTATTTCTCTAAATAGTTTGTTAAGAGTGTTTTGTGGTTTGGAGGTGTTTGACCCCTCCTAAGCCTTGAGAGGCCCCATTTTGTGCTATTTTGAGTGAGCTCCGGGACTTTGGTGTTTGGGCCTCCTCACCACTGAAATCTTGAGGGATTTTAGTGGTAAGGATGATGCCTTGAAGTCCCAAGAAGGAGAGGGCCACCCCCTCTCCTTGTTGTCCTTGAAAAGGGCCACCTTTGCCTCTTTAATGAGCACCATGTTCAAGTGTGTGTTGATCATGTTCTAACTGTTATTTATGCTTATTTTTCCATGAAATAGCATTGTTGTATGTTGGTCTTGGTACACCATGCTTGCTTGGTGCACATGCCATGTAATGCCATTTTGTTGCCTTAACATGCCTTAGGTTGTAAACCATTGTTCTAGCATGCTTTAGGCTTGGCTTTGTAAAGCTTTCATGTTTATTTTGCCGTGTTTGAAGTCTGTCCTTAACAATTTTGGTCGGCCATGACATGCATTGCATAGCTCTTTTGCATTTTAGCTTGGAGGCTTCAAGTATGTGAGTGTATAGCATGCATTACTTGCCTTGATTTAGTGGGTTGGGACCATTTTCCATGTCATTTCAGTCCACTTAGCATGCTTGTATGCTTACATTTCATAGCTCTTTTGATGCTTCAAATGTTTGTGTTTTATGCTCCATGTTTGGTCATTGTGCATGCTTTTGAATTTGAGCCACTTAGATGCCATATAGGTGTTCCTTGGGTGTTGTCTAGGTCTGCCTTAGACTTCTTTTAAGTCCTCTTAGCCTTGTGAGGCTTGGTTGACTTAGTCTTGGCTTAAGCCTCTTGGCTTGTCTTGGGTTTTTTTTTTTGCTTTGTTTGCATGCCTTGTTTATCTTGTTTAATTGGCTTAGCACCTTTTGTAACATGATTTTCAAAGCTTATCTTGCATGCCATTAGTCCATGTTATGCCTCTTTCAAGTGTGCTTGAGAGTTGCCCTTTTGTGCTTGAGTGTTAGCCCTTTAACATGTGCATGTGTGTATGTGTGTTTAGTCCTCATTTCATAGCACTTTGGCCACTGTTTTGGGCCTAATTAGAGCTGCCTAAATCATGTTTAAGTCCATCCTATGCTTGCTTGCATACTTACCTTGCATGTTTGTTTGCATGCTTGCATGTATACCTTGTATGCTCATGTTGCATGCTAGTTCATATGCTTAGGTTGCACTCCATCTAGCATGCCTGCCTTGTTCCTTGATCTAGTGATAAGAATTGGGCCTTCATTTGTTGGTTTGCATTACATTTGAAATCAACATGCACAACTTGGTCTCTTGGGCCATCATGCATGGAAATGCGCGATTGATGGTCCGAGAACCAAGGATCATGTCCCTTTGAGTCACTAACATGATAAGGGACATGGTTGGTGCATACATGGCTTGAATTGCATTGCCATCCAAAGCTCTGTCCTCTGCTGCTGTCAAACAGGTTCTGCAAGAACTTTTTTTGCCGATCGACTGCACAGAGTGCCGACCGGCAATCAATTGGTGGCCGATGGATTCATTCTCAGCCGATGAACATCTCCTACGGCCGGTGGCACTACACAGTGCTCAGGGAGGCAACCCTGAGGCTTTTACAGTCTTCAAAGGAGTATAGCAGGGAAAACAGAGGTAGCTTACGCATGGCAGTGCATTTCTGAGCAAGACCGAGCATGCATTGCATCAGGCTCTCCTCCCGAGGCGGTTTACTATTTTCCCTAGATTAGTTAATTTGCTTAGCTAATTAGATAGCCTGTAATATTTAATTAGCTTGTAGGTTAATTATTTATAATATTTATTTGGTCCCTCCGGGCGAGGGCGAATCTGTAATAAGTGTGGGTGCGTGTGTGTGCATGTCTTCTAATCCCCACTTCTTTCTTCCCTTTTATTTACCCGCTTATGATGGTAGATTAGGGCATGTTTAAATTAGCATACCTTATGCTATGCATGCGTGCATCCATACATTTGTCTTGCATGCACCGGGCTCGGTACATCATGCTAACTGCATTTGTACTTCAATTCCAAATTGAATACGTGCATCAATTGATTGCATTTCACATGTCATGTTTAGGTTAGCCGAGCCTACCCTAATTGCATCTTGTATGTGTTGCATTAGTCAATTTGACATGAACTAGGACCATGCATGTTTGCTAACTAGTTTATTGTTTTGGCACGGAGTACGATGTAAGTATTTTCATGCTTTAGCATACCGCATGCGTGTGAGTGTTAACGTGATAGCATGCTTACCATGCGACTAATTGCTTACATGAGATAAACTGTTTGATTGCCTGTGGGTGAAGGTCGGATTGTCTGAGTTGGAAAACTCGTTGAAATCCGTATTTTAGCCTCCTTGCGAGTAGCAAATTCCAAAGTGTTTTTCAAGAAAAACGGATATGCAATGCTTATTTCCAAATTAGGCAATCTAGTCTATACTTGTTTGCTGTGCGCATAACATAGTAATTCTAGGCTAATAACCGGAATAAGAACACATAACGTTTTCAAAATCGGATATCACGGTTAGTAGAGGTCGGTCTTCGGACCGGGCGAGAGGGGGTGCTCATAGCTAACCTTCCCCAATCGTACCCAAGCTCCCGAGCCGAGGCAACTTTGGTGATGAGGGACACGTGGCCTTTGGCACCGAGTCAGGGTTTCCTAAATTCCCCCATTAATAAAATATTTAGGTGGCGACTCTGTATCTGGCAAAGTAGTCCATGTTTGGCACTTCTTTTCAAAAATCTGTTTTCTCAAAACGATTTGCCGGATTTGGACTCTTTGGTTCAGATTTAGAACCGCAAACAAAATCGAGTCCGAACTGTAGCGTGTAGCGAGGTCTCCC
The DNA here is from genome assembly GCA_025200525.1 of Camellia lanceoleosa. Taxonomy (NCBI): domain Eukaryota; kingdom Viridiplantae; phylum Streptophyta; class Magnoliopsida; order Ericales; family Theaceae; genus Camellia; species Camellia lanceoleosa. The sequence continues at coordinate 56,905,885 of CM045765.1, forward strand.
TCGCGGGCGTGTTACAGCACCATTCGAACGAATAGTATCAGGTGGATAGCAAGCGCCCCAGACGTTTGGACAAGAAGTATACAAAGTTGGTAGAGCCAATCAGCAAGATCCTACCTAAAATCCAACATTTGTCATTCTTTAAGTGGTCATCCAAGATGATTGGACCCCCTGATACAAGGCGAAAGGATAGGCGGTGTGAATATCACAAGGACCATGGCCATGAGACTGACAGTTGTTTTGCACTGGAGGACCATTTGCAGGAGTTGGTGCAAGATAGCTAATTGGCACAGCATGTCTGAAAGGGCAATGCACCAAACACGGTAGCTCTACGCCTAGAGTCACCTCCACTTGGTGTGATTCACATGATTTATAGCCTACTGCCACGAACTCAGGTGCAGATGACCCAGCTACAACCCAGCCTATCCAAGCTATTCACACCAGCCAAATGAGCTCATGAGACTAGCAAAATCAGCTTCAATGAAGCCGACCTTGAAGGTGTAATGCTCCCTCACGATGACACCCTCGTCATCGAGTTGTGCGTAAACAAATTCGTCATTTAACGTATTATGATTGATCAGGGGAGAACCACAGAGATAATGTATCACAACGCATTCCTTAAACTTGGCTTCACCAATTCGAACTTGTTACCAGCCGAATATCCCTTGTTCGGCTTCAACGCCAACCCCGAGTACCCTTTGGGAAAGATCACACTGCCAGTACGTACAGGTACCAAAGCAATCGATGTGGAATTTTTGGTCGTCAAACTTGCATCACCATACAATTACATCATGAAAAGAACCTGGTTGCACGTAATGCAGGCAGTATCAAATACCTACCATCAATTACTCCACTTTTCAATGCAACATGGCATTGAGCAGATTCAAGGTTCTCAAAAATCAACAAAGGCATACTATCTTGTTGCTTCGGCAAAGAAGTCGAAAGAACTGGAAGTGAACTCAATTGAAATTTCGGATCGAGAAAGCCTCGAGAACATTGGAAAAACTCCCAGTGATAAGGCAACCGAAGACCTCAATCGGATCGGGATCAACGGTGAACATGACGAGTTCTTCATGAGCGGCACATCCCTGGATATAGCTAAATGAGAAGAATTAGCCTCCTTTTTACACGGCAACATTGACATATTTTCTTGGACATCATATGAGATGCCAGGAGTGGATCCGAGCATGGCCAAACACCATTTAAACGTCGACTGAATTGCCATGCATCCGGACGACCAGGAAAAGACTACATTCCTCACCCCACACAGAACCTATTGTTACAAGGTCGTATCGTTTGGAATGAAGAATGTGGGGGAAACTTATTAGAGGCTAGTCACCACCATGTTTAGAAAATAACTCAACCGCACCATAGAAGTATACATTGATGATATGGTGGTGAAATCCAAGGAAAAACGTGCTCATCTAGCCGACTTAGCCACCACTTTCTGCATCCTCCGAAAGTACAAAATGAAACTTAATGCCTCGAAGTGTTCATTCGACATCGGATCCGGTAAGTTTCTCAGCTATATTGTGAACTATCATGGAATAGAGGCCAACCCGAGCCAAATCATAGCCATTATAGAACTCAGTTCGCCTTAGTCAGCCAAAGAAGTTCAAAAGTTGATGAGAATGGTCGTCGCCCTCAATAGGTTCATCAACCGCTCTTCGCATCGCTGCCAACCATTTTTTCACACACTTCGGCAGGGCAAAGCATTTCAATGGACTCCTGAGAGCCAGGCCACGCTAGACGGATTGAAAACATATCTCAGTTTAGTACCACTATTGGCGACCCCATTGCCAGGCGATCCACTCATCTTATATCTAATAATATCGGATCGGGCTGTCAGCACCGTGTTATTGAAAGAGGAACTCGAAGTGCAGCGACCAGTCTACTATGTAAGCAAGGCAATGGTCGACGCCGAGACACGATACCTACCTTTGCAAAAGCTTATCCTAGCTCTTGTGGTGGCTGCTAGAAAGCTGATGCACTACTTTCAAGCCCATACTATAGGGAGCAGCGCTTCATAGTGTAGAAGCATCATAGTGAGTCTCTAAATAGGTGTTAGAACTTAGCCAGTATGACCTCGAATTTTTGCCCAGAATAGCCATCAAGGGACAGGTGTTGGCCGACTTCGTAGCTGAGCTTACTGGATGCCACGCAAACTTCAAGTCTGACCAACTCGCCTCTCAACCTTAACCAGACTGGAGAATGTCTGTTAGGGACATTTGGAAGATGTATTCTAATGGATCATCTAACCAACACGGTAGCGGGGCAGGCGTAGTAATCATGACCACTGAAGGGGCAATAATTGAGCAGGCAGCCAAACTGGGTTTCGATGCATCAAACAACGATGCTGAATACGAAGCATTGCTAATTGGCCATCACAACACGCTTCACCCGGGTGCCCAATGATTACAGGTTTTCTATGACTCAAAATAGTCATCAACTAGTTGAAAGGGAAATATGCAGCTAAGAATGACCGAATGGTAGCCTATATGAAAATGGTGAATGTTTTGCTCACGAAGTTCGACCACCATGAGTTGAATCAGATAACCCAAGATCAGAACACACATGCGGATGCCCTTGCTTGTTTGGCTTCAACCATTAACTCAAAAATCAAACGAACCATCGAAGTAGGATTCATCCCAGAGCCGAGTATCAGTTCCCCTGAACCTATTCAAGTCAACACCATTGATTCAAGACCGAGTTGGATCGATCCCATAGCCACATTTCTCTTCTCAGAACAGTTGCCAACAGACAAGAAAGAAGCCCATAAGTTGCAAAATAAAGCCCTTCGATATTACTTGGACCCCCAGGGAAAACTTTACAAAAAATCTCTCTCAAGACCATATTTGGAATGTGTTCACCCAAACAGAGTTAAGGACGTCTTGACTAAAATACACGAAGGTAGTTGCGGTGCCTATTCTGGAGGGTGCTCATTGGCCCACTGAGTTGTAACGCAGGGATATTATTGGCTGACCATACATACTGATACCAAGAATTACGTAAAGAAGTGTGAACCACGCCAGAAGTCCCCATTAACTTATTTGCCCACCGAAAAATTAAGTTTTGTTACTTGTCCTTGGTCGTTTGCTTAATGTGGCCTTGACATCATCAGACCACTACTGCGAGCTCCAGGAAACAAACGATTCTTGATCATCGCAATGGACTATTTCACGAAATGGGTTGAAGCGGAATCACTGGCACATATTCGAGATGTCGATGTTAAATGCTTTGTATGGGAAAGTATTACAACCCAATTTGGCATACCTAAAGCACTTGTATCCAACAATGGCACCCAATTCGATTGTGGCGTCTATCGGGAACTATATAACACATATGGTATCTGGCCCTATTTTTCCTCATCGGTGTACCCACAAAGCAACGGATAGGCTGAAGCCTCTAATAAAGTGATTCTAGACAAAATCAAGAAGTGATTGGAGAAGGCCAAGGGCAAGTGAGTTAAAGAGCGTATTGTGGGCTCACCGTACCACTTCGAGGTGATCTCTCAGAGAAACGCCATTTGTCTTATGCTTCGGGACAGAGGCTATCATCCCTCTTGAAATCGGCTTGCCCACTCTTATGTCACGGACTTTTGACATAGGTCGTAACAACATGATGTTGGCCTTGGATCTGAATTTGCTTGAGGAATGTCGAGATCGAGCTCTTGCGCGCATGGCATGATATCAGCAGCAGCTCGCTAAATCATATAACCAGCGCATGCAACTGCGCTGTTATGCTTCTGGAGAATTGGTCCTCAAGAAAGTGCTTCCTGCTACTAAGAACCTTGCAGACGAAAAACTTGCTCCAACTGGAATGGCCCCTACCAGATAGATTTGATTGCTGACATAGGAGAATATCGCCTTTCAGACATGACTAGCAAAAGGTTACCACGACCTTGGAATTCGACCCACTTGCGTAAATTTTATCATTAAACCAACTTGTACAAGATGCTAGTTCGTTTTTGTTTTTTTCACTATGCAAGCATATACGCATCTATGTAATTAATCAGTAGTGCAGTATGTTTTTCTCATTGCCAATCTCATTTAAAAAGGCCCAATGATAAAGCCTTTAAATTCAGAGCACCCTTCGTGCATAGCACGATTGGCCGAATAAGCCTCAAAATTTGAAGCGCCCTTCATGCATGGCACGATTGGCCGAATAAGCCTCCGAATTCGGAGCGCCCTTCGTGCATAACACGATTGGCCCAATAAGCCTCCAAATTCTAAGCGCCCTTCGTGTATGATCAGGTTTGGCCAATAAGCCTCCGAATTAGGAGCGCCCTTCATGCATGATCATGTTTGGCCAATAAAGCCTCTGAATTCAAAGAGCCCTTCGTGCATAGCACGATTGGCCAAATAAGCCCCCGAATTCAGAGCACCTTTCATGCATGATCACGTTTAGCCAATAAGCCTCCGAATTCGAAGCACCCTTCGTGCATGATTACGTTTGGCCAATAAGCCTCCGTATTTGGAGCGCCCTTCGTGCTTGAGCACATGATTGGCTATTACGTAAATTCTAAATTCGGAACACCCTTTGCATTTGGCATAAACGGCATAATAAAGACTCTGAATTCGGAGTATCTTTTGCGTTTCACAAATGACACTATTACAGACTCGTGGTCCTAAATTTTGGGACTGACAATATTAAAATTAGCCATACCATAACAGTTTCATCAGTCACATAGATATTGGTCTTTGAAACAAATTGAAAGTCAGTTGCAAAAACACCATATTTACTACAAACAATACAACGGTATCTCTTACAACATTTTCACCGGACTACATTTTTACAAATTCATATTCAAGCCTTGTCTGTTTCTTCTTCATCATCCGTGTTCTCGACATCATAGGCTTCAAATGGAACCTTGTAATAATTGTATAGTGGCGACGCCGAGTCAACACCAGCTTCTTTCAGGGCCTTGATCCATCCGTGCTTGAAGCCGCGGTTCTTACAGCGGCAAACATTGTCGACCAACTTCTCCTTGGTCTTTTCAATGCCGATTTTCTGACCATCAAAGAAACCCTTCTCGTAGGCCCATGTTCGTATCACTTCCCTTGAAAAAACACTGGGCGTTCATGATCGGTAATGGCGTGATCTATCAAGCACTGATTCACTCTTTCAACCGCAGTCAGATTCGTCGCGCCAGCCGACTGAGTCTCTGCAGCCTTCGCTCTTTGCAGCTCCTCCTCGGCCTTTTCTACACAATGCTCTAAATTTTGAATGTGTCCCTCCTTCTGCTCGATTTCTCTTTGCGTGGCACAAAGGCGCATGCCGATCTCATACAAGTTGTAAAGTCCTATGATTGCCCCATGGACACCTTCCCTAAAGACTTCATAATCACCCCTGCCGATAAGCAATTGTTGCACTTCTGGTGGGAACATTTGCGAGTAAGCTACATCGCCACGTTCGTATCTCGGATGATCAAGTATGCTTCGGACATAGGCATGTTCCCAATAAAGACCAAAAAACTCAAGGGGCGAGGTGGTCTACTCGGCTCATTTCGCACAGCGGCTTGCACACTTGCTGCCCTCGTGCTCCCCCACTGTTGTAACCCATCTCTAGGGGATTTCTCTACTTTTCCCCTTCTGGGGGACCTACTTCGACGTCTGGGTAAAAGACGTCTCTCTCGCACCTCTGCTATGATGTTGCCCGTTCTCTGAGATTTGATACTAGATGCGCGATGCATTTCCGCGTCCAGCTTTACTAAGATCCTTCATTCTCCATTATTGTTGAAAAACAGCCTCTAGGCATATGATTGCTCACAACGACGCAATACGACCACTGTCGACCCTATCTTCACTGCTCACTCTCTAAACATTGACTACGCTTTTTGCTGTTTGTGCCAAATCTATTTAATGACGCCCGAAGCCTCAAAAGTAATGCGTACCCTATTCATTAAATATGGATGCAACGTTTTCGATGTGCACCACTTGGCCACTAACATGAGATTCAATTTTTGGGCAATATGTTTTAATCGACTCTAGCCTAATGTGTCTAACTGCGGCAAGGGTAGATACATGAACCTATTCGGCCGCTGACGATAGCACTAAATGATGTACACTGCCCTACTTGGCCACTAACATGAGCTTCAATTTTTTATCAATATGTTTTAATCGATGCTGGCACAATGTGTCCAACTGAGGCAAGGGCAGATACATGAATCTATTCGGCCGCTGTGACGATAGCACCGAATTACGTACACTGCCCCACTTGGCTAGTAACGTGAGCTTCAATTTTAGGGCAATATGTTTTAACTGGCGTTGGCACGATGTGTCCAACTGGGACAAGGGCAAATACATGAATCTATTCGGCCATTGTGATGATAGCGTTGAATTACATACACTGCACCACTCGACTACTAATGTGAGCTTCAATTTTTGGGCAATATGTTTTAATTGGCGCTGGCACAATGTATCCAACTATGGCAAGGACAGATACATGAATCTATTCAACCGCTGATGATAGCGCCGAATTACATACACTGCCCCACTTGGCCACTAACGTGAGCTTATCAATTTTTGGGCAATATGTTTTAATCGGCGTTAGCACGATGTGTCCAACTGTGGCAAGGGAAAATACATGAATCTATTTGGCCGCTGATGACAGTGCCAAATTACATACACTACCCCACTTGGCCACTAACGTGAGCTTGTCAATTTTGGGGCAATATGTTTTAATCGGTGTTGGCACGATGGGTCTAACAGTGCCAAAGTCAGATACGTGAATCTATTCGGCCACTGATGATAGCGCCGAATTACGTACACTATCCCACTTGGCCACTAACGTGAGCTTATCAATTTTTGGGCAATATGTTTTAATCGGTGCTGGCACGATGGGTCTAACAGTGCCAAAGTCAGATACATGAATCTATTCGGCCGCTGATGATAGCGCTGAATTACGTACACTATCCCACTTGGCCACTAACGTGAGCTTATCAATTTTTGGGCAATATGTTTTAATCGGTGCCGGCACAACGTGTCCAACTGGGGCAAGAGCAGATACATAAATCTATTTGGCCACTGTGACGATAGCGCCGAATAACGTACACTGCCCCACTTGGCCACTAACATGAGCTTATCAATTTTTGGGCAATATGTTTTAATAGACGCTGGCACGATGTGTCCAACTGTGGCAAGGGCAGATACATGAATCTGTTTGGTCGTTGTGACGATAGCGCCAAATTAAGTACACTACCCTACTTGGCCACTAATGTGAGCTCCAATTTTTGGGCAAAATGTTTTAATCGGCATTGGCATAATGTGTCCAACTGTAGCAAGGGCAGATACATGAATCTATTCAGCCGCTGATGATAGCGCTAAATTATGTACACTGCTCCACTTGGCCACTAACGTGAGTGTGGACGCGCCCTCGGGCCTCCGTGCTCTTCCACAGTTCGGACTCGTTTTGTGTCACGGTTCTTAATCTGATCTCACAATGTACAATGTGAGATTGATAAATCACCAAAGAGTCCAAATCCGGCAAATCGTTTTGGAAAACAGATTTTTGTAAAGAAGTGCCAAACATGGACTGCTTTGCCAGATACAGAGTCGCCACCTAAATATTTTTTATGGGGGAATTAGGAAACCCCGACTCGTTGCCTAAGGCCACATGTCCATCATCACCAAAGTTGCCTCAGCTCGGGAACTTGGGTACGATTGGGGAAGGTCAACTATGAGCACCCCCGCTCGCCCGATCAAAGATCGGCCTCTACTAACCATGATATCTAGTTTTGAAAACATTATGTATTCTTATTCCGGTTAATTAGCTAATCTTACTATGTGATGCGCACAACACAAAAGTATAAACTAGATCGCCTAATTTGGAACAAAGCATTGCATATCCACTCGTTTGAAAGACAATTTGAAATTTGCTACTCGCAAGTAGGCTAAAACACGGATTTCAACGAGTTGTTCCAACTCAAACAATCCAACCTCCACCCACAGGCATTCAGGCAGTAAATCAACTAAGCAATTAGCCTCATGGCAAGCATGTTTTCATGTTAACATTCACACTCATACGAGATGCTAAACCATAAACACTCACCTAGTACTCCAAGCCAAAACAAGGAACATGTTAGTAATCGAATGTATGATCCAAGTCCATATTAAGGTGGCCAATGCATCGCATGCAAAATGCAGCTAGAATAGGCTCGGCTAATCTATAGATGGCATGTGAAATGCAGCAAATGACATGTATTCAAGTTAGATTTGAAATACTATGCAATTAGTATGATGTGCCGAGCCCGGTGCCTGCAATACAAATGAATGGATGCAAACATGCTATCATAAGTATGCTAATCAAAACATGTCCTATTACTAACCATCAAAAGTAGGTAAGTAAAAGGGAGAAAGAAGTGGGGGTTGGAAGACATGCATCACACACACGCACGCTTATTACACAATTCGCCCTCTCTCGGAGGGACCAAAAGAATAATACAAATTTAACTAACTAACAAGCCAATTAAATATTATAGACCCTTAATTAATTAAACTACTGAAAGTAGTAAAACAGCCTTGGGAAGAGGGACAAATGCATGTATGCTCGGCTTTGCTCAGAAATTCATCACCATGCTCGTGCTACCTTTGTTTACACTGCTCTGCACCTTTGAAGACTGCACAAGTCTCAAGGTTGCTTCTGAACTTCTCCCTGAACACTGTGGGGGGTCATTGACCAAGAGGCAACACCACCGGCCATGGTAGACTGGTCATCGACCAAAAATGATGCCCTCGGCCAAACATTTGTAGCCGACCGGCAATAAAGATGGTCGACCGACCATCTATTCCTGTAGAAACCTGTTTTGCTGCAGCAGAGGACAGACAAGGCATGGCAATGCATTTTCAAAGCAATGTATGCACAACCACTCTCCTTATCATGTTTGAGACTCAAAAGAGTATGGTTCTCGACCCTCGGACCATCAATCATGCATTTCAATGCATGATGGTCCAAGAGGTCAAGTGTGCAATTTGATATCAAATTAAATGCACACAAAACAAATGAGGGACCCCCAACCTCTATCATGGTTTATCAAGGGGTGAGGGATGCAAACGTACACAATGCTATGCAACCTAAACATGCAAGCATACTAATGCAATGTGAGCATGTAAACAAGCATGCAAACATGCAAACATGTAACAACATGTCAAACACATGACAAAATGCAAGCTAATAAGCATGCAAAATGCAACTTAAGCATACAACAATATGCAATGGGCCAAGTATGCAACAACACACAAGGTGAGCATGCAACAACATGCAAAGGATGGGTTTACACCAAGATGGACAGCTCTCTAATAGGTCCAAAATAGTGGCCATTACGGTGCAACAAAAGCATGGAATTGATATGCGAACATGCATGCACAAAGGCCTACCATCTAAGGCATAAAAGAAGCAACTTTTAAACACATTTAAAAGAGACTATTATGGACAAATGGCAAGCATTTTAATGCTCTGAAAACATGCAAAGGATGATGCCAAATCAACCTAATAATGCAAACAAGTCATGCACAAAAAGCTTGAAACTAGCCCAAAGGCTCAAACCATGATCATGTGACACATGAACCAAATGACCAAAGTGGACCAAAACAGTTCCAAATCATGCCAAAGTAAGCCTAAAACATGCAATGGCCAAAGCTAAAACAAGCTAAAACAAAAGGGGCAAGGCATGAGGCATACAAGGCCACCAAAGAGGTGTTACACTACACCTAAGACAACCAAACATGGCATGATTTAGGCGACCAAAATTAGAGATATGACATGCTAAAATGAGCCCAAAAACCCACTTAGATGGCATCCCAAATGGCCTAAGTCTAAAGGCATGCACAATGACCCAATCATGGAGCATAGAACACCAACCTTTTAAAGCATTAAAGGAGTTATAAATGCAAGCATACAAGCATACCATATGGACTGAAATGACATTAGAAGTGATGCCAAACCACTGAAATGATTCAAATAGAGTGTGCTAGCAACTTGAACACTTAAAGCATACAAGCTAGGATTGCATGGTGGCTATACAAAACAATGCAAGCATGACCAAAACAATTAAAAATAGAGCTTAAGCATGCTACAAAAAGCTTAAAAGCTTCAAGGATTTGAGCCAAAATCATGCTAAAAACACATGTTACAACATGATGCATGTTAAGGCTAAAACATGGGATTACAAGACAAGTGTATGAAGCATACATGGCATGTCTGAACCAACTTGAAACAGAGGTATAACATGGAAAACCAAGGCCTAATACCTACTGACATGAAGCTAAAACAAGCTAGGCATACAAGTCACAACACAAGCCATTTGTGCAAACATCAAAGACAATATGGAGAGGGGATGACCCTCTCCTATTTTGGACCTCAAAACCACCTCTCCACCATTGAAAATCCTCTGGATTTCAGTGGTAGAGAGGCCATACAAAGCTCAAAACAATGGCCAAAAGATGTGGCCTAAAACAAGGCCTAACAAGGCCTTGGAGGGGGGAGAAAATCCCAAACCTCAAAGCAACCTTAAACAAAGTTCTAAAGCACAAAAAATCAGAAATTTTATCAGTTATAGTCGAAGCTTAAAAACAGATGCAAGGTAGGCAAAAAACTTGTGCAAAAATGGGGAAACTAAAGCTAGAACACTCACCCTTGTAGACCTTCTTCAAAAACAATGGTCCAGCAGGTTTTTTGAGTTCAAAGCAACCCAAGAACACCAAAATCAACCTCTAAGGGCCTTAGCTCCAAGAGGATAGTGTATTGCTAGGTGTTTGTGTGCAAAAGTGTGAACAAAACAACCTTATACACACAAAATGGGATCAAATAGGGGAATATAGATACAAAGTTGTATCTCACTCTCTAACCCTAACTCTCTGAATCTCTAGAACCCTTGAGGAGGGAGGAGAAGCTCCCTCTTTATAGAATTCCCATCTTGCAAAGCTTTCAAAACAAGCTAAGCAAGAGACAAATCCCTCCATACACGTGTATGGAGGGGGTTAAATGTGGATGCTAGCTATTACAGCTGGCATAAAATATCTACCAAAAGTAGATGGAAGGGGGTCGACCAGCCAAAATGGCCAATTGATCAACAAAGGTGGCCGACCGACCACAAAAGGTGCCAACCGGCCAAAACTCTTGGCCGATGGCAAGGAAACAAGGCCGGTGGCATCATGCCATGGCCGGTGAGGTGTGGGATGGCCAACAAGCCATTCCCGACCCTCAGAAGAAAAAACATAAGTGTTTGGTGCCAAAACCAAACACAAAGCAAACAAGTCGAGAGGTCTTGAGGCAAGGCACGCGACCGAAACCTCCGAGAACTCAAGACGAACACAAACATGGATGATCACCGAGTGTTCAAACGGTGATATCCAAGTCTTGAGGACAGTCAAAAATGGGGGGTCTACAGTGAGCTTGTCAATTTTTGGGCAATATGTTTTAATCGACGCTGGCGCGATGTGTCCAACTATGGCAAAGGTAGATACATGAATCTATTCGGCCCTTGATGATAGCGCCGAATTACACACACTACCCCACTTGGTGACTAACGTGAGCTCATCAATTTTGGGGCAATATGTTTTAATCCGTGCTGGCACGACGTGTCCAACTGGGGCAAGGGAAAACACATGAATCAATTCGGCAGCTAATATTATCACTGAATTACGTACACTACCCCACTTTGCCACTAACGTGAGCTTCAATTTTTGGCCAATATGTTTTAATCGACATTGGGATGACATGTCCAACTGGGGCAAGGGCAAATACATGAATCTATTTGGCCACTGTGATGATAGCACTGAATTACGTACACTGCCCTACTTGGCCACTAACGTGAGCTTCAATTCTTCGACAATATATTTTAATCGGCACTGGCACGATGTGTCCAACTAGGGCAAGGGCAAATACATGAATCTATTCGACCGCTGTGACGATAGAGCTGAATTACGTACAATGCCCCACTTGGCTAGTAACGTGAGCTTCAATTTTTGGGCAATATGTTTTAATGGATGCTGGCATGATGTGTCCAACTATGGCAAGGGCATATACATAAGTCTATTCAGCCACTGATGATAGCATCGAATTACATACACAACCCCACTTGGCCACTAACGTGAGTTTATCAATTTTTGGGCAATACGTTTTAATCAGTGCTGGCACGATGTGTCCGATTGTGGCAAGGGCAAATACATGAATCTATTCAAATTTCCAAGACAAAGACCGAATTAGTACCTTTGCCCAACTTGGCCACCAATGTGAGCTTATCAATTTTAGGGTAATATGTTTTAATCGGTGCTGGCACGATGTGTCCAACAGTGCCAAAGGCAGATACATGAATATATTCAGCCGCTGATGATAGCGCCAAATTACGTACACTACCCCACTTAACATGAGCTTATCAATTTTTGGGCAATATGTTTTAATTGATGCAGGTACGATGTGTCCAACTGGGGCATGAGCAGATACACAAATCAATTCGCCCGCAGATATTTTCGCCGAATTACGTACACTACCCCACTAACGTGAGCTCCAATTTTTGGGCAATATGTTTTAATTGGTGCTGGCACGATATGCCTAACTAAGGCAAGGGAAGATACGTGAATCTATTTGACCGCTATTACGATAGTGCCGAATTACGTACAGTGCCCCACTTAACCACTAACGTGAGCTTATCAATTTTTGGGCAATATGTTTTCATAGACGTTGGCACGATGTGTCCAACTGGGGCAAGGGCAGATATATGAATCTATTCGGCCGCTGTGACAATAGCGCTGAATTACATGCACTGCCCCACTTGGCCACTAACGTGAGCTTCAGTTTTGGGGCAATATGTTTCAATTGACGCTGCCACAATGTGTCCAACTGTGGCAAGGGCAGATACATGAATCTATCCGACCGCTTATGATGGTGCTGAATTATGTACACTGCCCTACTTGGCCACTAACGTGAGCTTATCAAATTTTGGGCAATATGTTTTAATCGGCGCTGGCACGATGTGTCCAACTAGGGAAAGGGCAGATACAAGAATCTATTCGACCTCTATGGCGATAGAGCCGAATTATGTACAATGCCCCACTTGGCCAGTAACGTGAGCTTCAATTTTTGGGCCAGCATGATGTGTCCAACTGTGGCAAGGGCGAATACATGAGTCTATTCAACCGCTGATGATAGCGTCGAATTACGTACACTGCCCCACTTGGCCACTAACGTGAGCTTATCTATTTTTGGGCAATATGTTTTAATCGGTGCTGGCACGATGTGTCCAACTGTGGCAAGGGCAAATACATGAATCTATTCGGTCACTGAAGACAGCACCGAATTATGTACACTGCCCCACTTGGCCACTAACGTGAGCTTATCAATTTTTGGGCAATATGTTTTAATTGGTGTAGGTACAATGTGTCCAACTGGGGCTAGGGCAGATACATGAATCAATTCGGCTGCTGATATTATTGCCGAATTACGTACACTGCCCCGCTTGGCCACTAACGTGAGCTTTAATTTTTGGGCAAGATTTTATAATTGGTGCTCGCTCGATGTGTCCAACTGGGGCAAGGGCAGATACATGAATTTATTCGACCGCTGTGACGATAGCACCGAATCACGTACACTGCCCCACTTGGCCATTAACGTGAGCTTATCAATTTTTGGGCAATTTTTTTTAATAAACGCCGGCACGATGTGTCCAACCAGGGCAAAGGCAGATACATGAATCTATTTGGCCATTGTGACGACAGAGCCGAATTACGTGCACTGCCCCACTTGGCCACAAACGAGAGCTTCAGTTTTTGGGCAATATGTTTTAATCGGCGCTGGCACAATGTGTCCAACTGTGGCAAGAGCATATACATGAATCTATTCGACCGCTGATGATAGTGCCGAATTGCGTACACTACCCTACTTGGCCACTAAAGTAAGCTTATCAATTTTTGGGCAATATGTTTTAATCGACGCTGGCACGATGTGTCCAACTATGGCAAAGGCAAATACATTAATCTATTCGGCCGCTGATGATAGCGCCGAATTACGTACACTGCCGCACTTGGCCACTAAAGTGAGCTTATCAATTTTGGGGCAATATGTTTTAATTGACACTGGTGTAGACACCCCATTTTTGACCGTCCTCAAGACTTTGACATCACCATTTGAACACTTGGTGATCATCCATGTTCGTGTTCGTCTTGAGTTCTCAGAGGTTTCGGCCGCCTGCCTTGCCTCAAGACCTCTCGACTTCTGTTTTTGCTTCTGAGGACAGGGAATGGCTTGATTGGACATCCCCACACCTCACCGGCCATGGCTTGAGGCCACCAGCCCTGTTTTCTTGCCACCGGCCATTGGTGATGGCCAGTCAGCACTATTGGTGATCGGTCGGCACCTTTTGCGGCCGGTCGGCATCTTTTGTGGTCGGTCGGCCATCTTTGTTGGCCGATTGGCCACTTTTTCTGGTCGGGACCCCTTGTTTTAGCTTCTTGAGGAAGCTTGAACCTTTTGAACCCTTGGTTTAGCTTCTCCAAGAAGCTTGAAACTTTTGCACCCTTGGTTTAGCTTCTCCAAGAAGCTTGAACCCTTTGCTCTAGCTTCTCCAAGAAGCTTGAACCTTTCTTAGCTTCTTGGAGAAGCTTGGCCCCTTTGCTCCAAGCTTCTAAGAGAAGCTTGGACCTTTGGGTTAGCTTCCTTGATAAGCTTGACCCCCTTGACCCTTTTTATGTTAGCTTCTCTTTGAAGCTTGGCACCTTGCCTTGGCCTATATAAGGAGAGCCTCTCCTTCCATTTCAAGGGTGGAAAAAAATCTGATATATAGGATATATATATCACTCTCTCTCTATATCTCCCTCTCTCTCTCTACATTTGTGTGGGTTAGAAGGTTCAAAAGGGTCTAATTCTTGCACATTTACACTACACCTCTTAGCCTAACACCTCCAACACCAACCTAAGCTTCTTGGAGGGTCTTGAGAGGTCCTAAGGAGCTGCATTTTTTGGTCCATAAGCTGCTGGAGTCGCAGCTTTGAAGAAGTTCATCAAGGGTGAGCACTATTCTCTCTTTATTCCCCGTTTTTGCACACACTTTTAGCCTTACTTGCAAGCATATTTTGGCTTTTTCATAAACTGAAAAAAGTCTTATTTTGAGCTTCTTCTGAGGTTTGTTTGAGAACACTTTTGTGTTTGGGGTTGTTTACCCCCTCTTAGGCCTTGTTTGGCCTCTTTTTTGTGCATTTTTGGTGAGCTCCGGGACCACCTTGTGTGGACCTCCTCACCACTGAAATCTTGAGGGATTTCAGTGGTGAGGATGGTGGTTTGAGGTCCTAACAAGGAGAGGGCCATCCCCTCTCCTTATTGTCTTGTTTACTTGCATTTTTGGCCTTACAAAGGAGCCCATACTTGCATGCTTCCAAGCTTTGTTTCAGGCATTTGTTCAGTGGGTTTTAGGACCCCCATAAGCCATTTCTAGAGTTGTCTTGGCTATGTTGAATGTCCTTCTTGCATGTGTAGAGTAGCCCTATTATTGGCCTTTCAAAGGAACGCATCATTCTTGCATGCATGGACCTTGTTTCTATGGGTTTTTGGGCCTTATTTGACATACCATGTTACTATTTTTATCTGGTTTGGTGACCTCTCATATGCTTCATATAGGTGTAGTGTAAACCATGCTTACTAGCCTATGTTGCATGTTGTTTTGGCCCTTCATGTTAGCACCTTTTGGCCATGCCTTGAACTGGTTTCATGCATGTTTTGGACTGCCTTAGCACTGTTTTCATGCCTCATGGTCGAATAATGCTTGTTATGCATGCTTGTAGTGCAATGCCCATGCCTAACTTTGAGTTTTGAAGCTTCTTGCATGCTTGAATGGTAGTTTTTTCATGTTTTAGGGTCATTTTGGAGTCATTTGGCATGCCATTTCAGATCTGGAACATGCACCATTGTATGCCATATTTCCTCCTTGCCATGCCTTGGTAGAGTTGCATGTTTGTGCCTTAAGCTTGGTTAATGCATTGTACATGCATTCCATGTATTTTGTTGCCTCACTTGCATCATTATGGCCACTGATTTTGGCATGCTTGCGAGCTATCCATGTTAGTTTAAGTCCATCATCGCATGTTGTTGTATGCCATATATGTTTACATGTTTAGGTTGTGTGCCTATTGCATATTAGATGCATTGCATAATCATGTTGCATTAGCCTTGCTTGCATGCTTAGGTTGCATTGCATTGTGCATGCATCCCTTGCCTCTTGATCAAGCATGATAGAGGTTGGGGCCTTTGATGTGTTTTGTGTGTGCATTTCATTTGATATTGAAGTTGCAAACTTGGCCTCCTAGGCCATCATGCATTGAAATGCATAATTGATGGCCTGAGGGTCGAGGGTCATGCTCCCTTGAGTCCATTGCATGATAGGGAGTGCGTCCATGCATACATTTGCTTGAAAATTCCATGCCATACACTGCTTGCCCTCTGCTGCTGTCAACTGCAGGTTTCAGCAGGAAGAATTGGCCGGTCGACAGTGTTGAGTGCCGACTGGCAAAACATGTTTGGCCGATAGCACAAGTTTTGGCCGATGGTACCATTTCCATGGCCGGTGGAATTATGTTCTGGCCGGTGACATTCCAGGACACTCAGGCAGTGATTCAAAGCAGTTCTGGAAATTTGTGTGATCCTCAGAGGGGTAGGGCAGTGTAAACAAAGGCAACAGTGCTATGGCAGCGAGTTTCCGGGCGAGACAGATCAAGCATGCATCATCCACGCATCCCAAGGCAGGGCTGCGGCCACCTTCTTTCTGCATTTATTTCGTTAATTAATTAAGGGTCTGTAATAATTAATTAGCTAGGATAGTTGATTTATTATTTGGCCTGTATATTCTTTTGGTCCCTCTGAGCGAGGGCAAATTGTAATAAGTGTGGGTGCGTGTGTGCATGTCTTCCAACCCCCGCTTCTTTCTCCCTTTTACTTACCTGCTTTTGATGGTTAGTATTAGGTCATGTTTAATTTAGCATACCTTATGCTATGCATGCGTGCATCCATTCATTTGTCTTACATGCACCGGGCTCGGTACATCATGCTAACTGCACTTGTATTTCAATTCCAAGTTGAGTACTTGTTAGTTGCAGCATTTCACATGCCATCTTTAGGATAGCCGAGCCTATTATAGTTGCATTTTGCATGTGTTGCATTAGCCACCTTAACATGAACTAGGATCATGCATATGATTACTAACTAGTTTCTGTTTTGGCTTAGAGTACTAGGTAAGCTTTTATGCTTTAGCATACCGCATGCATGTGAGTGTTGCCATAATAGCATGATTACCATAACGCTAGTTGCTTATGTGATATAACTGCTTGAATGCATGTGGATGGAGGTTGAATTACCTAAATTGGAATGATGCATTAAAACTGCGAGTTTTAAGCCCACTTGAGGGCGGCAAAAATCTGCATTTTTAGCCTACTTGCGAGTAGCAAACCATTTTCAAAACAAATATGAAATGTTTTGTTCTAATTTAGGCGATTTGGTCTATACTTGTTTACTACGCGCATAACATAGTAATTCTAGGCTAATAACCGGAATAAGAATGCGTAATGTTTTCAAAACAGGATATCACGGTTAGTAGAGGCTGATCGTCGGATCGGGCGAGAGGGGGTGCTCATAGCTGACCTTCCCCAATCGTACCCAAGTTCCCGAGCCGAGGCAACTTTGGTGATGACGGACACGTGGCCTTTGGCACCGAGTCAGGGTTTCCTAAATTCCCCTATTGAAAATATTTAGGTGGCGACTCTGTATCTGGCAAAGTAGTCTATGTTTGGCACTTCTTTCAAAAATCTGTTTTTCTCAAAACGATTTGCCGGATTTGGACTCTTTGGTTCAGATTAAGAACCGTGACAATTTGAGTCCACACTGTAGTAGACCCACAGACGAACAAGACGGGACTCATCCTCCCGGGGCGTTCGGGGACGTCTACAACTGGCACGATGTATCCAACTGGGGCAAGGGCAAATACACAATCCGATTCGACAGCTGATATTATCATTGAACTGCGTACACTACCCCACTTGGCCACTAACATCAGCTTTAATTTTTGGGCAATATGTTTTAATCGGCACTGGCATGATGTGTCCAACTGGGGCAAGGGTAGATACATGAATCTGTTTGACCGCTATAACGATAGCACCGAATTACGTACACTACCCTACTTGGCCACTAACATGAGCTTCAAATTTCGAGTAATATGTTTTAATCGGCACTGGCACGAGGTGTCCAACTTCGGCAACAATAGATACATGAATCTATTTGGCTGCTGTACGTGGTATCGATCATTGAATCGCCCCCACTTGGCCAGTAATGTGAGCTTCAATTTTTGGGCAATATGTTTTAATCGACGCTGCCATGATGTGTCCAACTATGGCAAGGGCATATACATGAGTCTATTCGACTGCTGATGATAGCGTCCAATTATGTACACTGCCCCACTTGGCCACTAATGTGAGCTTATCAATTTTTGGGCAATATGTTTTAATCAGTGCTGGCACGATGTGTCCAATTGTGGCAGGGGAAAATACATGAATCTATTCGGCCGCTGAAGATAGCACCCAATTACGTACACTGCCCCACTTGGCCACTAATGTGAGCTTCTCAACTTTTGGGCAATATGTTTTAATTTCCGCTAGCACAATGTATCCAACTGGGGCAAGGGCAGATACCTGAATCGATTCAGCCGCTGATATTATTGCCAAATTGCGTACATTGCCCCACTTGGCCACTAACGTGAGCCTCAATTTTTGGGAAATATATTTTAATCGACGCTGGCACGATGTGTCCAACTGGGGCAAGGGCAGATGCATGAATTTATTCGGCCGCTGTGATGATAGCATCGAATTATGTACACAGCCCCACTTGGCCACTGACGTGAGCATCAATTTTTAGGCAGTATGTTTTAATCAACGATGGCACGATGTGTCCAACTAAGGCAATGGTAGATACATGAATCGATACCGTTGATATTATTGCTGATTTACGTACGCTGCCCCACTTGGCCACTAATGTGAGCTTATCAATTTTTGGGGCTTGTTTATTCCACAAACAAACAATAAATAAATAAATAAAAAATAAACAACACAAAAACAATATTCCCTATTCATTCACACAACATAGGCCATTTTCATTAATAAACTAAGTGAATACAGACATCACTTTATACATGCAAACGACCCTAACTTGACCTCTAAACAACATGAAAAAAAAACTTCAAAACTAAAAAGGAAGAACCAAGAACCACTTCATATCGATTCGCCTATGACTTTATAGTTCTTCAGGATCAAACTCCAGTGGCTCAACCTCTAACTGCTCATAGGGAATTAGTTGATCCAGTGTCACCTTGGTAGCCGCCAGATCTTTGGGCCAATCGTTCTTACAATCGTGGTTCTCAAATTTTATCGCCTTATCAGCATACTTCTCAGTAGCCGCCTGCTCTCCGGCGTCGAACTTCTTGGACACCTCTAACTTGGCGATATCATTTGCTTTCTTCGCCTCTGCCAACTTGGCCTCTAACTGACTGATCACCTCCTTGGCCAACTTCAGTGTGTCGTCACTTGCGTTTGCCTTTTCCTCGGTGGCTAGACGAATCTGACCAGCCTGATTTGCTTTCCACGCTTCAGCATCAACCCTCATATGCTCCTCTACCGCTTTCTGCCCCTCGGTATCGACCCTCACCGATGCCACCGCCAACTCAGCTAGTGCCTCTTTAGCCTTGCCTATTCCTATCTCAATCTCGGCTTTAAGTACGCTAATTTTCTCCACAGTGTCATAAAGGCAACGACCGATTTTTGCGATTCTCCCCTCCGCTTGAAACAAAACAGAGGCACATTAGTCAGCATGTAAAGAAGTATTCGGCATACAAAAATAAACTTGCCCAACATATCACATACCAATACAGTCGACTGGGCTGCCGGTGCAATCAAAACCACATCCAGTTCTGCACGAAACGTGGTCTTGTCCATTGGCAGTGAAATTGTGGAAGCCACACTTAGGGCCACACCAGGGTCTTTAATAGCCGACGCGTTAGCGGCAACCAGTGCACGCTTCATCTTAGGATGAACGAGAAATAGCGCAACCAAGTCCTGGGAAGTCTCCTCCACTCTGGGCCGTTTATCACTGGGTACTTCAGATGACTTGACTTCTATCTCATGGGGCGTTTTTCCCCCCTTTGCTCAACACCTTTCGATCGTTGTTCAGGGACTGAGTTAGCCACAACAATCTCTCACTCTGTTTTTTCAACAGGAGTCAGCGGCGAGGGTTCTTGAGTTGCAGTGCATTCGGCCCTCTTTCTAGCTGCAAGCCTTTCGGCATTTCTTCTCCTTACAATTTGTGCAAGTGATTCTCCAACCATGTTCTCAGGGTCTGTGCTTGTTAAGTCTCCCAGGTTGGTGAAAATGTCGTCCTCTAAGGGAGACAGATCTATTCAGCCTAAAGTGGACGGAGGGTCGAAGCTGATTTCTTCAAAGGGCAAATTGAGAGCTCTATCAACCTCCTCTCCCAGACGATCTTCAGACCTGTCCAAGTTGGAGTGGCTCATTGCCGCTGATTTGATCACGACTTCACCACCCTTGTCGTCCGAGGCTGAACCCTCAAGGCCAATGTCCCTTAGGCTCTTGAAGCTTAGGAAAATTAATGTCATGAGATGCTGTTCATCTCTTGGGATTAGGATGAGGTCAATAGCCAAAAAATTGAATATGTTGGGTCATATCTCAATAGCATATGGCAGCGCGCCCTTGCTTTTGAGGATGGCTAAAGTATTCAAGTGCAGTTTTGACTTATACAAGCACAGTGTCGTCAGCCGAAATAAGGGCTCTTTTTAGATCATTGCCTGCAAGCAGAAGAAAAAGCTAAGTATACGAAATCAAAATTGAGTAAATATATAGAAAGAAATAAAGAATGGGTCTATACAGCCACTTGGCTCGCCTTTCTGTTTAGGCACAGGGTACAGGCGATCTTCGCTATCGCCGAATTCCTAGTTGCCTCAGACAATAACCATAACGTCATCGACTCGCTTGCCAGAACTGGCAAGCATAGTCACCAAGTGGTGATCTATGTCCTTGGCTCTGAGAAAGTAACGTCCCTGCCGACCGAATGATTTCACCAAGACATAGCAGTGTTGAATAGCAAGAATTCCTAGGTTAAGTCTAAGTTGGTGACTCAATTCTACTATGCCCATTATAATTCGATAAAAGTTAACGCTTGGTTGGGGAGGAATCAAACCCCAGTAGTGCAGAATGGCCGTCAAAAAAGGATGAAGAGAAAAACAGACTCTGCCCTTGACAATTGACAAAAGAGGAAAGATGATCGTGCTTGCATCAGTCCTTTCCATGTCAACCATGCTGTTTTCCATAAGGGATAGATGGACGTCGTCTGGGATAGAGAAATGGCGACAAAAAGCGGTGATACAATCCTTAAAAAGGAAAGCTTTTGAGTGTTTTTCCATTTGAAACAAAATAAAAAAATATACTAACCAAAAGCAAATAAAAACAAAATGGGAGCTGGAATGAGGCAACAATACAAAGGAGAGAAGGACTTACAGGTCAGAGAGAGAAGAACGATGCGGAGCAAGAGAGAATCACAAAGGTCTTGAAAGGAAAGTGAGGAATACTGAAAACAACCCAAGAGCCTTTCAATTCAAAAAACTTGAAGGGACAGGGCGTTTTCAAATCGCATTAAATGAATGTCAAGTACAAAGGGGCGGGAAGTTGTAAAGATTTCTGATCGCGTTCATTCTGACGATTCAGTATCAAAAAAAGTGCGAGCACCATATTTTTATTTCCAGTAACTCTTCCATCTGCGAGCCAAGCTAAACGTCTGAACGAACCAAGCACGCCGATTGAATGAGACCAATCAGATATTCGAGGGGCAATTGTAGGGGCTGAATTTAATCAAGGTGATTGGTGAGGCCCATTAGAGAATGGGGCCAAATAGGACTCGGCTCTCTCCAAAAGCCCATGCAGCAACATATACAAATCGGCCATGAGAAGAGTCGACTGGAAGCCAAACAATGGGCCTGATGTAGGCCCAACCAAGGGCCCAAAAGCAATATAAAAGGAAAAGCCTCAATCAGGGACAGGTATGTGAAAAAATAGCATATGACTTGCAGAAAAAGAAAACACAAAGACTAAAGGTACTAACTAGCTTGTCAGAGGGCTAATTCCCCATTCAAGCATTTGTTCAATCATTCGTTAGATCAAGAATCAAGCATTCCAATGAATGCTTTTCAAAGACAGTTCCAAACCCCCCCCTTCTTCCACATAGTTGATGATGTTGACTTTGATATTTCAAAAAGGCCTTATGTTGTTTCAAACAACAAACTTTGCCGACAGAAAACATACAAACAAAAATTTTTTTTTTCAAAAAAAGTCAAAATTTTTTTTCTTAAAAAACTTTTTTTTTTTCAAATTTTTTTCTTTTTTTTTGTAGTTTCCTATTTTTTGTGTATTTTTCATATGTTTGTAATTTTTTATTCATGTCATGTTTGGTTGTATCCACTTATATACTTTCAGTTTTTGTTTAATTTGGATTCTTTTATCATTTGAGAAAAATTTTTTAATTCTTTTTTTTTTTCAAATTTTCAATTTATTATCATCCATCATACCCATTCTATCATTTTTGTACTAACATTTTAAATTTTTTTTTTTTTTTTTTTATGCATCTGAATGTTTAAACTTTCTTAAATATGTGTCTTAAATACTAAAAATATTTCAAATATTTTCTCTTATTCTAAAAACAAGCCCACAAATTACCCCCACAAATTTTAAATATATCATTTTATTATATTTATATATATTTATTATATTATATTTATATCTTATTATTCACGTGCGGGGGACGGACTGAGGGCGGTTGATGTGGTTGTTTGTTGTTTTGTTGTTTTTGGGCCCTCACCATTCTTTCTATTCCATTCTTTTTTATTCTAATTTCTAAATTCATTGGAAGTTTATTCTTTTGTGTCCTTTCCATTTAACTTGTCTTTAGTATACATATAAATTATTAACATATAAAAGTTTCAAATTCATTTTTCTTTAAATATGTTCACATTATATTTTACATTTTACACATTCAAATTTACATTCATTCAACACAAAATCACATGATCATCACACATAATAAATCAAAAATAAATGAATCAATGTTACACATTATTTCTTTGTTTCATTCATTTTCATTTTTTTTTCATTTTTTTTTTTTTTTGTTATGTTTCACAGACACACACACACACACACATGTCAATTCAATGTCTGTATCCATTTCTCTACTTATTTCATATCTCATATGGACTCGTGTGTTATTGGTATAATACTCTAATCACATATCACTCTATCCACCATGTCCCCATGTCATATCATAGGTAATAAATAAATAACAATCCTAAGATTACCCTTACTACCTCTGCAAAATTAAACAAAGTAACAAGGGGCACGGAAGCAAATACAAAAATAATATAATAATCTATACTATACAATAATACAAAGCAAGTAATATGAAAATATATATTATTAATAAAAAAAAAAATTCTCTCAATTATACCCACACACAATAATTATAGCATCTTAGCAGGCACAAAAAAAAAACAACAATGTCTTATATAAAAAACAAGAAGCTTACTACAACACGACGACACTTGGAAACCTCCCGTGAGGCACAATGGTTGGCTAACAATAGAACATAGATCTGGACAAAAGTCTTTAGGCCTGATCTCCAAAATGCTCACTTGTACATATATATACAAATAGTAGCCTAAAGCCTAGTGAATAACATTAAGGTAAAGAGGTTAGTGAACAAATTCCAAAACATTTCTTAAACATAGCATAAATCATATTAGAATGATTCCCATATCAAAACATAGTAAGAGTACATCCAATAGAACATATCACATCGTTATCCGATAAGAGTAATCGGTTCCAGATACCAATTAAACACATCACCACTTTGACAAAAGGCTAACGAGGTCTCGTAATCACGTATTTGTCATGGACCCGCATTAAAATGTCGTCTCCCATGACTTGAGACTATCTATGGATACCATAATAGATTTCAAAAATAGGACATTCGTTCACGTAAACAAATATCATTTTACAAATCATAACTTATCAAATTACATTTGAAACATAATTCATATGAATGCATCTTTACAATAATAGGCTTACAGAAATAGTTGATTGGTCTCCAATTCTCAACCTAGAATAAAAAACGTACCTAGCACAAAACACATCATATCATTACACATTCATATGGCCATCACGACTTAGCTTTCTTTACATTAGCTTTTTATTCTTCCTTATCACATGCTCGTATATATTGAAACGCACTCTTTGTAATCTCTTAACTCACTACATTTCTTTCTTAGTGTGTTTTTAATTCATAACCTCATTATTGTGGCTTAATTAAGGCTTAAGAGTGCCTAGGATGCAATGAGAATGCCAAAATGTAGGTTGAAACACTTAACAAAATTTCTGAAAACAGGGTCTTCACTCGAGCGCAACTTTGGTCGCTTGAGCGGTCTGCAAAATTCTGTAAAACTTCTGGGAGCTCTCATTTTACGCTTAAGCTCAACTCTCTATGCTTAAGCAGAGCATCAAAAATAAGGGTGGCCGCTCGAGTGTAGGTTTTGTCGCTTGAGCTAACCCCCAAACTCTGCAAAAGTACTAGGAGCTCGTATTCTTCGCTAGAGCACAGACTCCACCGCTTGAGCAAAGAGGGCGAATTTTGGAATTTCCAGATTACTCTCTAAGCTCAAAAACTCAATTCCAAAGCATCAACAACTCATTCTTTTGGGCCAAAACTTGAGAAAACACTTGTAAACTTATAAAACATCATGGATTGAAAGTCATTTCGCCAAAATCAAAGCCCAAAAGTATGCCATTTCTTCAAAACCAATCTTTAAAACACATATATGTAATGATCATGAAATCCAACTTCCAAAACATGGAAAAATGAGATATTTTCGTTCAAAATCATGGTGCGCTCTCAAGACATAGCAAAGATATGCACTTGCATGCAAGAATTCTTAGAGAGTAAATTCAAAACTTGCATGCATGCGGAAACCTTCTCCAAAATTCTTTGTTAAACTTCAAAAACATAGAAATCATTTTGAAAACTTCATAACTCATGCATGCATGTAGCTTATAGATTCAAATTCATCTCCAATGACATGTATGATGCTAAAAAATGAGAGTTCTTGCAAATCCATGCATGTATGTATGGAATTGGCCTTAATTCATACAATGTTTTCTTAATTATAAAACTAAAAGTAGATGGTCAAATATATTCCATGAACATAACTCCAAAACACTTCATCTTCAAGAATTGAAAGGTAAAATCTTACCTAGAGGCTTGAAACACACTAGTTCTTGTACAAATTGATAAATTCAAGCTATGGCTTCAAGTTCCCTTCAATCTCCACACACTCTCTCTCTCTCTCTCTCTCTAGATGAGAGTTCTCTCTCTCTCTACAATGATACCTCAAATTTTGGGAGTTCAAAATGATGAAGAGATGAGCTCAATTGAGCTTAGGGTTCAAATATATAGTTATGAGGTATTAATACATTAATGAGAGCATTGAACCAATTAAATACGACTTAATTAATTATACTGAATCGGTTTTTAATTAAATTTGCCAAAGTGTTCTAAAAATTCCAAATAACACATTCATGTAACCAATTTCGGTTTCGGATGCTAATAAGGCTTTTAATTTTAAGATCAAAGCAGAATTCCAAATAGATATTTCTACAAGTAACAAA
This sequence comes from Camellia lanceoleosa, assembly GCA_025200525.1. Lineage (NCBI taxonomy): Eukaryota > Viridiplantae > Streptophyta > Magnoliopsida > Ericales > Theaceae > Camellia > Camellia lanceoleosa. The sequence continues at coordinate 56,931,624 of CM045765.1, forward strand.
TAGAAAGCCAAATAGAATACAAAATACACAATAAACACGTAATTCCATTCCAAACACTTAGTTAGCATTCTTAATTACAGATTAGCAGTTAATTGTGGATCGGGGTTGTTACAATTTAATTGTGCTAATTAAATACCTCAAGATTCAATTCCAAATCAATTTAGTTCTTGAAGGAAGCATGGAAATAAACTATAAACCCAAAAGTTTTATTAATTACTATAAGGCTCTATTTCCTTATTAATATAATTATAAAATCCTTATTAAATTGCATGCATTTAGAATTGGTATCAGAGCCTGATTTTTCAAATTTTGCAAATATAAATATATGAGTATTAAATATATTGAAGAAGTCAAATCTAATAATTTAAATAATAGTACTTCACAACAAATAATAATTGAACAAAATAATACTATAATCAGGTTGCTAAAAGAACTTAATGATAATCTTATCAACTAGAAATTATATACAAAATTTGACATCTGCTATTAGATAAATGCAAGAAATTAGCTATCATAGAAAATAAGCAAGAAAAAATCACAAATAATTATTTTTATCCTTACAAGGAGAAATCTCCAAAGGAACCTTTTAAATTAATACCACCAGAAAATGAAAAAAATAATGTGTGATAAAATAAAATAAAAAATAAGTTAAAATAAAATAAAAAGAGAAAATAAAAGGTAAATATAACAAAACTTAAGAGGGAATAATATAATAACTAAAACCTTAAGGTCAATATTGTAAAGAAAAAGGGAGCAAAGTGGAACAGGATAGAAATTATAAGGACCAAATTAGCGAAATTCAAAGTACAAGGACAAAACTGAAACTTCAAGGAAACAAGGAGAACCATTGATGTAATTAGCCCTTTATTTATTTATTCAAATGTGCTTGCATATGTTTGTGCAATTTATCTTGTGTCAACTTAGTTGGAATAATGTGTTCTTACTATGATAATACTCATTGCACCCTTCTCATCTTTACTAATTGTATCCTTCAACATTATTAATAAAGACATTTTTTTGCCAATAAAAAAAATACTATAAATCATAATAAGTATTATAATAAGTTATAACTAACGGAATCATAAATCGTAACTAAATATCACAATGTTATAAATCATAAATTTTTGGTGGAAAGGTAGTGTCATGACCCCAACCCGCCCCTATAGATTAGGATCATAATCGGTCAGTAATCATAAGATTATCTACGGCCTCAGATAGAAATCAAGTCATAGTTAATAATAGAGGGCCAACAATGCGGAAGCAGAACTTGTAAAGATTGTCCAACGAGTTGTGCATATATGGCATAACAAAAACTTTTCTTATTTATGCTATAACTCACACCATACAAACATTCAGAGCATGTAAATACATATATCCAGGATCATTCTAAATTCAATTTTAACAAAAACCAAGGTTATACACAAACTTGGTCACATATGACTACAAAAGAACAAAAGGAAAAACAAAACAAAAGTAAGGCCTCTTGCGTGAGGCGACCTTAGTTGACTTCCAAAAAATGGGTACTCCTGCATACTTTCACTAACGTTAAAGGTGACATCCCTTTGCTCACCTACATACATATAAATAAAGAATGAGCTAACACCTAGTGAATAATACTAGAGTAAAGGAGTTTATAAATGAGATTCATTAAATCATAATCCATAAACTATGCTTGTTAATCAATATCAAAGCAAAACAACCTTAGGTCCAATATATCATATCCAAATACAAAATGGCATCGGGTCTAATTAGTATACAAAACGACCTTGGGTCCATTATGTACAAAACGACCTTGTGTCCAATTCATATACAAAACGACCTTGGGTCCATTGTATGCAAAATGACCTTGGGTCTAACATTTCATATGCACATTTGTGCGCACTTTTAGATCCATGATCATGTTCACCTTCGTATTCAAAATGACCTTAAGTCCAATCAATTCCTTATTCAGAACAACCTTTGGCCCATTTAATAGACATACGAAATGGCCTAGGCCCAATCCATATCCTCATCAAATAAACCGAACGGCCTTGGGCCCATTTCATATTCATACACCAATCACTTCACATATCTCATTACGTATCAAGCAGATAGAACACTCATTCATAGTGCCAATTCAGAAGTTTAGAAACTTACCACATAAGTAATGTTTAGAAAATAATGCATACACAAAAATATCATTACTAAGATATTACTCACAGTGTTCCGGTGCTTGATTCGTCCTTGCACGTGACCCAACATAATTCACAATACTTTGGCTCATATCACAATTCAATCCGTTCTTTAGTTTACTTAACTTTCTTAGGCTTCTTTTATGTCCTTTAATTCATTTAGGATGCTCAATGTGTGCCTAAGAATGCTCAGAAATCAAAGAGAATGGAAATTGGAACATATTATAGCTTTTCAAAAGTTTCTGAAATAGGGCATTCCACTCGAGCGCAATTTTGGTCGCTCGAGCAGTCTGTAAAACTCTACAAAAGTACTGGTTGCTTAAATTTTAGGCTCAAGCGAAAATAATTGGTTGCTCGAGCACAACTTTGGTCGCTCGAGTGACTGTGCAATTGTCAATAAAACTTTTAGGAGCTAAATTTTTACGCTCAAGTGCCACTTCCTGCGCTCGAGCAAACTAGTCGAATTTTGGGATTTCCAGAACTATGTGTGAGTTCAAAACTTGATTCCAAAGGCTCAAAGCTTGCAAGTTGATACCAAAAGCATGGAAAAACATTGTACAGCATGAAAACATAGGTAATTTGAATCCAATTGTCCAAAATCGTGGTCCATATCCGAAATCATTTCAAATTCTTCTTGTCAATTTCAAAACTCATGCAATCAAGTCCCACAACCTCATGGATTAGTCATGCATGTGAAATATAGACTCTAATTCCATTTCAAATGGTACAAATGATGCTCAAAATCATGAGGCTCTATCCTACATTATTTTACCAATTCTTCTTGAATACACATAATTATGGACTTAAACTCATGAATTAGAGTTCAAATACTCACTAGGATCCTTCAATCCTTCCAAGTCTAGCAAATTCCTGAATCTAGCTTCCCAAAACTTCAACTTCTAAGTCAATTTTTCAAGAATTTGGCCTCTCTCTCTCTCTCTAAAGCTCTCTTGACAGATTTTCGAGCTCAAAGATTTGAGTTAGCCCCTTCATTAGCATATATATAGGCTTCCTTAATCTTATTGGCTAATCAAAGCTTAGGATTAATCAAATGGGCTTAATTTAATCAAATTAATCTAATTATTTTGATCCAAGTAAGTTTTCAATTAAATTTCACAATAGGCTCTAAAAATCATTCTAATCACAATGGTATAATCAATTTTGATTTATGGCATCTCTACGGCCCTCAATTTCAATTTATTACAGCACACAGAATAAATTTTCCTATGGTGGACGGATATGAATTCAAAACTACACGTAATAACATAATTAGCATCCAAATTCACATTAAGCACATAATTACAAGTACAATTAACAATTAATAGTATATCACAGAACGAGGTTATCACATTCTTTCCCCCTTTAGGAAGTTTGGTCCTCCAAACTTATGTTACCCTCCTTTGGAAACAAATGTGGGTAGTGTTGTTGCATCTCTTCTTATTTCTCCCACGTGGCATCCCTTCCATAATGTTCTTTCCATTCCACTTTCACCGTTGGAATGGATTTGTTTCTTAATTGCTTTGCTCGTCAGTTGATGATTCGTTTCGGTCATTCCATGTACTTCATATTTTCGTCAAGGGCTATTCAATGATAATCAATTATGTGCAACGGATCTCGCAGATAGCCCCTCATTATTGGTATGTGGAATACATTGTGCATTTGTTCTATTCCGGGCGGTAGAGCAACTCTATAAGCAACTGAACCAAACCTTTCTAGAATTTGAAACAGTCTAATGTAACGAGGTGATAATTTACTCTTTTGAAGGAACCTTAAGTGGCTTTTCATTGGATTTACATGGATGAACACATGATCACCAACCTCATACTTAAGAGGCCTTCTTCTAACATCCACATAACTCTTTTGTCGGCTCTATGCTATCTTAAGCCTTTGTTGAATAATTTTGATTTTATCAGTAGTTGTCTATACAAGTTCAGGTCCAAGCAAGACCCTATCCCCAACTTCACTCTACCATATTGGAGATCTACATTTTCGACCATACAAAGCTTTATATGGTGCCATACAAATACTAGAGTGGAAACTGTTATTATACGCAAATTCAGCCAATAGTAGGTAAGTCTCCCAACTCCTTTGAAAATCCAAAGCACACATTCTGAGCATATCCTCTAGAGTCTGTATAGTTCGTTCCAATTGTCCATCAGTTTGTAGATGGAATGTTGTACTGAACCTCAGTTCTATTCCCATTGCCGTTTGAAGACTTTTCCAAACTCTAGATGCAAATTTCGGATCTCTATCACTACAGGAAATTCGAGTTTTAGCGGCGTTTGTTAAACGCCGCTAAAAGCCTAAAAAACGCTGTAAAAAGTTATAGCGACGTTTAAAATTTTCACCGTTGATACGGCCTCCGCAATAGGTTTGCAGCGTTTGATAAACGTCACTAAAACTATAAGACGGCGTTTTTTAAAACACCACAAAATGTTGACATCCGCTTCTATTACTGTCACAAACTAACATGTGACGTGGCATGACGTCTTTTAGTGGCGTTTAAAAATGCCACTTTTTTTTATTATATATATATTTAATATCAATATTTTGTCCAAAGCATCCCATTTTAGAAAATATGCATTATAATGAATCTGAAAAAACAAATCTTCCACTAGACTAAGCCAAATACATTATAATGAAATCCAAAAAAACAAAATTCAAATTCACACTCCAGATACTTCAAATGCCACATGAAATTAGGCAACAATCTACACAAATCATCCAATTTCAAAGCCATATTACTCATCTATGATACATGCACACTTATAACTTGGTAATTATATATGCTTACCAATAGTTAATAGAACTGTATCTTAACAACCAATACATCAAACAGTACATAAAGAAGCGTATATGATCATTAAATGTCAGAAAGTCTTGGTAATTGTATTGAAATATCGACTCTTAAATCACAAGTTTTCATTTCAATTTTGACTAAATTTGATCACGTCTTCTTGGGTCAGCAGAATTCACAGCCGTTGTGAGCTATGGGAGCTTCTTGCAGTTTTCTTCTTAAATTGGACTTTATTGGTACCACAAGATTCTGAGCACCTTGGAGAATGAGATCAATGGCTTCCAACAAGCTGCAAAACAACAATGAAACATAGATAATGCTTAATTTTGATTTGTATAATATATACATTCAATTGGCTTATTTCTTGTACCATTTCTTTAATTAGACATTTTATTGAAAGTATAAATAACAAAATCAATATTTCCATCACATGTGTAGCAAAATCAAAACAGAGAAGAGCTCAAAATGCGAATAGAATTGAAAAGAAACGAGCTTACTCCTAACAGTCAACAAGACAATACATACCTACCTCATCAATGAGAATATGGGATGTCAGATCATTGCTGCCCCACATATTACACCAAAGTAATAGACACAATGAAAAGAAGAAAAAGAGGAAAGGTTTCTTCTGTCTGGACGAGTGGGGGTGGGGGTGGTGTTGTTTGTGTCCACTGTATAATTTAGTCTAGAATAATGTAAAATTGTATAATTTTTTTTATTTGAAATAATTTAATTTTCTTATTTTATTAGTTTTGATTTAATATCTTATTTCATCAATTTTTTGATTCTCCCATATGATGCCAGAACAAGCCTCGTAATCTTTTACGACCTACATAGAACCTTTTAAACTCTTTTCTCTCTGTAATACGGATCCTTAGTTACTTCCATCTTTCCTTGGTCACTAACCACTATTCCGGCAAGTTCTTAGTTCATTTCTTTCTCTAATAATAATCATCATAAGTAAACCAAAAGACCACTTTCATGGTTTCTTGAGATAATTATATGACAACTGTTAACTTGACAACCACTTTCATGTAATGGTAAGATTTACAAAGCAAAAATGAGGCCACCATTGACATTGCTCTAATGTTTTGACAACAACAATAGTGGTGATACGTTATGAGCCACTATATATCGATCTATAATTTCTAGCAATTAAACCTACATGGTTGAAACTTAAAAGTTACAGCATGGAAGTTTCTTGGTTTTCACCCAATTAGAAATTTTGATATGAACTTGAAGCAAGCTATCCCAGATAATTAAACATAACTTGCATTAACCATGAATTTATATATTTTATCAGGAAATTGAAAAGAAATCCATAAAGAATAAGAGGCTGCCTTTTCATTCAAATCCACGAATAATGCTATCTGATTTTATGTTTAATTGTCAATAAAATCTTTGGCATCTTTTTAGCTATGAAATAGAGTGAAAGGGTAAATGCTTTCTTTGCACTGTCTTGACTAAATTTCTGTTAATCATGATTATTGGATATTTTCACTGTTACCATTTTGTTGCCTTGTATGATGGATGTTTTCTATGTTACCATGTTGCTATTACCATGTTTGCTACATATGCTCTGCTAGTAGTGCAAAACAAAGAGGCAAGTGAGAAAGGTGAAAGATGGGTTGTTCTTTCAACTGGGTGTACTTATTAAGCATGGGGAATCAAGGTCATTGATGCAGTCATTCATCATTTACCACTTTGTTAGTCGTTGAATTAATAGCCTTGTTAATGGATTTTGGATACTCCACCTTCAGACTGGATGATGAATAAGTTGTACTTTATATGAAAAATATGGGTCCAATTTAATTTGCATATTAAAGCTTTCCTTAATATTTGGGAACAAAACTAGTTAATCAACTTCATTATTTCAAAAAGATAGATTTCTTTGTCAATTAATACTGCTGAACAAATTATACACAAAAAATGCTGAGGAATTTGTACCTGGGTCACAATTGTCCACTGCAAATCCGGCAGAAGTTGAACAAAATCATCGAATTTGGTTTCGATTAGTATAGGAATTGCCGTCTACAAACAAAAATTAAAGCAAAAAAATTAAAAATTTTATATGAAAATATGTTCATACTCTTTTAAGAATGAATAGTATCCAAATAATGAAATTCTGCAACTTCATTCTTTTCAATACAAAAATAGAGATTGTTGTTGATATCATCCATAACACACTTATTAATGATCAAATTATTGACATAAATCTTTTTCTCCCCCACAATTGCATTAAACAAGTACTTTTTCTATTGTATTTTTTTATTTTTTATTTTGTTTTGAGGAATATATGATTGGATCATTAATAATCTTAAATGTTTGGCACTTCACTAGTAAAGACCCCATCAACAAAATGAAGTTCTACGTTTTGAGTGCAGGTTCACCACCCTCTTTACTTTCGGTGACTTTAGTCAATACAACAAAATGAAATTCTAGTATTCACCTGAAGATGTTCAATAAAACTGAGTTTGGGTAACTTATTCCCACATAGTGATCCCTTAAATTTGCTTTCCTAAATTTCCTCAAGCAGCACAGTTTGATCACATTGAGTTGGAAGGAAATGACAATTTCACCATGACTTAGTATAAGTAAAAGTGAAAATACATCCCAGAGTGGACCTAAATTAGATAATATGGAAAAATTACTTGAACTCGATTATCTTCTAATTTAGCTGGACAAATCAACGATGCTAATTGCATAAAGAACACCTTGCAACAAAAATTTTAAGAATTTGAGTCAGGAATTTTTCTAAGAGTAAGCAACTGTGCTACAGCATCAGTTTAACTACAACTGAATTCATAACACATAACTCATAAATTAAATGCACAATAGATAAATGATCATATAGACACATAAAATATTGTTAATTTATATTCTGTCAGATAACTAACTCTTTGTAAAGATTCTCTATCTAATACTTGTTATGAGTTGTGTGACTGAAGTGGAACCTCATGCAATCACAATAAGAGTTGGCAGGGTAAAAGTCCCACTGCTTTGAAGACTTGTGTTTGAGATCTTAGGGAGATTTTCAATGGAAATTTTCAAGTTGGCAAGCAATGTGGGGTTGGAGCTGGTATTATCCCTTAGCTATGTGCATGCCAAGGAAATTGATTTTAAGTTCCCCAATTTTCATATTCTTTTCTAAGAGCATAAAATGCCATATTGTTGTACCAGATATGGGGGGAATAAAAGGATATCATCAATGTAGATCAATGTTGCAAATAGAATAGGTCAAAGGTCTTGATCATGGCCTTCCCTACTCAATAATATAAGGAGATGAAATTCAAAAGTCAAAAACATTAAAAAACGCATGCAAACACAAAGACTTGCTAATGCATTAGCTAACCATTGCCATGAAGGCATATATCACCGAGTAGGGACTACATGAGAGCACTCCCCCTTTAATAAAATTCTCTGGCATGTTTCTAAATCATGGGCTAGCAGCTCAGGTAAAAGGACTAAAACTGATCTTTCAACTAATTATACTCATGCTATAATGTGGGAGGCCTTAAATTATATGTGTGTGTGTGTGTATTTTTAACAGCTAAAAAAAGACTTATAAAGAGAAGTGCAAGGTCAGGAATGGCTTAAAATATTTAAGTGTAAGATGTCTCAAATTGTGTGTTGCAGGCTTTTTACAGCCTACAAAATATTAGGAGACAAGTATGAAGTAGGGATACACTTAATATATATATATATATATATGAAGAGAAAGCAAACATAATGGTTTTAGTAGTTTGTAATCATGTTACATTAATGAATATGTGATTGATCATCGCAAGGTCAATTCAAAATTAGAAATCATCATGATATTGTCAAGCAACTCAAAATAAAATATCAGGGAAATATTAATAGAACAAATTGGTAATTACACAATTTAGGTTTAAATCACCTTAACAGTTGCACATCCTCGTCATTTAAAAAGGAGGAGTTAGAGACTGCATGACTCAACAAGGAACCTATACACACATGTCACTATTAGAAACATAAAAACACATTTAATTTTGCACATCAACTAATAATGAGATACTAATATTTACGTAGATTCTTGATAACTATGTGAGCTTTTTCAAAGATCCGAACTCGATGATTCGTAGCTCCTCGTAAGCACTCAAGAAACTTGTTAAGGAACACATCCTTCTCCTCTGTGAGATGAAACAAATATTACATGTAATGATCAAGAAAACTGCGATACAATTCTTATAGCAGTTGGCATCAAAAAATTGTTAGTAAAAACACCAACCTTTACAGATCTTTGGTGCAAAACAATGGAGATTTGCTATTATTTTGACCAATAATGATACTCTCTGATGCGCATAGGAAGCCCGAGGCATGATACTAGGAACGACAATGAATCCTGAACTCATTACATTCAGTAAATCTGACGATGACAATGAATCCAAAGCACACCTAGATGCCACGTGTGAGTCAAACTCCACTGTAGCATCTTCTTCCGGAAAAGGAAGGTCAGATGAACACCAACTAGACAAGAACTCTTGATGGGGGATTGAAAAATTGTAGTCAAAACTTCTGTCTGAAGAGATATGAAATGAATTAGCAGCAAACCTCAACATAGAAAAGATTTTAAAAAGCATACAATGTTAGCCATTCATATGTAAATCCCATAAACAGGACATAACTTTCAACCAGAAATGCAGTAATTCACATTCTTGTAAAATATGTGATTTCCCATGGCTAAAAGAGAATAAAGACATCAATGAAGAGAACTACAATAACAAATAAGAAACTAGCAAAAGGGAATCACAACAAGTATATGAATTAGACGGACTCATGACAAGCTACAGGCATTAGTAAAAAGCTTACAAAGTATGTTGTGATGTAAAAGCGAAAATTTGAGTCATCAGAGAAGATATCCGCTAAAGCGCATTCCATTCATTGCAAAAGGCCCATTGGGTAATTTTTGTCGAGCAAGCATTAAGTTGTTTGGGATCTCTAGCAAACATAGTCTTCAAGAACTCAAGAACCTACACAATAACATTTGTATTAAAACCAACAAGCTTGTCGATAAGGTGTTCCATGGAAAAAGAGATGATATCAAAAATAAAGTAGGTTGATCATGATAAAGAAACTAATTGGATGATTAATGGCATCATAATTGAATTCTTTTACTTACAAAAAATGATTGCTTAATTGTCCAAATTTTAAAATGCGGTGTCATAAACATTAAAACATGTGTCATCATATTGCATGACAAGTAAAAATATACAAACTAGAAAGGGTTTGTCGACCAACCTCTAATGCAAAGATTTTGCCAAATTCATGCTTTGAGGGTCGTAATCTCATCCGTAAGATATGCTTTCTACTTCACAGATGCAAAATGTGAGAAATAGGAGTTGTGGCTGGTAAGTGAATGGAGTTCATTCAAAAAAGTATCACATAGTAAAAGTTAGATGAATTTTCAATTAGCCTAAGCCTCCAGTCATGCCAATCACTTGGACTTACAATTGTTAAAATTTTAGACTTTAGCCTAGACATAGCAGCCACAACTGAGGATGATTCTCTAAACAATTGAGTGATTTTTAGGTTTAAAATAGCTCGAACAAGCAAAAGATTACCACCTTTTCCTCAGAGTTCCTGAAATAGTAGCAAAAGCAGACATTCATTAAAGGACAATAATGAGAGACTTTAATTTAGAAAGGCTGCAAGTTTAACATCATGGCATGATACCAAGGGGGTCGGGATTAAAACTAGAAGACCAACAACACTGTAATTCATTGCAAAATCAAGTGCAAATGTTCCCATAGATCATAAAGTTTCTACCAATGGCATACAAGACAAGTGGAATTGTAGTTAATAATCAAACATAAACAAAATTGCTACTGCATCTTTGCAAGCAATAGGAATTTGATCAAGTGACTTATTGTCTCCTACATCCAAATTAAAATTACAAACAAACAAACATTTTAAGTAAATAGAATCCACTAAGACTTCGGCAATTACAAACATTTTAAGTAAATAGAATCCAAATTTTTTAAACTAAAGAACGAAAAAATTACAAAGAAAGTAGAACAGATTAGCAGATTTGACAATGAGAAAGTAGAGAATGAAAAATGTACCTGATATAAGAGCAAGAGAGATCAGCTAGAACAGATCGATTTTGGATTTTGGATCTGCGATTTGATGAAGAACAGATCGATTTGATAAAGAACAGAACAGATCGATTTGATGAAGAACAGATCGAGTTCGAGTTCGATGAAGAACAGCTAGAGCAAAGCCCTCGAGCGACAGAGATCGATGAAGAATAGCTAGAGAGTTTGATTGCGAGCAACAGAGATCGATGAAGCGCAAACCATCGAGGGTTTTGGATATGCAATCGAGCAAATCAAGGGTTGAGAATGAGAAATTGAGTGAGCGAGCGAGCGAGAGAGTGTGTGTTTGAAAGTGAGCAAGAGAGAGTGAAAGCTTTAAACCGAGGGTTTTGGAAGAGAGGGAAACTGAGTTGTGGTAGAGACTGAGAAAGAGAGACTGAGTTCAAAGAGACGAAGGTTTTGACGATCAATACATTGACCCAATACGGCGCCATTTCACTGAGATCAGACTCAACGTTTTTTGAAAATGTTGTGTTTCGTTAATTTATAGTGGCGTTTCCCTAAACGCCACAAAAAAAACGTTGTTGTACACCATTTTTCCTGTAGTGTATCCGACACAATAAACACCAGAACTCCATACAAACAAACAATTTCATCAACATAAATAATGGCTAATCTATATGCACCATACGTAGTCTTCACAAGCAAAAAATGTGCAAATTTAGTTAGTCCATCAACTATAACCCAAACAGAATCCATACCTTTAGGTGTCCGAGGTAGGCCAACAACAAAGTCCATGGTTATGTGCTCCTACTTCCATTCCGGAATAGGAAGAGGTTGAAGTAGACCTGCCGGTTTTTGGTGTTCAGCCTTAACTTGTTGACATTAAAGAAATTTAGACACATATTCTGCAATCTCACGTTTCATATTTGGCCACCAGTAACTCTGTTTTAAGTCCTGATACATCTTGTTGTTACTCGGATGCATAGCAAACATTGATTTATAAGCTTCATCGAGAATTCTCCTCTTTAACTCAGGGATATTTGGAACACACAATCTGTCTTGGAATTTCAACACTTCATTTGCAACACCGTACCCCGGTTTCGGATTTACCTCAACTTCATCGATTATCTTCTTAAGGAAATTCATCCTCTTTTTGCCTCTGCTTGATCTCATCAAAGATTACTAGTTGGGCCACAATGGCGGCTATCAATCCACTTTGCTCATGTAATACTACTTGAATCTCGGATTTCTCAAAATCTTGCAGGATTTCCTTCTGTTCAGTAAGTAGGCAAGCTAAACTCCCTATTGATTTAATGCTCAAGGCATTAGCAACTGTATTGGCTTTCTTGGGGTGATACTAAATTTGAAGATTATAATCTTTTATTAGTTCAAACCATCTTCTCTGCCACATATTTAATTTTTTCTGAGTAAAGAAGTACTTCAAACTTTTGTGATTTGTGTAAACTTCACATCTAGCCCCATACAAGTAATACTACCAATTTTTTAAAGCAAACACAATTACAGCTAATTCTAGGTCATGTGTTGGGCAGTTCCTTTCATGTGGTCTCAATTGTCAAGAGGCATAAGCAATTACCCGTCCTTACATTAATACACAACACAAACCCTTGTAAGATGCATCACTATAAATCACAAAGTTTTCTGTACCTATGGGCAATGTCAACACTAGTGCAGTAGTTAACCTCATTTTCAATTCTTGGAAGGCAGATTCTCTTTCATCATTCCGTTTAAATGGTTGCCCTTTGTGTGTAATTTGGGTAAGAGGCACACCTATTTTTGAAAAATCTTTCACAAACCTTTAGTAGTATCTGACTAAACCCATGAAACTATGGACTTCCGTTACATTCATTGGAGTAGGCCAGTTCACAATTGCCTCTATCTTCTGTGGGTCTACAGAAATCCCCTCTCTGTTGATGACATGCCCTATGAAAATAACTTCATCCAACCAAAATTCACATTTCTTTAGTTTAGAGAATAATTTCTTTTCTCTAAGTGTTTGCAAGACAATTCTTTGATGTTGTTCATCTTCAAGTCTATTCTTTGAATATTTCAGAATATCATTGATAAAAACCACAACAAATTCATCAAGATAATGTTGTAGGTGCATTAGTCACTCCAAATGGCATAACAAGAAATTCGTAGTGACCATACCTTGTTCTGAATAAGGTTTTCTCAACATCTGTTGTCTTCACCTTCAACTGCTGGTACCCAAATCTCAAATCAATTTTTGAAAAGACTTGTGAACCTTGTAACTGATCAAATAAATCATCAATTCAAGGCAATGGATATTTGTTCAGTTCCTGGTAGTTAATACACAATCGTAAAGTCTCGTCTTTCTTCTTTACAAATAACACCAGTGCGTCCCATGGCGAAGTACTTGGTCAGATAAACCCTTTTTCGAGCAAGTCTTGCAACTGTTCTTTCATTTCTTTCATTTTAGTAGCAAACATTCTGTAGGGGTTTTTTGAAATAGGCTGGGTGCTTGGGACAACATCAATGGTAAACTCTATTTCTCTATCAACCAATCCTCCTGGTAGTTCATTGGCAAATACATTCGAAAATTCTCTAACAACAGAAATCCTATCCATTTTAACATTTACAGATTGTTCAGTCAAGATACTACACAAGTAACCCTGACACCCTTTCCTAATCAGTTTACATGCTTTCATTGCTGAAATCAGATAAGGTGGAGGCACTACCCCATTACCCACAAATTCAAATTCAACATGTCCTAGCGGTCTAAACATAACTCGTTTTGTTACCCAGTTGATAGTAGCATAGTATTTAGATAACCAATTTATACCCAAAATTACATCAAAGTGTCTAATGCCCAAGGGTAACAAATCCACATACAAGGTAGCACTGACAATTCGCATATCATAAACACGATACACAGATGTATACAATACAAATTCCCAAGATAGAGCAGATACACATAACAAATATGGCAACGATTCTAGGGGTTTAGCCAATCTAGATGCAAATATAGTAGACACAAAGGAATGTGCTGATCCGGAATCAATTAACACAAGCATCATGATTGCATATAGAGATAATACATGAGACAACAGCTTCAGTATTTCGTGTGTCATCTGGGACAAGGGCAAAGACTCTCCCTTGCCTCATTGTGTCTCTGGTAGCAAAGAGCCTCGTATCGTTACTCCGCTTTTAGGATGGATCCAGTCACTAGCAGTTGGTTTCCCACTTCTTTATTGCTCGGTTTGGGTGCAATCACTTGCCATATGTCCCATTTCACCACATTTGTAGCAAGCCCCAAAAATATAGTAACAAACCCCGCGATGCTTCTTGCCACACTGAGTACAAGTTGATGTCGAATCTATGGTGGAGCCCGAAGTTCTCGATGATCCGATATTTTACTTTTTTGACAATCTCTTCTTTGAGAAAAAGCTCTGCCTTTTAGCTTTCCAGTCAGCTAGTGGTTTACTCTGATTAGCCATGGTAGTTTCATACATCAAAGCTTAATTTAGCACATCCACATAAGTGGGCAATTTTAATACATTCACTCTTTCCAATATATCATCGCGAAGAGCACTCTCAAACTTTCTTGCCTTCTTATATTCAGTGTTAACCATGTGCGGAGAAAACCTAGCCAACTCAATGAACTTGGCCTTATACTCATCTACAATCATATTGCCTTACTTCAGCCCTTTAAATTCGGACACCTTTCTATCGCGAACAAATTGCAGGAAATATTTATCATAAAAGAGTGCCAGAAACCGTGTCCATTCTATACCCTTGTTATCATCTCGAATTAGCATATATCTATGCTTCCTTAATCTTATTGGATAATCAAAGCTTAGGATTAATCAAATGGGCTTCATTAAATCAAATTAATCTAATTATTTTGATCTAAATCATTTTTCAATTAAATTTCATCGTAGGCTCTAAAAATCATGTTAATCACAATGGTATAATCAATTTTGATTTATGGCGTCTCTACGACCCTCAATTTCAATTTATTACAGCACACAAAATAGATTTTCCTACGGTGGATAGATATGAATTCAAAACTACACATAATCACATAATTAGCATTCAAATTCACATTAAGCACATAATCACAAGTATAATTAGTAATTAATAGTAAATCATAGAATGGGATTATCACAGGTAGACACAAGAAAGGGGTGATAATAAAAGTGGAAAGGTAAACACAAGAACAAGGTGATAATAAAATTGGACTTCACACTACAACAAACCGACTTTTTACGACACCACATCAACGACATACAATCAATGCACGCCGTAGTCTCTCACTTTTATGACTTGCATTTTTGCACGTCAGAACACTTTTCCAACCACAAATAAGGCCTATTATGAGGTCGTGAATGGTAGTAATGATGATTTTTTTATGACTTGCAATGTTTGTCGTAAATAATAAAACTTTCTATGACATGCATACGGCATGCCGTTAATACATCAACTATACACAACACACGTATGTCAATCGTTAAACATATTTTATTTTTCACGACACACAATTTATGCCGTGAATGGTATGACCCAAAAAAATTATACGCCAAAATAAAATAGTATATGGCGCCAATGACCAAAAAATTAAGCGGGAGTAATTTTTTTATATCAATATACAACTGTTTGGCTTCTAATTGGGTTCTAAAGGAACATAGAAAGCTGTAAATCGGATAATAGAGGAGAGGGAGAAGAGAGACAGTTCGAAAGGGAGACTAGTTCAGCGGAGCAAGATTTTGATCTAGAATGGTGCGCTCCCTCCGGCGGTGAGACTGGTTCGGTGACGACAACGATCGACGGTTTGGAGGGGAAGGGTTTCTTTCTTTGGGTATGTTTGGATTCCCCTCTCTCTCTCTCTCTCTCTCTCTCTCCATTTTATTCAGTTAGTTTCTCTACTTACATAGCAAGAATAGTTACAAGAGGAAGTGGAGAATTTGTAGGTCAAATCCGATATCAATCCATGAGACCAGAAAAACTCAGCCCTTAAGGAATTTTGTTTAATCATAAATTAGTAGAAAATCTGTGATTAAAAATTTTGTTTTTCTTTATTTTTTTTTTTTAAACTGAAATTGCCAAAGTGTAGATTTTACATATTCTCATCATTTGTCTTACAAATTGCCCTTATTCCTCCTCACTAGACTGCCATTGTTGCCTAACCATGGTCTGCTTCAATTGGAAAAAAAAATATATGTTATTGTAGGATTGGGAGCAGAAGCGTTGGTCATTACTTTCTTACAATTTTTTTTTTTTTTTCAATCTCAACCTATGCTTCTAACCACCATTCGTGTTTTTAGTGCTGCTACGTAGTGTGTTGGCTTTTGGGTTCATAGGAACTCAATTGTTTTGTGAGGTTTTTTTATTTTTGGTTTTTAGGTTCCTTGAGTCATATAAGATATAGTGTGAATGTCAAACTTTTGAGTTATGAAAAACATCTGTTATATATGATGCATAACAGTGGGATTATTTACCTTTTTCTTTCTTTTTATCTGTTTTTTTGCTTTGTGCATTGTCAATGGAAGCAATCCTGTCGTTTTGGTTGTGCAATGTGATTATATTATAAGTTAATACATGGTCCATTGTTTAAATTTTAGTATTATTATCAATTTTTTCCACTTTTACCTTTCCGATTATTATCTCATGTGCACCAACCACAAAACACACAAATGATGGATGTTAGTTTTTTTTTCTTTGGGGCCACTAGAATGATGTATGAAGTGGGAAGTGGATTGAAAACTTTCTGAGATATAGGGATGTTGTCGCTACTTTTATTATGGTGATGTTTGTTGTTAATTTAAATGAGCCATTTATGTTGATTTCTATTTTGGGTTTTTGTACAGTTTACGTGATAATTGTAAGTTTTAAAACTTTATTTTTTTTAGATAAGTTATTAACTTTTAACCTAGAATAAAATATAGCAAACATGCTTTCAAAATGATGAGTGAGATCGGAGGATAGGCTCTGAAGTTGAAGTTGACGCATCACATCTTTCATATTGACTGAGGGGTGATGATTTATCAGAACTGGTGTGTCCTCCCTTTTTGAAGTTGAAGCAGATAACTAGGTTCAACTGAGCACTGGTGAAGTAGTCAGTAACTGCTGATTTGGCGACTACTGAACCAGTGAGCTATGCCTAACTCTTCTCCGTCTGGTAACAGGGGGTAGTGAAGCAAACACTGGTTGTCCTCTAATAAGATCCTAAGATCGGTAAATCCGCCTTACTCGAGTCTAGAGTGCTCGGGTGGTAACTGCCTCGTCTGAAGCAATTGTGAAACACTACCTTGCAAAAAGAAAAATAAAGCAAAAAGAAACAAAAATCGAAAAATGCACAGCATCTCAGCTCAGACAGAGACAACACACAGTTGCAATCTTAAGCTGGATAACTGAACTCAAACACTGATTTCTGGCGCAAATTTTCTGCCTCAAACTGATACCCAGACTTGCAACTAATACATACATTCCTGCAGAGTTACACTCTAAAAGCACATACCAACCAAGTGAGAGCCAAAACACCCCTATGATGGGGTAGGTTACCCTATCCTAATCTCGTCAAGAGCTAGGGATTTACTACGCAAACAAACAGTTACATACAATCATGCATTCAGGTGAGCAACCTGTCCTAGTTTGGAACAGTCTATATGGCTTCCAATATATAACTAGGTCGATTGGTCAAAAAGGGTACCTCAGCAAGACTACCTAATATACCTCTCGCACCTATCACCGAGAAGTGAAAGGTGGATCAAACGGTATAGCGGTAGTCCAGATCCAAGGGTTGTGTTCCCATCATGGCAGAGCCTGCAACTGGTCAGCCTTATGGAAAACTTTTTCAAGCAAGCCTCCGACAAACCGCTCAAGAATAGCAGATGGAAAACACAGTGACTTAAGCGCACCAATGCAAATGCAATGCAAAGAAACACATAAGTGTAGATAAAACAACATATCATGAGTTCGAGTCCCCAGCAGAGTCGCTAGAAACTATGGGCTCGCCTTTTTCCTCACCCCCGCATCTTTCGGAAAGGGTTTGAAAAGAAAGGCCCTCGCAGTTCGAACTCTACCTGTGGTTTTGAATCTAGTCTTACAAGTGTAATGTGAAACTAATAATCACCAAAGAGTCCAATCTGGCAAATCATTTTGAAAAATTGATTTTGAATCAAATAATGCCAAAACTGGACTGCTTTGCCAGATTACAGAGTTGCCACCTAAATATTTTATTTTGGGGAAATTTAGGAAACCATGACTCGCGCCAAAGGCCACGTGTCCGTCATCCCCAAAGTTGCCTCGGCTCAGGAACTTGGGTACGAGGGAAAGGTCCTGAAATGAGCACCCCCGCTCGCCCGATCAAAAGATCGGCCTCTACTAATCATGATATATTCTTTTATAAACATTTAGTGTTCTTATTCTGGTTATTAGCTAACTTTACCATGTGACGCACACAAGCAAGTATAGACTAAAATCGCAAGAATTGGAACGAATTCAACTCATGTTTGTTTTTCGAAAATTGTTTGAATTTGCCACCCTCAAGTGGGCTTAAAACATGATTTGCAACAACAAAGTGGGCTTAAAACATACAATCATTGAATTGTTCCAATTCAAGCAACCAAGCCTCTCCATAGGCATTTATGCAGTTTAGCAAGTAAGCACGTAGCCTCATGGCAAATATGTGAAACATGGCAATATGGCAATCACACTAATGCAAGCATGCTAAAGCATAAAAGCTTACCAAGTACTCCAAGCCTAAACAAAAACTAGTTAGAAAGATGCATGATCCTAACTATACAAGATGCCTAATGCAACACATGCAATAATGCAATTAATAGGCTCGGCTATTAATATGGCATACAAAGCAACTTAAACAACATGCGTTTAAACACCTATTCAAAGAAGTGTATTGAAATTGCAATGTAGTTTGAATGATGTGCCGAGCCTCGGTGCATGCAAGACAAATGAATGGATGCAAACATGCAAGCATAAGGTATGCTAATTGAAAATGTCCCTAGTCTAACCATCGAAAGCGAATAAATAAAAGGGAGAAAGACGTGGGGTTGGAAGACATGCACACACGCACGCACACTTATTACAACATTGTGCCCTCGCGAAGGAGATTCCAAATAAATAAGAGCTAAGCTAATCTAAGCTAAGCTAGGCTAATTAATCTAATTAAACTAATTAGACTAATTATTACAAATCAAATGAATAACTAGCAAACTAATTACTAATTATTACAACACTTAACCAATTAGCAAACTAGTTAATTAAAGCAAATGCGCACTAACTAATCATGTGAAATATCTAAACTACACTACCACAGCTCTGCTTTGGGAAGTAGAGGATGCATGTGCTCGGTTTTCACCCCGAAAAGCCATCATTTTGCTCTTGAGATGCTCTGTTTGCAAGGTTGAGTACACTTCAAAACCTTTCTGCTCCACCTTACCAAAAACTTTCTGAGGATTGCACCAGTGGCCTGCCGGCCATGGTAAGTTGCTACCGGCTCCCTGCTGGCCAAAAATGTGCCTTGCCAGCCAACTATGAGCCACTGCCGGCCACTGGTGCTCTGAGTCACCACACTGCAACAGAACACAAACAGAGAAAAAAGAAGGTTTTTGCAGGGGTTTATTTGTACTGTGCCTCTCCTTATCATCTCAAAACCTCAAAGGAGTGGCACTCTTGGATCCAAAACCACCAACCAAGCATCTTCGATGCATGATGGTCAAAGAACCAAGGAGTACAATTTCAATAAATGCACAAAACAAGACTCGAGACCATCACCTTGTCATGTGTGATCAAAGGCAATGGAGACAAAGGAGATTAACTCATTTCATCACTTTGAGTATGAAATGCTTCAATCTTTCTTGTGTTCCATACAACGTTCGATTTAACACGTGCAATGCAACACAACATGCTTATCTTGCTCAAGTTTTACTTATCACTTTTGTTTACTCATTTTAAGTTACCAACACATTCTTTAGTTGATTTAGTCCAAGGTGAGTGTCCTCTAATGAGAGAGGTGTCAACCAAGGGGTGATTTAAGGCATGAGAGAGATCATGTCGTTGGTTAATAGAAACCCTTAAAAGAGGATTAAAACCACTAAGCACAAATCTCAATCTCAAGCTTAAACACAACCCTAAGGTCAACCACCCCTCAAAGAAAATGAAAAAGTGATGAAATGAGGGAGGTTGCAGATATTATATGTGTTGCAATTGCATGCAAAATGACACTACAACATGCAAGCAAATCATGTAAATCATGTTTAAAAGCTGGAAACACCAAACTAGTGAAGATCAATACACTATAGGCATGCAATACAAAGCTCATAAGGTACAAACACTTCAAAACAGTCCTAAAACAGCCTAAGAGAGGAGTCCTAAAACATGTTTGAAGTAAGCTAAAAATAGCTAGAATAAGAGGGTAAAACATAGCACAAGCTAAACTATTAAGCACAATTGCACTACAAACATACAAAGCAAGCCTCAAGTGCTCCAAGCAGCCCAAAACAGAGTTGAAACATGCCAAATAAAGTCTAAAACATGCTTGAATTAAGCTAGGCTAAACTAGAAAATCATGCTAACATGTAAAGCAACCTAGGTATGGAAGCAAGACACAAGGAAAGGAGGCCAACCCCTCCCATTTTGGACTTCAAAACATGGTTTATACCACTGAAAATCCTCTAAAATTTAGAGGTTAAAAGGGCCAAAAAGGTTGATTTAAAAGCTTTGAACGATGGCACAACAACTTAATAATCAAGCAACAAAAAGGGTGAACTACCCCTAACTACAATCAAACCTCAAACCACTATTTTTAGACCATGAAAACAGAGCTTTTTAGAGGTCAAAACCAGCCTCAAAACAGTATGTAAAGATGGCAAAACAAGTATTGTACCTCTTGAAGACAAGATGCAATTTAGGCAACAAAATCAAGCCAAACCAAGCCAATATCCTCTTCTAAAGCTCAAAGAGGGCCTCAAGTAGCCTCAACTTAATGGTGACCAAGTTTGATCAAGGGCTTATATGCAGAAGTGTAGAGAATTTAGGCTATAAGGCACAAAATATCAAGAGATAGAGAATTCTAGAGAGAGAGAGAGAGAGAATTTTTTTGTCTTCAAAATTTTCTAACCCCTCCATATGCAAGAGAGGGCTTCTATATATAGAGAATGAAAAGTCCCCTCAAAAAGATCTAGCCACACACGTGTTGGAAGATGCTTTAATCTGTGCAAACAACTGGCACAAAATATCAAAAAATATCTACTGATGCATTTGGCTTGGGCCACCATCGGTGGTGGCCAGTAGGCACATCAATGGCAGAGGTGCCCAAGGATGCAAGCAGCCATCATCAACATGTTGAAAGGACCTAAACATGGTCCAAAGATGAGACAGAATGGATGTAGGGTTTGGAAAGCTCAAACCTGTGGCGTTCCACCGCAAACTTCGAGCGCTCGACAAGCAATCAAACTCATTATTGGATGTACCTGCAAGAACATCCAAGTCTTGAGGACGGTAAAAAATGGGGTGTCTACACATAGTGATATTTTAGTTTAAGGGGGGCATCCTTGTCCGTCCTCCAGAATGAGGGGACAAAAATTAAGTCTATGGTTTGATTAACTTGTAAATAATTCTTCATTCAATAAATTGACTGACAAACAATGATCACCATATCTTTCCTTGTAGGTTTCATAGAGCCAAAACCTGTTGGAGCCTCTAAATCGTATGCTATTATTGGGATATATACACACATTCTGTTGCTTAAATCAATATAGATAAGTTAGTTAATCTTTGGAGATTGAAGATGACTAGTATAGAGAAAAAGCATGCTAACATGTTTAAAGAACTTATTCTGTGTGGTGATAAAATTGAGCATATAGTGTTTGGTTAAATGCCACAAAAACAAAGATTTGCATTATACAGTCAGCAACCATTTTCCTAACCTTAAATTTTTTGTGCATGACACTTCTCAATGGATCTTCAGAAAGAAAACAATTTGCATATTTAGTTTAGGCCTAACCTCGTGAGTGTTTATGAGACTATCAGAATTTGTAGCATTTGCCGTATAAAATACCAAGTAAAATTGCAAAATGCAAGTACTTCAAGTTTGGAATTTGAATTAAAAGGACCAAATATCCATTATCTATATATTAAAAAAATTATCTGCAAGGTAATACTAAAATGGTTCAATTTCCTACACATAACATAAATATAGATAAAAAAACACAACAAAGGAGAAAAATACAATTGAATTGTTGCTTCCAATGATCATAACTAAAAACATGTTCAATTTCCATCTGCTGCCACCATACTAGTATAATAAACTCTTCTCCCCTACTACTAGTGACTAGATTAGAAACCAACTAAGACTTAACTACATTACGATTAGTCCTCATATTACATCTGGAAAACTATGTAAGTTGCTGTGATAGTTATATGTACACATATACTCTCATTAGCTATGATAGTTATATCAAATCTAATATTTTTTAATATAACAGTCACATGCATATTGTCATGACCCAAACCCGCCCCCATGCGTTAAGGACATAACTGGCCAGTAATCAAGAGATTACCTACGGCCTTGAACCAAACCAAACATAACTCATCAGAGTAAAGGGGGCCAAACGGAAGCAATTTCAAACTTTTGTCCATAGAGCTGTGCATACATGGCACGTCATAACAAACCACATGCACATATGTTAATAACTCACATCAAAATATGCAATAACATAAAGTTCTGCACATACAAGATCATCCAAGTCCTAGTCAGCCTATCCAAAACTTATATACAATCGTAGTCCAAAGTCCTCGCCAACATGACAAAATATAATAAAATAGCAAAAGGTCGAAGACGAGTCTCGTGCGTGAGACGTATGAGCTGACTCTTCAAAACCTTGGTTATTCCACACAAACTTTACTCAGGCTAGGTTTGGACCTCCCTTGGCTCACCTACAGACACATGAATGAGCGTGAGCGAAAGTCCAGTGAATAATATCAAATAAAGAAGTTACACGAACGGTACTTAGAACAATATGCACCAAACGGCCTTAGGCCCAATTCATATTTCTATCTAATATATATATATATATATACATAGGTCAAGTAACTGCGGTTCCAAACACATTGAACGGCCTCAGGCCCAATCAATTCATGTCAAACAGCCTTCGGCCCATTCATTCTTTCATTCATGTCAAACTGGCCTTTGGCCCATCCATTCTTTCATTCATGTCAGACTAGCCTTTGGCCCAACCATTCTTTCATTCATGTCAAACTGGCCTTTGGCCCATTCATACTTTCATTCATGTCAAACTGGCCTTTGGCCCATTCCTACTTTCATTCCAGTCAAACTGGCCTTTGGCCCATTCATACTTTCATTCATATCAAACTGGCCTTTGGCCCATTCATACTTTCATTCATGTCAAGCTGGCCTTCGACCCATTCATTCGAATTAACGAACTTATAAGACTTACATAGAAGTAAGTAATTGGACAAATAACATACTTCAGATATCTTTATTAAGATATTACTCACAGTGATCGGTTGGATGATTTGCCCTGGAGCTCGACCCTACACATTCCATGAACACAATGGGTCACAAACAATTCAATCCGTTCTTAATTCACATATTCCTCTTTAGGCTTCATTGTTATCCTTTTAACTCATTTACAATGCTTAATGCATGCCTAAGAGTACTTAGAAGTGAAAGAGAACGGAAAATGAAACACAGGACACATTTACAAAATTTCACAAACAGGGGCCCCCGCTCGAGCGTTGACTTGCCCACTCGAGCGGACCCACTAGGTCTACAAAAGTACTAGTTGCCTCATTTTTACGCTCGAGCGTGAACTCAGACGCTCAAGCTGAAGGTCATTCTACATAGCTCCCCGCTCGAGCGGACATCATGTCTGCAAAAAGTTCTGGGAGCTCGTATTTCCCACTCGAGCAGCGCCTTCCACGCTCGAGCGGACATCCTAAATTCTGGAAAATCCAGAATTGTTCTTGAGCTTCAAACTTGCATTCAACTCAACAAAACTTGTATATTATGGCTTAAACTTCACATATACATGTATCAACATGATCCAACACCAAATTTATTATATTATGAAGCTCAATTTCACAAATTAATCACATGCATGTCCCAATTTACACCAAACTTATTTCCAGCATAACAAATTCATGCATTCAAAACTCATACTCTTATGAATTGTACATGCATGTGAGATATAACCCTCATTCTCAACTTAGATGATGAAGAGATGGTTAAAAACATGAACTTCAATCAAAGATTCAACATGGATCATGTATTTCAAGCTCAAACATACAAATTCATGGAAATTTCCTACATACATGTGTATATTGACTTCCAATTTATCAAAATTAACTCATTTTCATCATAATCACTTTAATTCATGTTCCTTATCATCATTTAACTTTGAATTCCCAAAGTTACAAGCTAATATCCATGAATTTACTCACCCCGGAGCCTCAAACACCCAAATTCTAGCTAATTCTTTGAGTTCAACCTCCAATTCTCAAGCCTTTAGCCAAAATTGCCCAATTCTTCCTCTTTCCCTCTCTAGCCGACCCTCTCTCGCTTTCCTTAGAGTAATTTCAGCCAAAATGAATAAAAGAGAGGAGTTGAGTGTATAGTGCCCCTTTTTTATATAAGTCCCATTAATCATAATTATCAATATTAAATAATTTGAGCACTACACCATCAATTTAATCTAATTAATCTGATCCGAATCAATTTTCAATTAAATTTCACCGTAGGCTCTAAAAATTACGCTAATCACAATGGCGTAGTCAATTTCGGTTTCTGTGGTCGATAAGGCCTTCAATTTTCAGTTTATAATAGTAAGTTGAACAGATATTCCTACGGTGAACAGATAGAAATTCAAAACCACATATATTCACATAAATGGCACACAAAATCATATCAGACACATAATCACATTCATAATAAAGACCAATTAGCATGGTACGGAACAGGGTTATCACACATATAAACACTACCATAATGTTTCAATTTGCAATTCTAATAATTGAAAAAATGTAGTAATATATAAATCCTTGCTCGTAATGTTAAATCCTTGCTTGCAATTTTTAAAATATGCTTTGGTGTTCAACATATTAGCTTCTTGGTTGCTGCCATATTGGTAATATTAGTGTAGAACTCGATATCGTCCAATTGCTAGGTACTTATTAGTTGGTTTTGGGTTTTCTATTGTTTGTTACCAATCTCCATTAGGTGATTCTGAGTTTAGTGTGTGATGTCTTCCTTGATATGTTTAAATAGCATGTGTGCGAATAGGCATCAGCTAATGCATCTAGGAAGTAGCCTTGTTGTGTCTGCTTTTGGAGTGTGTGAATGGAGCAGAATAAGAGAATATTGGGTGTTTGTTCCTCTGTTTTGTTTTGTTTTTTTCTTTTTCTTTTTTTTTTTTTTTGAGTGAATAAGTTATAAAATAAAACAAAAGAAAGATACAAAATACAAGGGGCATGCCCCAAGGCCTACAACTATACAAAGCAAGAAATGAGCAAACAGACCTAAAAACAAATAAAAGGCTAACAGGTAGCCATACACCTATTCAACCTCCATATACATAACAAAATAGAGAACCTGAACAAGAATAGATTAAACTATCTCGGGATTACAGGATAGCAAAAAACTCCCAGACCGCACTAACAACTATTACACAGCAGCATAGAGCACAACCGCAAAGCCTATAGCAATACAGTGGGCAACATAGCAGATCAACAAACACACTATAGCAGTGCAGCATTTGCTCGACAGAGTAGAAGAGCAACAGCCTAGCAACAAACTCATAGTAGCAACACACAACAAAAGATAAAACAATATATCCCAGTTTCAGCCCATAAATAGTCTTATACTGAATACAACATTCAAAATAGATAACCAAAAAGCCAACTATGTACAATATCAGAATTAAAAAGAACACCAACAATCCTATTTGAGAACTACTTCAAAGACTGGCGCATCTTTGTAGCTTGGCCCTCTGAGAGTCCTCCAAAGTCTAACCAATATAGAACAACCTTTATCAAACCTTTAATGAGCACCCTAGCACTGCCTGTTCATAGCAACAGAGAGTAAAAACACAACCTACAGGAAGCTATGCTTAGACCCGTAGCAGAACTTACTAAGCGAACCTCACAAACTCAAACCACACAAAAACACTCAAGCTCAACAAGCTGAGCAAAGAAAGGGATAAGAGAAATGGATAAGAGAAAACACTTAAAAAATGTAGATCTCTCATTCACTCAACCCACGACAAACATCTCCCTTACACAAGGTACCAGCTCATAGACCTGCAGATAAAATAGTTAAGTGTAACAAATCACAGCAAATGTGATGTTAGACCTGTCAACAAGGCTCACACTATATATGGTCTCACAAGCTCAACCCTCATACTCTCCCAGCTCATAATTAAAGGACAGGTGAATGAGAGAAACAAAAAAGAAAAGATAGCAGTAAGCCAAAATATAACAAACTCTGAAAATATAGTACTCCCATCACTTAACCCACGAAAAAAATTTCCTATGCAATGTTTACAACAAGAACAATCAATCAGCTTCTCCAATTAGTCACAAAGACCTCACCAAAACCTTCTATAACAAAGTTCCAGCCCAAACAAACCTGCATAGAAGAGGTTAGAAAAGTTTAGGAACTTTCTTCACTCAACCCTCAATCTCACATACGTCCACTACCTAATTTTGGACTCACAGTCACTCAACCCTCTATCCCTAACATAAGGTCAGCTTGGCAACCTATAATGTTCCTTTGTTTTGTTTTGTCCAGCTAGTGTTGGCTTCTCACCAACATTGTCTTTATTGATGTAATCTCATATGAAATGTACTTTTCTTCATCAATAAAGATTCTGTTTTGCTAATTAAAAAATTTGGGTTTGCTTTGTGGGTTTAAAAGTTAGAGAGAAAAATGGGTTTGCTTTGCTTTATATCAGCTTAAATTCTAGACTTCATCAAATTTTCGG
Source organism: Camellia lanceoleosa (assembly GCA_025200525.1). NCBI lineage: Eukaryota > Viridiplantae > Streptophyta > Magnoliopsida > Ericales > Theaceae > Camellia > Camellia lanceoleosa. The sequence goes on from CM045765.1 coordinate 56,958,649, forward strand.
CAAAGTTGAAATTGAGTTCTAGGATGGCACCAATGACTGAGTTGCTTTCTATTTAGAATCAAATTTCAGGATACCTATGAAGTTTGGGTTGTTTTCATTTATAGATCTGGGATAGCTGGTGGGTGATGCTACTGATGCTGTCAAGTTATGTTGCTGTTAATGCCTCAGGGATTGTGTTATTGCAGATTAGATTTGCATCAGGGGGGAGTTTAAGTAGACAAGGGAGTTTGAGCAGCCTCTGGGAGTTTGAGAACTATTTATTGATGCATTGCAAAATGTGTGTCGTTGGTTGATTGATTTTGCCTCTTCTAATTTAATTTGGCTTTGGTTGCACTGATGCAAAGGGTAGCTGCTAGTTTTTCTCATGATTAGATGGTTTTATGTTTTTGGGTCTGAGTTGGTTTTGGTGCTTTGTTGTTTGTTTTTGTTGTAATTCGTTTTGGTGTTTGTTTTGTTCTAGTTTGTTTTGTTTTCGGTTGGTTTCTTACCACTTTGATGGTGTGCTAATAAGTGATTAGGTGTGCATCTCAGTATACTGCTCAATTTAGTGCTGATACTATGAAGACCTTTCTTTATTCACTTAACAACGGGAAGATACCAAAGAAGATATTCAACTGTAAGTTAAAACCTACTAAATAATTGGAAAATGTCTCAAAATTTCAAACTAGAAGTTTTACTATTCAAATTATTAATGGAATGGTAGATGCTAATCTCTTTACAGACTTTACAGTTGTTATACAAAACTGGACTAAATTTACCAATTTTACAAGAGTGCAAATTAGGTTAGGTAAAGTTGGACTGAATTCAAGTCAAGCTCAACCTAAAATATACATGTCTGCCAAGATCAAACAGGCATGATTTTAATTCACTATGGTTTCCCTGAGATCTAAATTATTAAGTATATGGCCTTTTCTATTAATGTCAACTAAATTAGGTCATAATCAGAGTTCAAATGCAATTCTTTAGTTAAGTCACTTTCAATTTCATTATCTGTTATTGTTATTTTACTTTTTCTTTCCCCCCCTTTCCATTTTGGTATATTTATTGGATTTGCTTTTCTATCCCACTTCCTGGTCCATGTGGATTCTTTTCTTTAAGGTATATACCCCATCCTATGAGGCAACCATTTATAGGTGCCAATATTGTGCTGAACTCACACCATTATCAGTTGGATGAAAATACCTAATCATAAATATGAACATATAGATTTGGTTTATATTTGAGCATAAGGTTTTATTAACAGCTTGTTACTTTAATTTCCTTAGCTGCATTTTTTGTTGTTGTTGTGATAAACAAGACATTTTGACACATTTAATTTTGCCAACATTCTTATATAGAAATGTGTTTAGAATGTCAGGGATGAAAAGCGAATATAATTACCCTTCAGAAAATAATAGTTTAGAAAAGTACATCCAACATGGTAAACATATGGCAAAATAGTGAAGGACCCTACACAAGAAATTACTTCAAAGGCTTCTGTTTATTTCTACATCCAACATGTGAAGGGTGATTTTGATTCTTTGAACTAGAAATTTATTTATATTTTCCTTTGAATTATCTATTTTTTGTTATCCTAGTTTCTTAAGCTTAATATCTGAAGTCAGCAAAAATAGCCTTGCAAAATAAAACAAAGAGAAAGCTAAGACCAGCCCAATCAAAAAAGGTTTTATTTTGATTTAATTAAATGATTAGAAATCTATGGTATCAACTGATTAATGGTTTGTAATTTGGTGATAATTAGAAGTGTTGCTGGCTGCTTATTAATGTTTTAGATGCATACTGATGTTTCATGTACTCTTCCCCCTTTTCCTTCTTCCTTTTGAAGTTTTGGTATGGAAGTCACTCTGTTGCTGTTGTGTATAATATTTTGGTCGTGATTGCGTCAACCAAGTAAGTCAATTACTAAAATCATCTGGATTTGTGATCAATTTACTATTTTTCTCTTCTCATTAGCTTGCTACAGTTTTCAAGGGTGCTTATGAGAGTTTAGGCCTTGATGCTTCTAGTGGGGAATCAGTTAGCATGCAGAAGATATGGCATCTAATTCAAGTACACTGCTTGCTTTATGTTTTACTTATAGTTTGCTAATTGCTATTCTGGAAACTTATAATTGCATTAGTCATGGTTCTCTTTGTAATACTTGTAACGCAATTGTTTGTGGGTGAATTGAATTATATGATACACACTGATGGGTGAGGGCTCAACTATTCCAAGGGATGTTTCGAAGAAACTGTCTTTAGTAATTGGTGCAAGGCGCCACCTCGAATGAGGGCATGAGAAATGTATCATTGGTACAATACAAAGTCATCATATCCTAGCATCTAATAATTCATTGGTGTACTTTCAACTTTGAAACTTGTACTCTTATACTCCTAATCTATAATTCTAGTGCTTCAAACTATCTATTTGGATAATATATAAGGTAAGAAAAAGCTAAAGTGTTTGAGAATGGCTTCTTGGATTTTTACAAAAAAAATGAGCAAAAAAGTAGAGATAATGGGAAGGTATTTTTGACTTTTTAGAAATTTCTTGATCATTTCTTAATACCTCAAGAATTTTTTGTCCCTGAGTTGTTGGTTTTTGTACTTATGTGAAGTTTCCTTTGTCATGCAGGCAAGAAATGCAACAGGGTTAGTTGCTCCAACTATTGCTGCGGGTTTAGGTGCCTTAACACATACATTGGGCACCCTTGTCCTTGTGATAGAAGCAAGTGGATTTGCTATAGCTGCAGCTGCAACTGCTATAGGAACTGTTGTCGGCAGTTTTAGATAATCTCTTAATAGTTGTCGATATGTTTAGAAAGTTAGATATGCATAGTTTTGGATGGTTTAAAATTTTTGTACAGTTTAGAACTTAAGGATATAGTTTTCGAATGTTTGGAATCTATAGACAATTGTTGAATGTTTATAATTTATGGATATAGTTTCTTTTTGATATTTCAAATAATATTTTGGTGGTTGATTAATATTTTGTGATGCTTGTTTTTAATATTTGTTAGATTGTAGAAAATTAGTCAAATAGAACCTGATGAATTTAAAATAAAATAAAATAAAATAAAACTACATATTCTACAGCAGGCATAATAAGTCGTTGTATTACATATTTTACGGCGCGCAATCAGCTTGTTATTTGTCTCCGCAATTAACAGCGTGCAAAAGTAGTCATAGAAAAAGTAATAACGACGCACAAAATCTACTGTTAAACAACCTTTAACGGCGTACGAAGCATGTCATTGAAAGTAAATAACTTTCCATGACTGATCATAATATGACGCGCACTACACGTCGTAGAAGGGTTTTTACAGCGTGCATTGCATGCCGTAATAACCTTTTTTTGTTGTAGTGTCAAGAAAGCATACAATAATTAAAATTTGGGGTTTATTGTTCAATATGTTGGAAAGCTTTGGATTTGGTAATAAATGGAGTACGTCAATCAAGTCTAGTGTATCTTCCACATGAGTTTTAGTTTTAGTGAACGGTAGCCTAATTTCTGAATTTTCTACTTTAAGGGGTCTATGACAGGGAGATCCATTATCACCATTCCTTTTTAACATTGTCACTAAGGGGCTAAACATACTGTAAGATTTTCAGCATCTATATATCAGGATTTAAAACATCATAATAATCTGATTAGATTAAACAACTTTAACTGATTGAAATATGTACCTTTATTCTCGTCATTGTCATGAGATATTAAACAATGATTTTCACAATTGAAAAACCCGAGCATTGGCTCTTCCCCTTCTTCTCCTAATCTTTAAATTGTCTTTCAATGGAGTTGACAACCCTTTGATTCACATATATATAAATATATACAAACCCTAATAGGATAGGAGATGAGACCAGATCTAAATAAAACAATCATTAGGCCCTCTAATTAAGAAACCCAATTAATTTAAAACATGTCTTATACCTTCATACCACATATCCACATCTAAAATAATAAACACACTAAGATAGACCGTGGCCGAAAACTTTATGGATCACAATAATAATTTTAGGTTCATTCCAATCAATTTTTCTAAATCACATTCAACCCGTTTTTCACAAACCAAATAAAATATAGTCAATGGCAACATAATTAAGAACAAAATCTTCGACATGCTCCTAATAAGGGCGAAGGGTTTGAGGTTGCTTAAGGGTGCAGTGATCAGTAAGGATAAAGCAAGGACATCTCACATTCAGTTTGTAGACAATACAATTTTGTTTTGTGAGGCAGAGTGGGATGAAATTCTTTGCACCAAAACGATACTCAAATGTTTTAAAATTATATCTGGGTTGAAAATCAATTGTTGCAAAAGCTTGGTGGCTAATGTTGGGCTGTACTACAGACTTGTGGCCCAGCTGACCACACTTGAAAGAAGTGATCCCTCCCTGTCTACCTCTCCCTGACCAGAACTCAGTATAAGAAAAGTGGATCTAGACTTTGCTCCCTAGGACTACTGTGGGTTGGAACCCCTCTGCCTCTTACTGCCCCGAGTATCCCCTTGAACCTCTGGTTCCTCTGTCTGGAGCCCCTCATCCGCTCCTCCTCAATCTGAATCATGGTCTCTAAGTGAGCCGCCGCCTCCACAAGACGACCGTAATCCCGAATCATGGACATGGCCACCTTGAATAGTGGTCCAGTCCTCAGCCTCTTCTCAAACTCTAAGTAACGGTGTTCTTCTATCGCTACAAGCTCAAGTGCAAACCTCGACAGACTAGTAAAGTCAGCCTCAAACTTGACTACTGGTGTGTTAAGCTGCTTAAGTTTCAAGAACTGCTCTCTCAACTTCTCCCTAACCATGGGAGGTAAAAAGTTGTCCTGGAACAAAAGTTTCCAAGTCCCTCCAATGTGTTCCCACACAAACTTCCACCACTGACCTGCATCTCCCTTCAGTTGGAAGGATGCCAAGGTCACTCTCAACCCATCATCATCGATGCCAAGCATCTTGAACGTTTTCACCACCTCCTCCAGTGGCTCTTTTGGATCCTCCACAAACTCATCCAAATTCGACCGGAAGAACTCTCTCTTCAAAAACGACGGCCCTATCTCAATAACATGGACCTGGATTTGATTCTTAGCTCTAAGAATGTCCATGAATTCCCGCAAAGCTCCTACCATTTCACAAGCCAAAGCGCCCATGGCCTACTGACTAACCGGTTCGACCACGTTGGCCTAACCAACCCCTTCCTCCTATGCTAGAATATTATCCGGTAATGACTCCTCCTGCCATCTAGGCCTCCCACGCCTACCACCACCACGTCCACGTCCTGACACCCTAATGAAGGTAACACAAGAGATTAGGACATTTACAAATATGCCGAAGCTAACTCACTCGCGTCCTAAAGTGGTGGACAACGATTAATTCACTCCACATAAGCACATAGTTACATAAACACAAACGAATTTCCTTTCTAGATAATGATCGTCCCATGACGTTGCTAGAGTTCCAATTAGAAATAGCAGTGATCGAGTGCTCTTCTAATAGGACTTCTAGAAACTCGTAGACCCAATCAATATCTTAAAAATTAAATCCCATATCCACTTAATCACATAAACATGTTATCACATAGCATACCAAGTTATTCCTAATATCATCTAACAAGGAAACCCATTGTGGCAATAACTACTCTCCACGATCCCAAAGTATTGAAACCTGGTAGCTCTAATACCAAGTTGCAACGCCCCTAAAATATTACAATATGATCAACCCATGACAAATATTAATTAATAACATATGACTAAATATCATGTCTTTCCATTCATAAGGTTTCATCTCTTTACAAAAGTGTAACACATGCAGTAATACATTCACAAGTTCCAACCCTGAATCTATAGCATATGCCATGGCAAAAGATACAAATAAAGAGTTAAATAGATATAGTAATGGCCTATTGGTTACAACTTTCCAAGTCGGTGCTTAGTTACAACAAAAGTGAGTTTTAAACTTAATACAAATAAAGCCCTAGGCTTGTACAAAATAAATACAACAATAACAAAAACAGAGGCTCTTGGCTCCCAATCCTCCCAAGCTATTGCCTTAGCAGAGGCATATCATCAATACCTGAGAAAATGGTTTTCCACATAAGGTAAGCCAAAGCCCAGTAAAGATACTTTAACACAGTGCATGAATCTTAACAGAGTTATAAGGTGAATGCATATGCAATGCTTGTGTCAAATCATTTTATATATCTGTCTAAAATCACACTATATCAGGTTTATATCACAATTCATGCAATCATTTCCATTTCAATAGAAAATAGAGGAGTGCATACAACACAAGGAATCTCTAGGACATGTCTGCAAGTATGCTACAAGCACTACCAATTTGTTATTTTTATCGGTATTAACCGAAAGGCTCGACACCAAACTGCGTGGGTTTCTAGACTTTCACCAAGGACATTCAGACCAACATAATACCACAACTACACCCCTACTTAGATTCACCAAGGTATTCACCCATTTTTCTCAAAACGATAACCATTTTCAATGTGTTAAACATGTTATGATGCTCAATGCAATAAATGAGAAAATTAGTTTCAATTTACCTAATTCTCATACAATTTATATAACAATCATAACTATTCTCCACTAATAGCCCAAAATAGATATATCTAAATAGATAATTAAATTTCAACACAGATATACTTTCCAACATTTCTAATTAAGAGTGATAATTCATATCCAACTCCACCACTATCATCATCATTGTTCCAATTCCATAAAACCAACATCAATTCTATATTTTCTTTACAAAAATCAAATTTTCACAATTTAGGGCAAAAATCTCCTTTCTTTAAAAATCAATTTCCATGGAGAAAATCTACTATTTATCACAATCCAACCATTTTTACAAAGCCACAATCATATACAAGAACTCATTTTGAAAACTCCTTTTTTGATTTCAAGCCAAAATCCTAGATTTTATCCAAAAGTCTCCAAATCAATATCTTGTTTAGAAAAGCAAATAATTATGTTAAAAATCATAAAATGAGTCAAAGTAATCTCTATCTCAAAGACAAGAACAAGAGTTGAAACTTGACGAAGTCGAAAACGAACTTTGCTCATATCAAAACAAAACTCTAGGTGAGCTTTACCTTTTTAACAAATGGACTAGGGTGGAGAAATTGGTGAATCAAGGTGTATTTGGGCCAAATATTCAAGAACTAGGGAGAGACGAAAGAAATCTGAGAATTTGGAGTGTTTAGAGAGAGAGAAGTGAAAAAATGATCCAAAAAGTGACTTTAGGAACTAATATATGCGCAGACTACTCGAGCGCATGAATGATCGCATGAACGACTAGACATAACAAGTGAGACCGCTCAAGCGCAAGAAATGATCGCTCAAGCACACAATGCATCCTCCTAATAGTTCAGACCTGCAAAAGTTCACTCACGCGCAAGAAGCATCGCTAAAGCGAAGATATCAAGCTCTCAGTCATTTGTCGACTGTGAAAGACCGCTCGAGCGTAAGGAGCGTCGCTCGAGCGAACGAGCAAAATTCTGGGCAAAATTTCTTTTGAAAAACAAGCTACCAACTTGTTCCAAACACGACAATAATACTCCAATAGTCAAACTCAATGAAGTACAAGATGAATAAGGACATGAACGGTGATACAAGACAAGATATCCCGAATCCAAAACAATAAATGGATCGGGTCTAAACCAGAGTTGGTATAACATATAGATGTATAAATATAATAGGTAGTAATGTTACAAATTTAGAAATCATACTCAGAATTTTTAGGGTAAATTATATTGACCTTTCTTGATATTTAGAGAAAATATAGCAAGTTTTGTCGTTTTGAGTACAAAAAATATATTTTAGTAAAGTTAAGAAACTAGAATTAATGTAGATCGAATTAACACGTACCTATACACAATGTAAAACATATATATATATATATATATATATATATTTCAATATAAAATAGATAGCATCATTTTTTCATTGATACACTAATAAATTCTTGACAAAAATTGAACCAAGTGTTATATGGATTAAAATCTTAAAAGAATTCAATGTAATTATGCTAAATTTTTTAAACTTACTGTATTTTATTCGAACTTCAAGAAATATTAGTGTGATTTTAATAAGGTGTGAAAATTCATTCTACACATAAACTATACAATGTGCTTAATTAATTTGCACCAAACATGTATAATTTGAGAGAAAATTTTGTTCCCATTTTCAAGTTTCTAGACTACTCATATAGTAGGTGGATAAAATTGTGTAATGTGAAATGCATGCCTATATGGATGAATACACAAAAACCATAGTGGTGTAAGTTTGGAACTTGGGAGTTTGTTTTTCTCTAAATCTTATATTTAAAATCTCTTAGGTGCTATCAATTATTGTGTTGAGTCAGTCTATATGGAGCTCTGTTTTGACTTTAATTGGACTGTCGCTAGTGAATAGTGAGATTGGTCCTCTAAGAGTTAGTCGAAGTACACATAAGCTGGTTTGAACACTCTGAGATATAAAAAAATAAAATAAAAATGAATGAATATACAAACAAGTATAAATGTGTAGTGGTGCATATATCATTCTTATATTGGTATTGTAATATAGAAGGTGGAACTTATATTTTTAAGGTAAATTCTATCAAACAGAAAATTTATACAAAAATTTAAAAAAAAAAGAATTATGTAATAATATTATTTTTATAAATAAAATTTATTTTCATAAACTATTTTGGTTTGAAATTAAAACCTTACATTAAGCCTGAAGAGAAGCTAAACACTTCTCATCTCTTTCCGTGATTGAAATGTGCAGTACATATCTATCCATATACACAGAACAACCGTGGTATGTGTCCCGAAATTCAGAGGCACTAATGCCCCGAATTTCTATATAAGGTAAAAAAAATAAAATAAAATAAAAAATAAAAAAAAGTTACCAAAACTGGAAATTAGGGGCATTAGTGCTCATAGTTTTAGTGCCACAAATCATTTTCCTACACAGAATTATGTTACTTAAATCCACAAAAGCAAACCCCCTATCTTTTACAAATAACCATATGCCCCATGTGATTTTAAACTAAAATACAAGGGAGCTTCTATTTGCACATCCCTACTCCCCTCTTTACACACTCTTAATAAAAATTATTTTTATTATAATTTTATTTTCAAGTGAAATTACTATTATAGACATTAAATAAATACATTCGGAAGTTGAATGTCGAAAAAATGAAAAAAATTTAGAACTCTACTTCCGAACAAGTTGTTTATTTTCGGAATGCTACTTCCGAACAAATTATTTATTTTTGGAATTCTACTTCCGAACCAATTATTTATTGAAAAAGATGTGTAAAGAGGGGAATGGGTGTATGCAAATAGAAGCTCCCAAAATACAACTATTAACATCATTAACTATAGATGTGAAATGACTATAATACCCTTAAATCTTATATTTTTTCTTTTTTTTTTCTTTCTCATTCCCATACACATAATTTGTAATGTCTAGTACTAATCCAATTAGATCACAATTAATTATCGTAATTCTTAAATCTTTATTCTAAATTTTATTTAATTATATTTTAGATCACAGTTAATCATAAATTTTTAACTATGTGATGTAATTACTAAATTTTTAATCTAGTTTTAATTTAATTATATTTTAGATCACAATTAATTTTAAATTCTTAATTATTTATTATAATTTCTAACATGTTAATCTAATTTTTATTTAATTACATTTAGATCAATTCTTAATTTTTGTTTATTTTATATTTTGTTGAATTATCTTTTAAATTAATTCTTAATTATATTTTATATTTTAGATCAATTCTTAATTATATTATATTTTATTTTAATTAGCATATTAACCTAATTTTAGGTTTGGAGAAAATGAGGGTAAAATTATCCTTTTGTTGTATTAATTTCATTCTAATTTTTCAAAAAACAAAACCCACTCTAAAAAATGATATAACACGCCTTCCATTAGTTTAGATAGAAAAACTAACATGCACTTTAGTCCAAATTCACATAGAATTTTCTTATTATATTTGAACGATAGAAAAGTAAATTACTCTAGTCCCAAACCACAATGCGATAAATTTAATCCAAATATATATATATATATTTGTTACAACTGTCGCAACACTTTCACAAGCTCTAACCAACTACTAATTGATTAATAACAAACTATAATGTGACTACTCTTGATGAGTTGCCTACTGCTCATGGGGCTATTTGGTATAACTTTTAAAAGGTGATTATATCTTATTTTAATGGAAAAATTATGTAAATAGTCCTTATAGTTTACACGATATGTCCATTTGATTCCTGTAGTTTCAATTTGCTCGATTTTGCCCCTTAATTTAACAGATTGTGTCATTTTAGTCCAATAAATAACGGTTGTTAAATTAATTTAATAGAAAGTTAAACAATGTGTCAATTTGGTCCTTGTATTTTTCACAATATGTCAATTTAGTCCCTTTCAAAATCGAGAAAATTGAAACTACAGGGACCAAATTGACACATTGTGTAAAGTACAGGGACCAAATTGACACATTGTTTGACCTTCCGTTAAATTAACTTAACAACTGTTATTTATTGGATTAAAATGACACAATCCATTAAATTAAGAGGTAAAATTGAGCAAATTGAAACTATAAGGACCAAATTGACACATCGTGTAAATTACAAAAACTATTTACATAATTTACACTATTTTAATTATGGGGTTTGGACTAGAGTGTTTGGTGCAGATTCTGCTTATAGCTTATTAGGCAGAAATAGCTTAAATAAGTTGAAAAAAATAAATTATTTAGAAACTAGAGAACGGGTGCTTTTAACTTCTGTATTTCTAATTATCATCTTTTAGCTTCTTTTTTTTTTTAAAAAAAAAAAATAAATAAAATAAAAAAAAAAAAAAAAAACAAGGCCAGTGAAGCTGAAGTTGATGAGCTGTTGGTTGAGCTAATTGTGAGGGGAAAAAATGGTTTTATGGTAACTTTAATGTGAAATTAAAGTTGGTCTGGTTGAAGTGGGATTAAATGGGTTTAGATTATTTCTAATAAGATCTTTACACTATAAAATAAATGACAAAAAATATTAAAAATTGAATGAGAATCATTTCATAAAGTTGGCCTCATGAATGAGGTATTGAAAATTGTGTATAACTACCATTCCCACATTGATTGCAGAGGAAAGCTTTGATGGATATTTAAACCTCAAGATTTTGATAAGGGCATGAGCCTTTTGGGACATCCAAATATTCCGAAGAAAGAGAGTTATGGATGCTTCAAGGATGGGCTTGGACTAAAATTATGGTCCGAGTTAGTTATGCAAAAATTGCCACAAGCGCGCGCCATCCACCCGCTTGCCTAAACCAAACCAGTCCATAGATCTTGGGCTTGGTCTTGGGCTGAGCACGAGCTCCCTGACCGGATCGGATCGGGCTGTGTCCGTGATCCGTAGGTCTTGGATCTTGGGCTTGGGCTTGGGCTTGGGTCTTGCTAAAATGGGTTAGATTGGGTTGGGCCAGATTTGTGGTGCACCAACCTAATCTTTTTGGGCCAAGTTTGTTTGGTGGCTACAAATATACACACGTGTATATAGAGTACGTAACCCAAACACTTACTTCCCATCATTGTGCATTACTTCATCGATTTTGCAGGAGTAATGGGTGCATTTGCTATTAGCCTTCGTGGTTGGGAGGCTCTTCCGCTCTCCGCCATTGTTTATAAAAGGAGGTTATCTTCGTTGGTTTCAAGACATAATTTTTTTGCCTCCATCTTATACAGTCAATCTGCCATATATTTTTCTTCCTGTGTGAGAAAGTGTTGCTATTGTCAGTTCACCAAAACTAAACAGAAGGTACTTTTGCGTTAGCGAGTTTATATTGTCGTATCTTGGGAGACAAACATTGATACACCTCCAGTACCCACTATGAGGCGGTAAATCTGTTTTAAGGAAACTGTGATACCACACAGGTTTCGGTTTGCTATCTTTTCTTCTTTTTATCTTGTTACATATTTCTGTTCAATCTTGTTGTAATTTCCAACATATTTTCTTGTTTTGTATTGTAATTTATTAACTATGAATCTGTTTGTTTGTTTTAGTTAATTACACAATTTCTACAACACTAATATCCTCAACATTCTCCACAAGCTGATGGGGAGATCAAACTCCGTGAGCTTGGTTTTGAGATATTGAAAATAAGAGACAAATAAAGGCTTAGTAAACAGATGAGCCAATTCATCAATGGATGGAATGTATTGAAGAGTGAGCTTCTTAGCAATCAAACGCTCTCGCACAAAATAGCAGTCGACCTGTATATGATTAGATCTGGAGTGAAACACAAAGTTGGAAGCTAGCGCTATAGTTGAGAGATTATCAAGCCATAAGATGAATAGAGTGGGAGATGTAATGGAGACACAACTGCTTGATTCTTAGCAGACCAAGAAATAAGGTTTGAACCGAAAAATATGCGGTAGTGTGAAGTAGACTTGCCATCAAGGGTGTCCCCTGCCCAATTAGAATCAGAAATGACATGTATGTCAAAAGTATTAGAATTGTAATTCAAGCCATGAGACAGAGTGCCTTTGACAAAATGAAGAAGCCGCTCGACTACTGAAAATCCCCAATTGTTGCCATATGCTTACATGCTTGAGAAATTGCCAGAGATATATCTGGTTGAGTGATAGTGAGATATTATCAAGCATCCATAAGACTCCTATAAAGAGAAGAATTTTCCAAAGGGAGAGTAGCATTAGGAGGAAGACCAGGCTTAAGAAAGATAGGAGAGGAACAAACCTTACATTCAACCAAACCAACTTCTAGAAGTATGTCTTGAGCATACTTTTGCTAAGGAAAAAAAAAATTAGAACCATTTGATTGAATTAAAATCGCAAGGAAATAAGAGATATTTCCTAATTCTTTCAGCAATTAGAGACTGGACATGAGAAGCATTATTACCTATGAGCAAGATATCATCCGCATAAATCAAAAGGATGGTAATGGTGGTGGTAGTCTAATGAATGAACAAGGAAGTATCATACGGCTATTGTGAAAACCTTGAGACAAAAGAAAGGTAAAATACCAAGCATGAGGTGTATGTTGCAATCCATGCAAAGCCTTGTGGAGCTTACAAAGCCTCTTCTTCAAGGTGACCACGAAGGAAAGCATTAGAGATGTCTAATTGCTTCAATGGCCAATTAAAGTGTAAAGCAAGACAAAGAATAATCTGGATGGTAGGCTACTTTTTAACTGGACTAAATGTCTTCTAAAAGTCAATCCTTTCTTGTTGAAGATATGTTTTAGCAACCAAGCGAGAGAGGTATTTTCAGATTTTTACAATAGAATAAAAAACACAACAAAATAAAAAATATAAATAAATAAAAAAAAAAGTAGGGATGAAAATGCCAAAAAAAAAAAAAAAAAAAAAGAAGAAGAAGAAGAAGAAGAAGAAGAAGAAGTGCGTACTTTGAAAACTAAAATGAACCAAAAGACATATTTTAAGAACCGAAAGTCTACAAAATGCATACTTTGGGGCCATGTGTTTTTCATCATTCTGATTTTGTTGAGAGTTTGCATAAAATTCTAAAAATACCTCTCGTTCCATTATTAATTTTAAATGAGATTGCGTTAAGAAACTAAAGTGTAATAGATCATAGCAGATCAAAAAAAAAAAGTGTAATAGATCATATATTTTGAGGATCAAAGTGGAACAATTGAAAGATTGATGATTAAAGTATAATAGAACATATATCTTAGGTGCCATTAGTATAATCAACCCAAGAAGAAACTTAATAGCCCTAAGCTAATTGTATGTGTGGGGTGACATCCCATCTCATAATATCATTGTTTAATTACATAATAATCTCAATTAATAACATAATGAAAAACTTTACAAATGAGACAACAGTAAATATTTGAGAGTCCATAGATAATCTACCTAGCTAAATATGTTTCACCATTCCTTATTTATCAAAAACCATAGATGTATAATCTTCCCATTTGATTTCAGCTGTGGTAAGTCTTGTCTTTATTCAAACAAACTCATAAGACAAGACGCCACACTTACATATACACATATATTAAACATTACTCTTTGATCCTAGTACCACACGCATGATGTCTCTATTCTTTGTCTCTACCAGGCATGTGATCATCTCTCTTCGTACCCAACTCATGCATACAAAGGTGAAGCTTCTTGGTCACAGCCAAGAAATCCACGGCCTGAATTGGTGTGAAAATACCCACCAGCTCCTTCAGTGTGCTCATCCTCAGCTGATCAGCCTCCACCAACATAGTGGCCATAAACAGGCCGTGCTCATCAAGTGCCTTATCCGTGTCACGGTTCAACTCACCGATCTGACTCGCCTCCATCACCGCCAACGGCTTGTCCGTTATGTCCTCCTGCAAACTCGCCAGTCGGGTCGTCAGCTTATCTTCTTCCCTAATAGTCTTTCCCTGTAAACTATTCACCAGAGTGATTTGACTCGCAGTGAGCTCGCCAAAGTCCCCGGTCCTCGCCCCCTGGAGGAACTCAGTGAGTCGTGACTCAATCTCCAATCCACATAACGCGTAAGTGAGTCGGATAAACATGGATGGTCTGCATCCAGCAATCCAGAGGAGGGAGCTCTCAAGTGAGTTGCACCAAGAGGGTGCGAAGTAGGCTGAGACATGGTCACGAGCCAAGTGCCTTCTCTTGTCAATGTATTCTTGGAAGTGTTGGACGTTCTTCTGAATGAGTTGACTCAGTGAGTCATGGTGGTCCGGGATGTTGGGGTTTAGGGATAGACCTTGGAGGAGCTCTGAGAGGTCTTCTTGTTGAAGGTTGATCCATTCTTCAAAGCAGTAATGTTTGAGGGAGTGAGCATCACTTGCCATGGTGGACACTACATAACCTGTCCCGAGTATACTTGTATATATAGGTTGGAAAAAGTTAGGGATCATGAAAATTTTGTCATAAAAATGATCATCAAAAATTTATGGTCTTTGGATTACCTTGATTAGTGTGTGGTGCTTTATTCTAAGTGTAATCCAAGGGTCACAAAACTTTCATGATTATTTTCATGAAAGATTTTTCATGATACCTAGCATTACTGATATAGGTTATATGTGACGCTTTCTTTAACCAAAAAAAGAAAAATATAAAGTAATATGTGACGCAAAGAAATTCACAAACGAACAACAAATTAATAAATGTTAGAGCACAAAATCAATCATGGACCAAAAAAAAGAAAAAAGAATTGGACCTAGCAAAAGCTTACGTAAGATCTTGTTTATTTATGCATATTTGTGTTTATTTTTATAATTAGTTTGTGCTCAAAAGGTTAATAATATAGAATATTCGTTAAATTACAAATACATCCTCTGAGATTTGTTAAGAATACGAATTGCTCCATGTGATTTAAAAAATTACAAATACCTACTTGTCAGAATTTTTTATTTAATAGAACTAATTGAAAAAGTGAATTTATAACTATTCATCTATATAATAATAAAATTATCTGAATTATTAATTGAAATAAAATTTTAATATTATTAAAAATTATTAATTAACCTAATGATTTACTAATAACGGACCTATTTGTATGAAATTAGAAATCTTAGGGGGCATAGTGTAATTTCTAAAACCATAGGGGGTAATTTGTAATTTAAGTAAATCTCAGGGGGTATGTTTGTAATTTGCCCTAGAATATGCAAACGTCATTTTTTATAATTGTTCTCATGAAAATAATCGACTTAATTTAATAACTCGTATTAATATCCATAAATGGCATTCAAAAATCAACTTAGCTATTAATGATTTTGAAATTGAAGTTATAGCATTAATTAATATTGGTGTTGATTTAAATTGTATCCAAGAAGGTTTAATCCCTATTAAAAAATTTCATAAAACTATTGAACAATTAAGCTCTGCTAATGGTAGTCAAATGCATATCCAATATAAATTACCTAAAGTTCATATTTGCCAAGATAATGTTTTGTTTTAAAACATCATTTGTTCTAGTAAAAAACTTAACTGATAAAGTCATTTTAGGTACTCCTTTTATATTATTGTTATATCCATTTACCATTACTAATCATGGCATCACTACTCAAGCATTTGGTCAAAAAGTTACATTTAAATTCCTATCTCCTCCTGAGGTCAGAGAATTAAATCAATTAAAAGAATGTTATATATCCCAATTTGTTAATCGATTAACTAAACTGCTTAAATTTCTTAAAGAAGAAATAAAATATAAAAGGGTTGAAACTTAGCTAACCAATCCTACTTTACAATCCAAAATTAAGCAATTTAATCACCAACTTGAATCACATGTTTGTTCTACCTTACCTAGTGTTTTCTGGCATAGGAAAAAACATGTAATCACATTACCTCATATTAAAAATTTTAATGAAAACCAAATACCCACTAAATCTCAACCTATTCAAATGAACAATAAATTAGTTGAAATGTGTAAAAAAGAAATTAATGAATTATTACAAAATAAAATTATTCGCCCAAGTAAATCACCTTGGTCTTGTCCTGCTTTTTATGTTAACAAGAATGTTAAATTAGAGTGTGGTGTCTCTCGCTTAGTCATCAATTACAAACCCTTAAACAACGTTTTAGAATGGATTCGATATCCAATTCCTAATAAAAAAGATTTAATTAAAAGACTTAGTCAAGCTGTCATTTTTAGTAAATTTGATTTAAAAAGTGGATTTTGGCAAATCCAAGTCCATCCGAAAGATAGATATAAAACTGCATTCACTATACATTTTGGTCATTATGATTGGAATGTAATGTCCTTTGGATTAAAAAATGCTTCTAGTGAATTTCAGAATATTATGAATGACATATTCAACCCCTTTAGTCATTTCTCCATCGTCTACATTGATGACATCCTCATCTTTTCTAAGTCATTAGATGAACATTGGAAACATCTCCATGCCTTCTTCAGTTATTAAACATAATGGTCTCGTTATCTCTGCTCCTAAGATTAAACTATTCCAAACTAAAGTTCGATTTTTAGGATATAATATTCACCAGAGTACTATTCTCCCTATTAGTTGATCAATTGAATTTGCTTCCAAATTCCCTGATGAAATTCATGATAAAACCCAGTTACAACGATTTTTAGAATCTTTAAATTACATTGCTGAATTCTACAAAGACCTTAAGAAAATTTGTCAACCCATTTTTGATCAGTTGAAAGATAATCCTCCTCCATGGTCGTCTACTCATACTGCTATTGTTCAGCAAGTCAAGAAATATGTCAAGACTTTGCCTTGTCTTGGTATTCCTACTAAAGATTCTTTCAAAATTATTCAAACTGATGCTCTGATACCAAAGGAGAAGAAGAAGAAAGAGGAAGATAATACATAATACATACAAAGGAAATCGAATCCAAATTTACTGAAACACTGAAAACATTTAAATAGATGACTTACAATTATAGCAAAATAGCATAAATATAGAAAATCACTTCAAACCAACTCTAATTACAAATGACTCTAACATTGCAATTTAAAGGAAAGGAAAATAACTGTGCAGCTTGTGACTAATTTTTGAATGCCATTTCTGGATATTAATACAAGTTATTAAATTAAGTTGATTAACGATTATCAAAAATGACGTTTGCAGGATCAGTTTCAGAACCAGATCCAGATTCAGATTCAGTAGTAGCTTTAGAAGAGGATTTTTGACTAGTTTGAAATGCATCAAGACTTTTATTAATTTGTAGTACAGAGATTTCTTTTTCTAAATATTTATCCTTTTCTTTTAATTCTTTGAGAGTTAATTTAATATTATTGATTTCAAGTTGTAAATCTTGTAAAGTAACTTCTTTGTGTTTTTCTTTTTTAAATCTTTCTAAAGTTTTATTAAGACTAATTAAAGGTTTATCTTGTTTAGGTTTATGATCTTTATTTAGGATTAAAGATTTTAATTTATCCATATATTGTTGTTTAAGTTCAGGATTTTCTAATTTAGCAATTAATTAATTAAAGCAGTTTCTTCTTGTTGAGATTTAGTAAGTATAGTGATTTGTTTACTTTTACAACAAGTATCATTACATCCTAAGGTAATATTATGATCAGAATTATCACTGGGAGTATGGTAATTTGAACTAGTGTTAATTGGAGTATATTCATCAAATGATTGGTTGGATTGAATAGGGGAATTATCTAATTTGAATATATCAAATATTTGATTTTGATTTTCTTCACTAATTTGTAATTGATTAAGTTTTTCCTTAACTTTACATTTATTTGAATAATAACCCTTTCTACCACAATTGTAACAAGTAATGTCGTTAGTAATTTTAGGATTAGATTTTTTATAATATTTCTTTTTAGGTTTAGGCCTTGTTTGGCATGATTTAAAATTTCAAAAAGTCAAAAAATCACTATCATGTTTAAGTCACATCATTTTATTTAAGTCACATTACCTCTTTAACACATCACTTCAAACCCAACCCATACTCAACTCATATTTATAAAATTTATTAGTTGATTTAGAAGGTGAATATTTCTTTTTATATTTATGTGAATATTTGGAAGTAGATTTATGTTTAGTATGTTTTCGTCGAGAAGGTACAACAGGAGGTAAATCATATTGTTCACAGAAATTTCTTAATTCATATTTAGCTTTATGTTTATCTTTAGCAGCTTTTTGACTAAATTTTAAATCTATGCACATTCTTAATCCTTCTTTTGAATAGTACTAATTATGTCACCATATGCAAGATTATTATATTTAATAATACCAGTAGGTTGACTAAGGATATCTCTAATCTTATGAGCAATAGGTAATCCAATAATAAATTTTTCTTTCCAAAATGATTTAGTACTGTCACGACCCAAACATGCCCCTAAAAGTTTGGTCCATGACCGGCCTGTACATAGGTCTCAAAATAGAATTTTAGAATAATATTTAACCACATACGGGGCCTTAAGCAGAAGCAATATCAATAAAAGACAACATCCATTGAGCTTGTGCATACATGATGGCTTAATTAGACTTAAGCATTTAAATACATTCTCAGTGTTACATATATAATCACAGAATTATCTGCTTTCACACACACTTAACTAAGACTCTAAAAATTACACAACTCCATAATCAAAATTAAGGCCTCAACACGGAGGCGTACCCCAAGCGACTTAGCATGATGATAGACCTCAATACAATTTTAGTGTCAATCCCCAATGGCTCACCTACACAAATATACATAAAAGCGGAATGAGCAAGGCTCATGAATAATAGCAATGTAAGGAGCCGAGTTAAGCGAGCATAGACTTAGAGAATGTAAATATGCACATCAAACCATACGAGATCATATTCATAATCATATTTTAAAACGGCCTCGAGCCCATATGTATCTGTAGCGGCCTCGAGCCCATATATATCTGAGCGGTTTTAAGCCCAGATGTGATACAGAATGGCTTTAAGCTCAGATGTGACACAAAACGGCTTTAAGCCCAGATGTGATACAGAACGGCCTCAAGCCCAACAGATTATACAGAACGGCCATAGGCCCAACAGATTATACAGAATAATCCCAGATTCATAAAAATATCATTACACAATAGTGCACATAAATTTCCCTATGGTTTATTACAAGTCGACATAGTTGTCTTGCGAATAACAGAACATTAATAATAACTACTAACAGAAGGCACATGTATCACTACAGTACTATTAATAGGGACAGAACAATTCACATCATAACGGCCTCGGGTCCACTTTTATTAACAGAAACAGAACGACCTTAGGTCCATAACAGTGCCATTGTTCAATTATGTCCGTTAATTCAATCAGAGCACAATATCAATAGTATATGTCATTCTCAACAACCATATATAAATCATAAGCACGAGAAGTAAGCATAATACATCGTTACACTACTATTACTCACAGTGATAGGTTTCTGGTAGCAGTGGGACGATATTCTCGCCATGACCTACAAACACAATGCACATAGCAGATTATGAGAATAAAACAAATCTCACTCTTATTCTTAAATCAATAGCCATGGTGGTTCTAAACTCATTAATCCTCCATAGGCTATAATCTATGCCTCAGAAAATATGAGGAATCGATAGATAATGGTTTAAGCGAAGAAAGGGTACAAAACCTGTAGATAAAAAGTGAGCAACTCTCACTAATTTGGGAATATCTATTTCTGCACTTAGAATTTGGGAGTGAGACCACCACCATTGGAAACTAGACTTCCGGGGCTTGATTTTAGGCTCAAGAATCACTTAAAACGGAGTCCGGATGCAAAATATATGCTTGTTCAAAGTTGGCTGTACAGAGCTGTCCCCGCACGTGCGGGAAACAGGGCCGCACGTGCGGGACTATGTGCCTTTTTAGAATATTTGAATTTAGTTTTGGGCATGGACTGCCGCACGTGCGGCACGTGCGAGAAGACCCGCCGCACGTGCGGCTCTAGGCAGTTTTCAATCCAAAAATGGCTTCTTGTTTTGGAACTTATCATTTTCAAGGTTAAACCTCAAATTCATGTAAATCAAAGTCCAAAACTCTTTAATACATAATAAATTTCACATTATTAGCTTCTATCAAAGATTATAACCCCAAAACACTACTCAAATTCCCAACCAAAAAAACAAGATTAAGATTTAAAACACAAGAGCATAAAGTAGCCATGGTTTGAGGTTCAAAGCTCACTTCTTTCATATTACATATATCTTCATTCATATAAAGCTAACCATTCAAAACCTTAAGATTGGAGCTCAACTTCCCATAATCAACCTCAAGATAAACAAATATAAAGAATTGAACTCTTCAATCAAGCAACTTTTATGGAATCAAGGTTCAATTTCATGAAGAGAGATTTCTCTACCCCAACTCAATTAGGTGTTTACTCTTCATTTTAGATCATGAATTTAAACTAATAATACATCAATCTCAAGGGGTTAAGTTGATTTCACATACCTTCTTCTTCATTCTCAAGCTCTTCCTTCCTTCTTCTCTTTGAGTTCTCCTTAGAACTCTCTCCCCCTCCCTTTCTCACATGACTTCCCCTTTCCTCTAGATATTTTTGGTTCTAAGAGATGAGTTCAACAACTCATAAGGCATCTATTTATATAAATATACACACACACAAGCTTAACACAATAGGGAGAGCCAAACATGGCCTTACTAATCGTACGAAATCAAATTTCAATTAAACTTTTCAGATAACTCTAAAAATTGTGCTAATCATAAATATGTCATTTGTTCTGATTTCTGAAGCCTCTAAGGCTTTCAATTTGCAGTACCAAGTTAACCACCCAAACGTGCATTAACAAATCAGACAAATTAGATTTCCAATTAATTTTCCCAAATAGTTCTAAAAATTTCCATTAATATACCCAAGTACTCAATTTTGATTTCTGAACCCGTAAAGGTCGGTAATTTCAATTTTAAAGTCGTGACTCAACAAATAATTCCTCAATTTGAACAGATGTCATTAAATTAAAATGCATTAACCCACAAGGACATAAAAGTAATTTCGGATATGAATTTTGGGGTTGTTACAAGTACAATCATCCCTAAGCATGACTATAGAGGTAAAGACATCTTTATACCATCTAAAATCACTAAGAGTAGGGCAGGTTAAATTACTAAGTTGATCTGCTTATCTTGGTATTCCTACTGAAGATTCTGTCAAAATTATTCAAACTGATGCTTCTGATATTAGTTGTGGTGGTATTCTTCTTCAAAAGCTTACCCCCAAGTCTTCTGAACAAATTGTTCGTTTTCATTCTGGTGTCTGGAATAAAACCCAACAAAATTATAGTACTATTAAAAAAGAAATTTTATCTCTTGTTTTATGTATTAGTAAATTTCAAGATGATATTTTAAATCAAATGTTTTTATTATGTGTTGATTGTAAAAGTGCTAAATATATTTTAGAAAAAGATGTTCAAAATATTGCTAGTAAATGATTTTTTGCCAATCTGGTTACCAAATTCTGAGTCAAATTCCTAAACCAAGTTCTTATTCCACTGCTCTTGCCATTGATCCTTTTGCTCCATCTCAATCTATATCAGTCACCCATTTTCCTGCTAATCCAGTCAAATCTCCCTGCTCAGACTATGTGAAGACCCAGTCATATAATTTATTTTTCAAAGAACCTATTCACCATTGAAATGTGTCTACTGTTCATGAAGGTTTAATCCCTACTATTCTTTTCCTTTTCTATTAAACCACAATAATAAATGGTTGTTGTGTTAATACTTTGATTTCTTTAGTGTCTTTAGTAGTAGAAGACGTTGCTAACTTACTGAATATTTTTTCAATAGATTCAACTGTAGTATTATCATGTGTAGTTAAACTTAATTGTTTCCTAGAATTAGGAAGGTTAATTAGTGGTTTGTCTAAGGGTTTACTAGTAGAAGTATGGTTAGTAGTATAGTCATCAAAGGTTGTTTCAATTTTATCTAATTGTTTACTAATAGTTTTTAAATATTGATTAGTGTAATTATTTTGTTCAATTACCTTTTTAACTTCATTTTTAACATCAGTGGACTCATCTCCAGCAAGTTTAAAGGGAGAAGCAGGTACAAGAGTACCTTTGTGATCAATAACGATATTTTCTAAAGGAGGATGACTAGCAGTAACAGATGTAGTAGTAGAGATTTTCCATTTAGATTTGGTAACTACATTAATTTTTTGATAATAATTTTCTAAATAATCAAAGAATTGTATTTCAGTATTGACCTCAATCATAAATTTATACCATTTGCGAGTAATTTTAGTTTGTTGTTTATCATCATATTGTTGATAATAAGCTTGACGTTTAGTCTTATTAACGGTAGATTTGTATTCAGCATGAAGTCGTGGCAAATCTAGACTAAATGGTTTTCTATGTGTAAATAATTGTGGATTAATAGGAGGAACAACTTCAAAATCAATTTGAGTAAGTGAAGTATGAGATTCAGTTTCTGCTTCATAGACAAGTTTACTAATTTGAGCATTAGAAGAATTATCAATACCTTTTAATTTAATATGAGGATTAGAAGATTGACCAAGATTGATTTGACTATTTTTTTGAAACAAAGGTATATTAAATATGTCATCATCAACAAATCGAGAGTTGGGATACTAGATATATTACGGCGAGAAGATTGACTTTTGATTCGATTAAATTTAATATGAATAGATCCATCTGTGTATTGGTGAATTTCTTTAAGTGCATCGTGATGTGTGTAAGGATTTTGATTATAATTTTCATTAGTAGTTATCCATTCATCAGGTAAAGTTATATATTTCCATGTAAGCATATTGGGAGCAATAATATTAGCATCAGTGGTACTACTTTGAATGAGTGATGTTCAAGAAGTTATCCAATTTAATTGAGGAGTAACGTTAAACTATATCCAAGAAGGTTTAATCCCTACTAAATATTTTCAAAAAACTACTGAACAATTAAGCTCTGCTAATGGGAGTCAAATACATATCCAATATAAATTACCTAAAGTTCATATTTGTCAAGATAATGTTTGTTTTAAAACATCATTTGTTCTAGTAAAAAACTTAACTGATAAAGTCATTTTAGGTACTCCGTTTATATTCTTGTTATATCCATTTACCACTACTAATCATTGCATCACTACTCAAGCATTTGGTCAAAAAGTCACATTTAAATTCCTATCTCCTCCTGAGGTCAAAGAATTAAATGAATTAAAAGAATGTTCTATATCCCAATCTATTAATCGATTAACTAAACAGCTTAAATTTCTTAAAGAAGAAATAAAATATAAAAGAGTTGAAACTCAGTTAACCAATCCTACTTTACAATCCAAAATTAAGCAATTTAATCACCAACTTGAATCACATGTTTGTTTTACCTTACCTAGTGCTTTTTGGCATAGGAAAAAACATGTAGTCACATTACCTTATATTAAAAAATTTAATGAAAACCAAATACCCACTAAATCTCGACCTATTCAAATTAACAATGAATTAGTTGAAACGTGTAAAAAAGAAATTAATGAATTATTACAAAATAAAATTATTTGTCCAAGTAAATCACCTTGGTCATGTCCTGCTTTTTATGTTAACAAAAATGCTGAATTAGAGCGTGGTGTCCCTCACTTAGTCATCAATTACAAACCCTTAAATAACGTTTTAAAATGGATTCGATATCCAATTCCTAATAAAAAAGATTTAATTAAAAGACTTAGTCAAGCTGTTATTTTTAGTAAATTTGATTTAAAAAGTGGATTTTGGCAAATCCAAGTCCATCCGAAAGATAGACATAAAACTGCATTCACTACACCTTTTGGTCATTATGAGTGGAATATAATGCCCTTTGGATTAAAAAATGCTCGTAGTGAATTTTATAATATTATGAATGACATATTCAACCCCTTTAGTCATTTCTCCATCATCTACATTGATGACATCCTCGTCTTTTCTAAGTCATTAGACGAACATTGGAAACATCTCTATGCCTTCTTCTAGATTATTAAACATAATGGTCTCATTATCTCTGCTCCTAAGATTAAACTATTCCAAACTAAAGTCCGATTTTTAGGATATGATATTCACCATAGTACTATTCTCCCTATTAGTCGATCAATTGAATTTGCTTCCAAATTCCTGATGAAATTCTTGATAAAACCCAATTTCAGAACCAGATCCAGATTCAGATTCAGTAGAAGCTTTAGAAGAGGATTTTTGACTAGTTCGAAATGCATCAAGACTTTTATTAATTTGTAGTACATAGATTTCTTCTTCTAAAGATTTATCCTTTTCTTTTAATTCTTTGAGAGTTAATTTAATATTATTGACTTCAAGTTGTATATATACTCCTTTGAATATATATATATATACATGTATAATCATATTAATTATAGGGGTCATGGTAGAATACAGACTCTTAAAAAGGTGTGTACCTTATGGAATTTAAAAGTTATAACTAAAAAATATAATGAATCATGACTAAACACCACATAAGGTATAAACATTTTCAATAGGTACATCATCTTGTCAACTCCTGCTCCCTCAATGGTCTTAAGTTCAAAAATTTTTGTAGTTACAAATAATTTCTTAGAACCAATCCATACGAAACTTTGCCTCGGTTTTAATTGTACTGTTTTATTTTTTTATTTTTATTTTTTTTTTTTTTTTTTTTATTTTTGTTTTTATAATTTTTTTTTTAGAATTTCTTTTTTTAGAGAATCACCAGATGTCAATGTTATTTTTGCTTTCATTGAATTTTTGTGATATTAATGCATGGAAAGCCAAGGTAACAGCTATTAAAAATTCAAATTAAAATTGCTTCAAAAGCGCATGTGTTGCTCGAGCCAAGGAGTTCAGCGCGAAAGCCGACTTTCTCCTCGCTTCGCTCGCCGGAAGGAATGCGCGAAGGATGAACAAAAGAAAAAAAGAAGAAGATTCTCGAGCCGCAAAGATCGTCGCGCGAGAAGCCAAAGCGCTAGAGCAAAAAATTAAGTAGAAATCCTCGAAATTACTCTTAAACTCGCTCAGCCTCGAATCCCCTTTCTTCTCCGAGTGAGATTTTTTTTTTCTTGGATTACTTTTTCTTCTTCTGGATCTACTTGGGTTTCTCAAAACTTTCTCTAAATTTGAAGAAGTCCTCTATTGAATTTTTTTTTTAATTTTTTTTTTTTTTTATATTTTTTTTTTTTTTATTTTTTATTTTTTATTTATTTTTTAATTCATGGTGATGTCAGAAAGTACATCAAAAATTTGTCTTTTTGTTCTTGTTTGTTCTAGAGTTGTCTCTTCTGCCAATTTTTCAAGCTGAGCCTGAAAGCTTTTTTTTGAGAATCGGGTGGCTCATTAGAGACAATTCCGTCTTGAAGATGGGGTTGGAAGAGGCACATAGGGTTTAGGTTTTAATTTAGTTAGTTAGATAATTAAGATTGATAAGTGTGTAAATCCTTTCTTTCTTTCTTTCTTATTCTTGTTGTTGTGTGTTCTTGTGTTTTTTTTTTTTTTAATTGAAGGGTGAAGGTGTGGTTTTGGGTTTTTTTAAAAATCCTTGTGTCTCTCTTTTTTTTGATTGTTTGGGATTGTGTTATATTACGCTTAAAATTGATACATAATCACAAATCAACATCTAGGAGGTTTTTTAGATTTTTCAGTACCTCCTGCTAGTGGACGGTAGGATTGATCTTCTGAATTAGTTGATCAGTTGGATTGGATACGAACTTATCAAAAAAGAGAAGGAAAAACTCACTTTGGCCACGTTTGTTTGGTGGATGAGGTTGGATGTGATTGTTAATGAAAGGATGGTCAGTGAAGAGATTATTTATGTGGGAATTGTTAGTAGAGAGATTAAGTAAAAGTGTGTTTGTTTTAATGATAGTATGGGAGATGGTTAGTGATGAAATTATTAAATTATTTTTATATAAAATAAATAAATAAATTATTTTTATTTAAAAAAAATTAAAACAATATTAAAACATACAGGTGCATTTGGTAAAAAATAAAAATAAATAAATTTTTTATATAAAATAGACTCAATCCCTTTACTATTTTTCTAATTACATCCAAAACTCAGCCAAGTTAATCCTCCTATTGAGGAGGATTATCAAGTCTCTTGGATTATCAATCCGTCCTCCCATTTCACTACTAAACATGCTGTGGGTGGGACCCATAGTCATGATAATCCAATCCAGCCACTCAAGCTTCGAAACAAACATGACCTTATTGTAGGTTACAATTTTTCATTTGTCGAGAGCATCACTTTGGCAACATAACATAAAACTCTGAAACTACCTAATAATTATAGCATCTGAAAATTATCTATGGAGTTGTGCTGGATTATATGGTCGAATTTTAAATATGTAGAAGAGCTGAATTGAACTATAAACCATGCATACATTGATTGGGCAGTTTCGTGAGTAATTTTTGGGATAGAATTTCAGCTAGGGACATCGTGGATCATCTATGTGGGTTTTGTGCTTAATTTGGATTGTTCATCCATGTTCATAGTTCTATTTATAGAAACAAAACGATAAACTCTTCAATTCAATCTCAAATCTTTCTTTCTGTCTTATGGGAAAATCAATCTTTGGACTCTGACACCGTAAATATATATAGTACCGACAAGGGCTTGTATCTTGTGCTCAACCGTCTTCTAATTTTAACCGCGTGCACATCACGTGCATCGTATCACTTAAAATAGACAAATGAGCACAATGGTGAAGAGAACCATGGCGCAGAGGTGGGTGTGGGATGTCTCTTGCCATGTCAGAAACAGAGATTTTAAAACAGAGGCCAATAGTATTTTGCTCTTTATATAAGTGTTCTTGTGTATGTTATTGCTTCACACTTTTGACAACAATTCACAACGTAACTATCCGTTTGGTAAGATAGTTTGTAGTTAAAATAGTCACAAAAGATAAATAGGCTATTTTAGTCACAACAAACAAAACATCGCATCTAATCCATAATCATTACACTATTCTCTCACAAAAAAAGTCAAAAAAATCAAAAAGTCAAAAAGTCCTTCCCAAATCAAGCTTTTTAACTCCGGCTAAAATAATCAAAAAAATCCAAAAGGCAAAAAGTCAATCCACTTCCCAAACCAACCCATATGATGTAGGTGTTCTAGTAATGAAATGCAATCGAAATGAAAATCCACCGAACTTTTGTATGAAGAAAAGAAAAAAGAAACTTATTATTTGATTTTTTTTTTTTTTCGCTCAATGAGAGGATTTTATAATTTCTTAATAGACAAATTACATTGGAAGTTGTTACATTTTATTGTTTGTATCATTTTGAATCTTATAGTTTCAATTAGTTCAGTTTCACCCCTTAATAGACAAATTGCACTGGTAGTCCTTACATTTTATTGCTTGTGTTATTTTAGTTCTTATCCTTTTAATTAGCTCAATTTCACCCATTAATTTTAAATTTTACATCCATTTAGTCTAATTGATAACGCAATCAGGATTTTTAACGAAAAATTATCACCAATTTCCTTGTAAATCCCATTTGGCTAACCTTACGTTAATGGAAATTACTATTGATCAAAAAATTAAAAAAATGTATATATATATTTTTAAAATATTGGTTGAGTATCACTAAATTGATCAAGTTTAAAATTTTTGAATCAATTTGAAACAAAATCAGAAATTTAAAGTCAAAATTGAACCATTTAAAATTATAAGAATCAAAATGTTATTAGAGTCAAACTACATGGACTAGCGTGTAATTTGCCCTATCTTACATGGGTGAAAGGAAAAGCATGAATGGAAATATAAATTAAAATTCGGAAGACGGAAAATTAAAATATGAACAGGTGATAAACATAAAATAAAGGGAAAATTATATAAAATTAAAAATTATTATAAAAAAAAAGTTTGAGTCTTATAATAAAATAAATTATAAATTTTTCATTTTGTTAATTTAAATTCTAAATTTTTTTATTTGTTTTTAAATCTATACCATTTGTCTATTTCTATTATAAAAAAAAAAAAAGAGTATTTTATTCATTAAATTTAATGAAATGTATATTTTAAACATTTTTTGTATACTTACATTGAGTTTAATGAGTAAAATACTTTTTTTCGTTGATTTTATTTACAAAAATAGGTAAATAGTTTAAATTGATAAAATTAAAAAGAATAAATTATAAATACACACCCTCTAAGGTTTACTTAAGATACAGATGGTTTTTGTGATTTGAAAAATTATAAATACCTTCTTATTAGAATTTTTTATTTAACAGAATTAACTAAATAAAATAAAATTCCTAATTGTTTTCCTATACAATGATAAATTATCTGAATTATTACTTAAAATAAATTTCTGACATCATTAAAAACTGTTAATTGACTTAATAATTTATTAATAAAAGTGGTTATTTATTATTGTAGTGAAAGGGTTTGGAAATACTCTTTGGATCCTGAAAGACGCCAATGATCCTCAGCTAGTCACCTGAAAAGATAAGAACACTCCGGTCGGGGATGCCGGAATTAGCACTCCGACGGGCAAGTCAGTTGGTGAAAGGGTTTGGAAATACTCTTTGGATCCTGAAAGACGCCAATGATCCTCAGCTAGTCACCTGAAAAGATAAGAACACTCCGGTCGGGGGTGCCGGAATTAGCACTCCGACGGGCAAGTCATTTCCTCTGCTCAAGAAAACTTGTTTACTAAATTTTTAGAAGTGATTCTTACATACCTTTGCAAATCTGAAAGTCTTGTATTTATATCCATTCTCTGGGCCTCTAGGTCTGGTCCTACTTTTTCAATCATTATCTATTCCTCTATTCAGCTCTAGGGAGGGACCCAAATACGGCCTATCTATCCTATTCGGCCCCGTATCCCTGCGGGATATGTGCCGGCTTGCGTCAAGCTAAGATACGCCTCCCTTATCCTCTCCTAATTATTCGGCGTCCTAATTGAACAGAGTATAGCCGTTCAGTCACCGGCTCACCAAGTATTCGAGATTGTTCCTCTAACTATTCGGCTCCCACAATTGCCCCCCAAGCGTTCTGTCAATTACAGTTGGGTGAAACGCTTGGTTCCGATTTTCGAATACTCCGTACCGCGGTTTGGGAGTTGGACTTTTCACGCGAGCGTTTAATTATTCCCCCTTTAGTCATCGTCTCAACTTCCCGCCTCTTCATACACGCTTTATTTATTATGACTTAAAATCTGATGTCCTTTCGAATCCGTGTTCTATGAAGCTGGTTGCTGGGTTGCTCTTCGAATCATTCTCGCAAATCTTCCATCCGTGATACTCTCTTCATTTTTGTAAGTTTTCCTCTCCCCTGTTCTGGAGCTTTTCTTTGTTTGTTTATTCCGCCGCATGTTCCTATAGTTAGTAGGTTATGGCGAAACACTTGAAAGACCTTCTTTCATCAGATCGAATTGTTGGTTTTAGACGCCATTTCTCAATTCCTGACGATGTCTACTTATCGCTTGTGGCGGACGGCACTCTTGACATGGAGAGGGGGGATGAAACCACGATTGTCTTTCCCCTTTTGTCAATTGCGGAGGGTGGAGTCCGCTTTCCCCTTCATCCGTTTCTGAGAGCAGTTCTTCGCCATTGGGATTTGATCCCTTCCCAGCCCAATGTGAATTTCTTTAGAATTATAATGGGGGTCGTGGCACTGAATCGTTGCCTTGGAATTAATCTTGGCATTCCTACCATCCGGCACTGTTACGCTTTGGCCAAATCTTCTGGTCGGCACGGGCGTTACTTCCTCAGAGCTAAGGATACAGATCATCAGTTGATCACTATGCTTTCCAGCTCTGGAAAACGAGTCGATGACGTCATGGTCGTTGTCCGCGGCAACTGGGAGTTTGGCGAAGGGGAGGATCGTGTCGATCATATTCCTAGACGTAGGGGCGAACCAGGTCGCCGAATGCCCACTTGCTCGTACTGTGTGTTCATTCTTGCCATGCCCTGCTTTCTTTGAGACTTACGGCTTGTTTTGTGCAGGGAACGCCTTTAAGAGAGTCCAAGCCTCAACTGACGACGCCGTTCTCTCGGACATTAGGATTGCTCTTAGTTATTTCGGCCGTCGGAGTCTTCATAAGCAGGGAAGAGCGGCTCACGTTCTACTTTGCTACGAGCCTACATATACAACCTTTTCGGCAGCGGAGAACATACCGATTCCGAAGGGGGAAGAGTTTCTCGTCGCTCGTATTTTATCCGACTTCAAAAACTTGAGACAGGTAGGTTTTCAAGGGTCCGATTGAGAGTATCTTGAAGATCCGAATCGCTGAATCGGATCAGCCCGAGGCCGAATCTGAGGAGATATTGGACTCTGCCGATCCACCTGCTTCGGGGCGGGGGAACCTTCCCGTTGACGACGTTCCTCAACGTTCGGACAGTCTTCCTATCTCAGGCTCAACCATGACTGGGTTAAGCCTGACAAAACTTGCTAAGAAGGCGAATGCGGAGAGGCTTGCCGCACGGCGAAGAGCGGAGGGCCTTTCGACCGAACCACCCACCATTGAATCTGAACATCCCTTGCCAGTTACCAAATCGAGATCCTTGGAAATTGTTGACGAGGCAGCGACAAATCATAATGCCGAATCCGCGTTGGTTGGGGAAGCCGCTCATGATGTTGAGGGAAAGGCGGAGAAACGCGTTAGGGATCGTATGGTCGATTCAGAAGATCACGGTGGCAAACGACCTCGAATGGAGGGATTGAGTGAGGTTGTGCCGTTTGTGATTCGACCGATGGTAGGAAACACGCCGGTTTCTTCGGACGCCTCGGCGCTTAGAGACCCGGAGGTCGCGTTCGGCGTGGCAACGTCTTTGTCGTTGCCGTCTGATATGGGGGTTTTCCAGTTGGAACCTGATTTGAATGCGACAATGTTAGCCGCGCAGTCGGCCCTTTTGGTACGTATTCTGATTTTTCCTTCACTTCGTCCAAACATTGTTCGCGTTACGTTTTTTGAATTTTGCTTTTGCAGGCCGTTGGTAGAATAGCCGATGTAGGCCGGCGTCATCTTGACGCCGTCAAGGAAATTAGTCGTTTACGAAAGCAAGTTGAGTGCCAGAGGAAAAGGGCCGAGGACGAATTTTTAAGAGCAAATCAGGAGGCTTCTCGGGTAGAGGCCGTGGTAGAAAGAGCTCGCGACGCAGATAAGTTGAGGGAGGAGGCCGAGAAGAAGGCCGACGATATGGAAGCTGCACTTGGCTTGTCCCAAAAGACAGTTACCAACCTGGAGGCTGAATTGGCTGAAATGAAGGCGGCCAAGGTGATTGCCGATTCAAAAGTTTTCGAAGTTGGGAGAAATTTGGACTCATGAAAATCGTGGACCAGGTCTCCCGGTTTGAGAATCGGGGTTTCAAACATGGTTGGTACAAGGCCCTTGCTGTAGCTGGGGTTTCACTGAATGAGCCAATACCGTATGAGCAAGTGGACATCGATCCGTTGGAGACTGATTCCGAGGGTTGATCTTTACGATACATAATTGTTATGATTTGAAGTACTTTTTCCGTTTATTTTTGTTATTTTGTATTTGTTTATCAGACATTATTCATGCGGGCTGATATTACAAAATGTTGCGGTACAGAAGTGGACGTTGACACTTTTTTGTAGTTAAAGAATGTTAAGAATTCTGCTCAATGTTCTGATTATGAATTCTGTTCAAAGTGCTGATGTTTCCGTAATTTTATGATGATATTTGTTAATAGATCTACAATTCCGACTCGTAGGCTGGCCGAGGTATCTGCGAGAGGGCGGCCGCTTAGATTAATCATCGCCCTTGCCTTGGCGAGGCTCGGCGTCGAGCCAAATGATTCGGACTCGTTAAATTTGGCCGAGGCATCTGAGCGGCGTGGCCGCTTAGATTATCATCTGCCCTTGCCTTGGCCAGGGCTCGAGCGTGAAGAGCCAAATGATTCGGACTCGTGGGCTGGCCGAGGCATCTGCGAGCGGGCGGCCGCTTAGATTAATAAATCTGCCCTTGCCTTGGCCAGGGCTCGAGCGTGAAGAGCCAAATGATTCGGACTCGTGGGCTGGCCGAGGCATCTGCGAGAAGGCGGCCGCTTAGATTAATAAACTCCGCCTTGCCGTCTCGATCGTAAAATATTCGATTCGTGAAATATTTCTAGTTCGTGATGCGTCGATTCATTTTATTGGAATATTTAGATTTTGATTAGAATATTTTGTATGCGGCATGGTATAGCGTAAACGCTAGAATATTTTATTCGGCCCTAAGGTGTCACGCACCAAAATGCGCTCCGAATCCGGAGACTTATTCGGCCCTGAGGTGTCGTACCAAAGGGCGCTCCCAATCCAGAGACTTGTTTGGGCCAATCGTGACATCCACGAAGGGCACTCTGAATCCGGAGACTTATTCGGCCCTAGGGTGTCATGCACCAAAGGGCGCTCCGAATCCGGAGACTTATTCTGGCCAATCGTGACATCCACGAAGGGCGCTCCGAATCCGAAGAATTATTCGGCCCTAAGGTGTCATGCACCAAAGGGGGCTCCGAATCTAGAGACTTATTCTGGCCAATCGTGACATCCACGAAGGGCGCTCCGAATTCGGAGACTTATTCGGCCCTAAGGTGTCATGCACCAAAGGGGGCTCCGAATCCGGAGACTTGTTTTGGCCAATCGTGACATCCACGAAGGGCGCTCCGAATCCGGAGACTTATTCGGCCCTAAGGTGTCATGCACCAAAGGGGGCTCCGAATCCGGAGACTTGTTCTGGCCGATCGTGACATCCACGAAGGCGCTCGAATCCGGAGACTTATTCGCCCTAAGGTGTCATGCACCAAAGGGGCTCGAATCCGGAGACTTATTCTCGCCAATCGTGACATCCACGGCGCTCGAATCCGGAGACTTATTCGCCCTAAGGTGTCATGCACCAAAGGGGTTCGAATCCGGAGACTTATTCGCCGCCGATCGTGACATCCACGAAGGCGCTCGAATCCGGAGACTTATTCGCCCTAAGGTGTCATGCACCAAAGGGGCTCAATCCGGAGACTTATTACGCCAATCGTGACATCCACGAAGGCGCTCGAATCCGGAGACTTATTCGGCCCTAAGGTGTCATGCACCAAAGGGGGCTCCGAATCCGGAGACTTATTCTGGCCCATCGTGACATCCACGAAGGGCGCTCCGAATCCGGGGTCTTATTCGGCCCTAAGGTGTCATGCACCAAAGGGCTCGAATCCGGAGACTTGTTCTCGCCAATCGTCACATCCACGGCGCTCGAATCCGGAGACTTATTCGGCCCTAAGGTGTCATGCACCAAAGGGGGCTCCGAATCCGGAGACTTGTTTTGGCCAATCGTGACATCCACGAAGGGCGCTCCGAATCCGGAGACTTATTCGGCCCTAAGGTGTCATGCACCAAAGGGGGCTCCGAATCCGGAGACTTATTCTGGCCAATCGTGACATCCACGAAGGGCGCTCCGAATCCGGAGACTTATTCGGCCCTAAGGTGTCATGCACCAAATGGGGCTCCGAATCCGGAGACTTGTTTTGGCCGATCGTGACATCCACGAAGGGCGCTCCGAATCCGGAGACTTATTCGGCCCTAAGGTGTCATACACCAAAGGGGGCTCCGAATTTGGAGACTTATTTTGGGCAATCATGACATCCACGAAGGGCGCTCCGAATCCGGAGACTTATTCGGCCCTAAGGTGTTGAGCTCAAACATGTAAAAACACGAAACCTTGCATTACAACGACGTATGTACAAGTATCAAGCCCACAGGTCGGGTCATTGATAAAATTTACGTAGATGTGTTGAATTCCAGGGCCGTGGCAGGCTTCTTCCCGACATGTCCGAGAGCCGATATGCCCCTGTGCCCGCGACGGAATCTATCTGATAGGGGTCGTCCCAGTTCGGACCAAGCTTCCCATCAGCCGGCCTCCGGTCGGCTGGTAGTACCTTCTTTAGAACCAATTCTCCGGGATTATAGCGGCGCAACTGAACTCGCCGATTGTATGACTTAGCGAGCTGCTGCTGATAACGTGCCATGGATGCTAAAGCGCGGTCTCTTCGTTCTTCAATCAGAACCAAGTCCAGGGAGAGTATCATGTCGTTTCGGCCTGTGTCAAAGGCTTGCGATCGCAGAGTTGGTAAGCCGATCTCTGGTGGTAAGATTGCCTGGGTTCCGAAGCATAGGGCAAACGGTGTTTCTCCAATGGATCGTCTCGGCGTTGTACGATGGGCCCATAGTACGCTCAGCAACTCTTCAACCCATCTTCCTTTGGCACTTTCTAGCCTCTTTTTGATGCCGTCCAAGATGGATTTATTTGAAGCTTCCGCTTGACCGTTACTTTGGGGGTAGGCTGGCGTAGAGAAGTAAGGCTCAATACCATACTTGCTGCACAATTCTCAGTATACGCCACAATCGAACTGAGTACCATTATCCGAGATCAATGCCCTTGGGATGTCGAACCGCGTAATGATGTTCCTCCACACAAAGCGCTTAATGTCAGAATCTCGTATATGGGTTAGAGCCTCCGCTTCGACCCACTTTGTGAAGTAATCGGTTGCTACGATTAGAAATCACTTGTTGCCTGGGGCCCTCGGCAATGGTCCTACGATATCAAGTCCCCACTGAGCAAACGGCCATGGGCTTGTGATGGAATTCAAAGTTTCTGCCGGCTGATGGGTTAGTGGGGAGAATTTTTGGCATTGTTCGCATTTCTTGACATAATCTTGTGTGTCGGCCCTCATCGTCGGCCAGTAGTATCCCTGTGTTATCGCCCGATGGGCCAGGGAGCGTCCCCTCGAGTGGGCACCACAACTGCCCTCGTGTATCTCAGTGAGCAGTTCCTCCACTTTGCCCGGGTGCAAGCATTCCAAGTATGGACCAGAGAGGGACTTTTTGTAAAGCCCTCCTTGTGGATCTAAGTAGTACCGCAGGGCCTTGTTTCGCAGCTTGTGTGCTTCTTTTTCGTCCTCTGGGAGTTGCTCATAACTAAGGAATGCGGCAATGGGATCCTTTCAACTTGGAGCCGATTCTATAATGTTGATTTGGGTTTCTTCCGGAGGGCCTATACTCGGTTCTGGGACGAAACCTACTTCAATGGTACGCTTGAGCTCGGAGTTGATGGCGGAGGCTAAGCAAGCCAGGGCATCCGCGTGTGTATTTTGGTCGCGTGTTATTTGGTTTAGTTCATGATGGTCGAATTTCGTCAGCAAGGAGTTAGCTGTTTTCATATAGGCCGCCATACGCTCGTCCCGTGCGGCGTACTCCCCCTTCAACTGGTTGATTACCAATTTTGAGTCACAAAACACCAACAGCCGCCACAGACCGCGGTGCGGCGTTCAATCCGACTAAAGGGCTTCATATTCGGCTTCGTTGTTTGATGCTTTGAAGCCGAGCTTGACAGCCTGCTCAATTACTGCGCCGTCTGGAGACATGATTACGATGCCAGCGCCGCTACCCCGTTGGTTAGACGATCCATCACAGTATAACTGCCAAATGTCCCCGACATATATTCTCCAATCTGGCTTTGGCCGAACTGCGGCCTTTAGCTGGATTTCATCAAGCTTGAGGTCGGCAAGCCCTCCTGTGAATTCGGCAACAAAGTCGGCAAGCACCTGCCCCTTGATTGCAGTTTTGGGTAAAAACTGGATGTCGTATTGGCCGAGTTCGAGAGCCCATTTCGAAACACGTCCTGATGCTTCTGCATTCCGTAACACTGATCGGAGGGGATAGTCTGTGAGCACCCTAATGCTGTGTCCTTGGAAGTAATGCATCATTTTTCTTGCTGCCATGACCAACGCTAGGACGAGTTTTTCCAGCGGTAGGTAGCGTGTTTCGGCGTCCACCATTGCCTTGCTCACATAATACACTTTGGTATTCTTCGCCCTTCCTCCTCTTTTAATACAATCTGGCCCTGCTTGAGATCGCCAGATATAGAATGGGGGTCATCAATGGCGGGTGTTGTTAGAAGGGTCTTGTGGAGGTAGGTCTTAAGTTCGTTAAAAGTCGCCGCATTCACGGACCATTCAAAAGCTACGCCTGCCGATGTCTGAAAGAATTGTCTGCAATGATCAGAGATCGGTGATGAACGGTTGAGTGCCGTAGCCATTCCCATCAACTTTTGGACCTCTTTCACTGAACGGGGGGAACTCAGTTCCAAAATTGCTGTGACTTGCCTCGGGTTGGCTTCGATTCCTCGGTGGTTGACGATATAACCCAAGAATTTGCCGGAGCCGATCCCAAAGGCACATTTGGAAGCGTTTAGCTTCATTCTATATTTGCGTAGGGTGTTGAATGTCTTTTCCAGATCGGCTATATGGTTTTGTTCTTCTTTGGATTTGACCACTATGTCATCGATGTACACTTCCATAGTGTGTCCGAGCTGTTCTTTGAACATCGTGGTGACCAGTCTTTGGTAAGTTGCCCCTGCATTCTTCAGTCCAAAAGGCATAACCCTGTAGCAGTAGGTTCCTCTTAGAGTAAGGAATGCAGTTTTGTCCTGATCATCCGGACTCATGGCGATCTGATCGTAGCCTCTGTAGGCATCGAGGAAACTCATGCGCCGGTGGCGCGCCGTCGCATCAACGAGTTGGTCAATTCTAGGTAAGGGGAAGCAGTCTTTGGGGCAAGCTTTGTTCAGATCCGTGAAATCGGCCTTTTCGCCAAGTTTCGTTCTTCTTTTTCACCACCACTGTGTTGGAGAGCCATGTGGGGTAGGTGACTTCTCTAATTGCCCCGGCGTCAAGCAATTTGTCAACTTCTTCGACAACGGCGGCGGTGTGTTCCGCGGAGGATCGCCGGCCTTTCTGAATGACCGGCCTGCACCGGGGGTCGACATTGAGGTGGTGCTGAGAGACTGACAGGTCTACTCCCGGCATCTCGTATGGAGTCCATGCGAAGACGTCGAGGTTGCCGAGTAAGAAAGTGATCAACTGCTGTCTGTCGACCTGGCTCAGAGAGGCGCCGATCATAAAAAACTTATCCGGGCTTCCATCAATGTCAACCCGGTCTAAATCTTCCGTGGCCTTTTCGTTTGGTTGACGCCCGACGTCGTCCAGGATCTCTCGATTGGGTACTTTAATGGAGTTTACTTGCAGTTCCTTCGGCGACTTGGCGGCGAGAAGGTAACAGTTCGCCTCGATCACGAGAGCCACGGCGCCAAACGCCGTGTCCCGTTGGGAATCGCAGCAACTGGTGGTAGGTGCTTGGCACGGCCTGCAAGCTATGCAACCATGATCGCCCCATAATGAGATTGTACGGCGACGACTGACGACCAAGAATTCCGTCCACCGCTTCGAGCCGGCTCGAGCGGTAGATTGATCTTTCCCAAAGGGTACTCCGGGTTGGCATTGAAGCCGAATAGTGGATATGGAGCTGGAGTCAGATCCGAAACGTTGAACCCGAGTTTGATGAAGGTTTTATAGTACATAACCTCTGAAGTGCTTCCCTGGTCAATAAGGACGCGTTTGACGGTGAACCTGTTTACGCGTAGCGCGACAACTAGAGGATCTACGTGAGGGAGTGTTATGCCGCTCAAATCAGAGTCGTCGAAGGTGATGCTTGGCGCCTTTCGGGGTCGCTTTATTCTTGAAGTGATCTTTGAGGGTTTGGAAGTGGATTGCATGTCTGATCGGGGCTATCGGTATATCATATGTACGGTGTCAAGCGGACGCCTCTTAGGCGATATCGTCTCTGTTACCTCATCAAGGGAATCGGTTAAGCGCGGCGGCGTCGGCATCATTGTTGGCCCCGAGGTCGTTGAGGACCTGACTGCGGCAATCGCTCAGGAACCTTGAGCCCTGCCTGCTTGGACTTTGCTTTTTCTAAGGCCAGATCACGGCGAAGGCGTTCGTTCTCAGCGATGACACCGTCCAAACTCTGTTTGGTCTGTCTGGCTTGTTCTATGGTCACTTGCATCATTTCCGTCGTTGAAATCGTTGGTGGGCTAGCGTCCGAGGCACATCGCCGCGCGACGGTTTTCTTTTCGAGCGAACTTGCCGGAGTTAGATCGCCTCTGTGTGCGATCTTGTCAGTGGCTATCGGAGGATCTTTAGTCACGTCGTTCATGGATATATTTGAGTATTCCCACAGACGGCGCCAATTGTGGTGAAAGGGTTTGGAAATACTCTTTGGATCCTGAAAGACGCCAATGATCCTCAGCTAGTCACCTGAAAAGATAAGAACACTCCGGTCGGGGGTACCGGAATTAGCACTCTGACGGGCAAGTCACTTGGTGAAAGGGTTTGGAAATACTCTTTGGATCCTGAAAGACGCCAATGATCCTCAGCTAGTCACTTGAAAAGATAAGAACACTCCGGTCGGGGGTGCCGGAATTAGCACTCCGACGGGCAAGTCAGTTCCTCTGCTCAAGAAAACTTGTTTACTAAATTTTTAGAAGTGATTCTTACATACCTTTGCAAATCTGAAACTCTTGTATTTATATCCATTCTCTGGGCCTCTGGGCCTGGTCCTACTTTTTCAATCATTATCTATTCCTCTATTCAGCTCTAGAGAGGGACCCAAATACGGCCTATCTATCCTATTCGGCCCCGTATCCCTGCGGGATATGTGCCGGCTTGCGTCAAGCTGAGATATGCCTCCCTTATCCTCGCCTAATTATTCGGCGTCCTAATTGAACAGAGTATGGCCGTTCAGTCACCGGTTCACCAAGTATTCGAGATTGTTCCTCTAACTATTCGGCTCCCACAATTATGAAATTAGAAACTTGAAGAGGTGTGATATAATTTCTAAAATCACAAGCGACAAATTGTATTTTAAACAAATATCAAAAAATACATTTGTAACTTACCCAATTAAAAATTCAGAATTCCTTTTGTTAAAAAGTTCAAACCTTAGATTTATTTTATCCCTAAAATAAAAGATAAGTTGGAGTTAGATAGTTTAGAAGCCTAAAAGCATTCACACCAGTCACTTCAAATTTTTAGTCAAATTATAACTTAAAAAGTCATTTTTTTTTTATAATTTTAATTAGTCACCCCACTGCATCAAACTCTCTATTCTAACTCAATCCTATTAAAATATTTGTTATTCTTTTTTCTATTATTAAATTGATGTGTTGCCAGCCAAACAATTCTTATGTTCCTTTGTGAAGGTAAAACTTGAGGAAATATAATAAAAATAAATAATAAACAAATAAATCTGCCATTGACCGGCCGGACGTTCGACCGAACTTCCGGTAACATATAAGTAGCGATGAACAGCACATCCCTTGTTGTAGCGGGATACTGTAGTAATCACAAATTTTGACAAGCTGCAAGGGAGACTGATGGATGTCGTTTTTTAAAGTTTATATCACTAATTTAGTTAAGAAATGATTTTACTAATGCTGATGCTCTAAAGCTTGGGAGTTGGAGATGCTATTGTGAGTAAATCACAGTAATCACTTATGGTGTTTTTGGTGGAGGTCTTTTCTAAATTTATTTTTTTAAATAATTTAAATCGTTCATATTGTAGGGTTTGTAGAGTATATTATCTATGTAAAAAATCAAGTTAATCAAACATTTATAACCCCATAATTAGATACTAATTAGTTTCAAAAAAAAATTATAAAGGAAAGTTAACTGTTTATAAATGATATAATCAACAAACCTTACAATATAACTCAAAGAAAAACCTCAATCCTCCATCGAAGCACTATAAAAAATCGGAGATGATTGGGAGCTTGAAGGGGGTGCCCCCGAAACCACCAAATTCCCACTTTAGGTAAAAAAAAGAAAAAAAAAAGAAAAAAAAGAAGAAGAAAACAAAAAAAAAAAAAAAACAATTTTTCAAAAAAAGAAATTAAGGGAATTAGGGAGAAAAAAATTAGGGGGATTTTTCATTTTCCATAAAAAATTGGCGTGAGTTCCTCCCAACAACCTCTCCAATTCCTGTAACTTGAGCTTCGACTTGAGCTTGAGTTGATTGATTGATTGAATATTTGTATGTGATTGTATACTATGCTGCTTTCATGTCCGAGGCTAATATGGTCATTATCTGCCACTTTATTTTCCTTCACTATTTGGGACAAGTTTGGAGTAACTTTATTTGCATCCCAAAATATTAATTGGACACCTCAATTTAAAATTTAAAATTTAAAATTTAAAATTTATTATAATATTTTAAATATTTCAAATATTACATATTATATTATGAAAAATCCTAGAAGGATACTTAGGTCTTGTTTGGCAAGTGGTGATTTTAACAAAAAAGTTAAAAAGTCATCAAAAAAATTAAAAAATTAACAAGTTATATCAAAAAGTAAAAGATTCACTTTTTTTCCTACTTTTTACACATCTTTTCGTAAAAAATTAAAAAGTCATTTCAAACATACTGACTTTTTTTATCTCATATTTTAGGCAAAAAGTTAAAAAGTT
This sequence comes from Camellia lanceoleosa, assembly GCA_025200525.1. Taxonomy (NCBI): domain Eukaryota; kingdom Viridiplantae; phylum Streptophyta; class Magnoliopsida; order Ericales; family Theaceae; genus Camellia; species Camellia lanceoleosa. The sequence goes on from CM045765.1 coordinate 56,999,357, forward strand.
ACAAAAATAACATGTTTCCAAACGAGGCCTTAGTACATCCCTAAAAATCAAATAGGCTCCTAAACCACTTAAAGATATGAAAATATAGCATTGAATACTTTTATTTATTTATTTATTTTTTCAGATACTCAATACCAAACAAAATTAAATATATTTTAAAAGAATTCTGAACATATGGAATTTGCTTGGAGATATAATACATCGGAACAGAAATATGAAGAATTTAGAAAATTAATGTTTAAAAACACAAAGCTAAACATAAATAATTTGTTCGGAGATTAAATATTGAAATGTCAAACAATTCAAAAACACAGTACCAAATATATCAATTTTAAAAAAAAATAAGTTTCCAAATAAATATAAGTTGTTTGGTACTAAATTTTCGAACAAATTTCAAAAACCCATTGACCAAAAATGATTAAGATGAACAGAAAACCTACATTCTCTATATAAAAATAACTTGAAAATGTCTTTTCTATTATTCATTGTTGACTTCAATATGAAATGGAATGCAAGAATGATGGATTCAAGAGAGATAGGGTTGAGTACGAAAATGTAAAGTGGAAAGCGAGAAAAGAATAGAGAATGGAAGATTAAGATTGATTATGAGATGAAGTCTCTAAAACACTATGGTTGTGTTTAGTTTAGCTTTGGAATTGTGATTCTCCTTTTGGAGTTGTGATTTGAGTGTAAAATTGTGAGTTAAGTTTTGAAAAGAGAAAATTTGTTTAGTTATGAGTTTTGAAAGGAATTTTTGAATTTTAAATTTTGAAAAGAGCGGATTGGGTCTACCTGGCCGTCCCAGACATCCTCCCTATCGTCCTTCTGGACATCCTCCAGGACGTCCGACCAGTTAACTGAAACAGTGCAAATATATTTTTATTTTTTTTTATTTTTTGCAATTACAACATGTTATTTGAAATATACATATATATTTTTGTTTCAGATATTTTTTTAAATATATAAATTATTTTTTTTATATTTTTTATAAAAATAATTTAACAATCCCATCGTTAACCATCTTCAACAGTATATCATCAAAAGAGTTTTGAAAATATTTTTGAATTGAGTTTTGAGTTGTGTGATTGGTTATAACTTTTGAAATTAATTTTTGAATTGAGTTTTGAGTAATTTGAGTTGTGTGTTTGGTTATAAATTTTGAAAAGTGATTTGAAAATTTTGCCTTTAAAATCATTATTCTAAAGACAAACCAAACACAGCCTATGATTTGCACTTTTTTTAATATCAAATGCTTTTCGATCATTTTAAATAAGGACATAATGGTAATAAAAAAAATGTCATTAAGTTGAAATGTCCAAACAACTTTTTAGGTGCAATGTATCCCTCATTGGCTAACTCTGAGGTCTCGTTTGGGAGTTTAAATTTTAACTTAAAAGTTAAAAAAAAAAAAAATCATTAAAAAATTAAAAAAGTTAAAAAATTATACAAAAAGTTAAAGATTTTTTTCCTTTACTTATTGTATATTTTTCATAAAAAATTAAAAAATCATCCTAAACATATTAATTTTTTTATATCATGTTTTAATCAAAAATCTAAAAATTTACTAAAATGGCCTAATTTCAAAATACAAAAGTTGCTGGAATTTGTAGGTTATAGATAAACCTGCACCCAGATACAGCCTTAGCTGATTTCCTCATTGATGGGGCGTGGAAACAAGATACAAAGGAGGGTGGGGCAGCATGGGTGTATACTGATGGCAATTACCATTCCTTGGCAGTGGATTCAATTGCATTCATGGGTGGATCAGCTTTTGAAACAAAGGCAACGGCGTGTTTGGAAGCATTGAAATGGGCATCCTATATATATGGGACTTTTTAAGATTTCCACGGTTTGTCTTGACTTGATCTTGGTCCATCATGTGTCGGACGATATTCTGGAGCTATTCAAACAATTTCAGGTGCTGAAAGTTTGCAAAGGCCATTTTGGCAGCCCAAAAAAAAGTCATTTCCTTTTTTGAATTTTTTTTTTAGATTATGTCAATTTTTTTTTACTTTTCAGTCCGTCTTGTCAAGATAAATTTAAAAAGTATATTTTTTTAATGAAAAATTCTATTTAAAAAAAAATTACTAAAGACAAGAATAATTAAAAAAAGTTTACTAATTTTGACTTATTTTTGTCTTTTTCGGATTTTTTTGAATTTTTTTTTCAAAACCTATAATTTTTTGATTTGTCTTATTGAGCTGAAATTAAAACCTAAAACTTTTTGAATTTTTTTTTTAAAAATTCACTAAAAATGAAAATAAATCCAAAAAATAAAAAGTCAAAATTTTTATTTTCCAAAAAGTTTCGTGGACGATAGTTCAAGTTCAACCTGCTGACAACCTTGCATGAATGATCATGGTAAGATGACCTCTGCTTTTCTTTTGCTGTTTTGGTTATTTTGTTGGTTGTTTGTGATTTAGTGCTTTGTTTGTATAGAGGGTCAGAAATTAAAGTTAAAATTAAGTACGGACATAAGTGCGGAGTTCGCCCCTATTAGGTGACCATGAATGATTAAGGGAGCATGGGCTAAAGCCCAAGGGAAGCAGGTCAACAGTGGGTTGAAGTAGGTCTAACCCGCCAAAGGTCCCAACAGACTCCATGAAGAAAAATGTCTAAGTCAAGTTGCAGAGGTAGCACTCGTAGCGGTCAAGTCACTAAGGCACTTTGTCTCAGCATCGCCATTCCTAGTATTGTCGATGCCGCAGCCATCTCAAGTATTGCAGGTGCCACTGTTTGAAGTTGTTAAGGGAAAGAGAAAATCAGAGCAACTAAGTTGTAGAGACAACGCTTGCAGCGGCCAAGTTGCGGAGGTACTTTGTCAGCGCCTCCATTTCTAGTATTCTCAACGCTGCTATTTAAACTTGCCGCAAGAAATGGCCACCGCAGTAACTACCTTTGTCACAGCAACTACAACCGTCACAACTAACTTGCAGAAGGAACACCCCACCAAGGTGATAACAGCCTTTGGGAGAAGCTTCCCTTCCACAAGTAGGGGCTAATACTTGGCATTGATAGCAGGCCTAAAGACACTAGTCTACCACGGCGACCCCGCGAATATGGGAGCAGGGTAGCCCAAGTGCAAGGGATTCCCTTTCCATTTACCTAGGTCATGGACCTACCTTAGTTGCATAGACAGGACCAAGGAAGCTCCCTTGGGCTTGGTACCAAGGCACAACATGGCTGATAGCAAGCATAGCTGTGGCCTTCGCCCTGGGAAGCTGGGGAGTTTATGGTTAGGTGGCTACGAGCGGAGGCTTCGCTGGGGTGAACACTAAACATGGCTGATAGCAAGCTATAAAGTCTTGGCTAAATTGAACTGAGAAGGCAAGTGCAGCGGCAAATGTTACCGCCAGAAGTGCACTTGCTGAGGTTCAAGCTGAGAAGGCAAATTGCTGCGGCAAATACTCCCGTCGCAAGTTCACTTGCTGAGGCATCTGTGCCAAACAGATAGTACATAGTACATGCATAGGGACATGTGGCACATTCAGCCTGATGGTCCTATGTAGAATATTCTATGTAATTCTTTGGGACACATGTCCTCACTTTATTTGTCCACTTGTTGTCCTGTTGATGTCAAGGAAAAGCCTATAAATAAGACCCATTTCCCAAGGTCCAAGAAGAGGAATTTTGGGAACTTGGGGAGATGCTTCCCATTTGTACATTGTCATTCTCTTCTACTTGGGCCACTTGCTCCACCCTCAACTAGCTACTCATTCTCCAACTTTTACAGATTGTTGTTGACTCATTTCTCCAGCCGTTTCATCTTTGTTAGACCGTTGACATAGTTTTGCCTCTCTAATTACTCTCTTAATCACTGTTCACCTCGAACTTGGGGAGGTTGCTTTTTTTATGGTTTATATGCATAGTGGCTTTCATACTTCACCAGAAAAAATGGCGGAAGATGAAGTTCAGCAACAACCACAACAGCAAGGTTCTTCTGATGGTGGAGCAACACATACTGAGGACCATGACCAAAGTGTTGTAGACGAAGCAGTCCAATCACTTTAGGATACATAGAGGGAGATCCTAACAGCTTAACAAACTCTCACCAAAGCTATTATGGCCATAGCGTCCAGGCTAGCTCTAACACAGGAACATCCACCTATAGCAGTCCCAAACCCAAAGCCTAACCTGATCCCTGAGAATCAGGCTCCGATCCAGGTGCCTTCGGCGGTACCTTAGGTGAACAGCACGACTATTGGTTTAGCTACCCAAGAGTAGACTAGTTTTTACTAGCCCACTCACTTCGTTACTCTAGTCGACGTCCAAGCTATGCTCGAGCAACAGTGTAGCAAGAAGTAGTTGCCATCTCTTCCAGATCCAAATGTTAAGCCCTCATATCCTTAAGAGATACTGGCCATGCCATATCCAACTAGGTATATGGTACCCAAGTTTGTGAAGTTTCATGGGAAAGAAGGTAACGCCAGAGAGCATGTGGTGAGGTTCATCGAAACCCTTGGTGTCCATAGTAGTGTCCACCCTCTGTGCATTCGGGAGTTTTTCAAATCACTCACTGAAAGGGCTTATAGCTAGTACATGAACTTAGCCCCTAACTCGATCAAGAATTAGAAGGAGATGGCGAAAAAGTTTCACACGAAGTTCTTCCAAGTCCAAGAAAAAGTTATAACCCTCACACTTGGTCGAGATGTCCAGAAAGAAGGCAAAGATATACTGGACTATGTCAAATGGTTCCAGGACAACGCCATTGACTTCCATGAACCAGTGGATGAAGCTCATTGAGTCAGCATATGTGCAGAGTGTGCCATACTATAGACACCCCATTTTTGACCGACCTTAAGACTCAGACGTCATCGATTAAGCGCTCGGTGATAGTGCATGTTGTGCTCGTTTCGAGGTTTCGGAGTTTCGACTGAGAGCCTTGCCCTCGGGCCTCTGAACTCTTTATGCTTCGGCTCGGTTTGCGGACTAGGCCTTGTTTCTCTTCCCTGGAGGGAGGGAGTGGTCTGGTAGACCATCTCTTTGTGGTTGTAGACCACTTTTGTGGTCGTAGGCCACTTTTCCCATTTGGAGACTAGTTTCTAGTTTTCGGAGCCTTCGGTCGCGCGCCTTGTCTCGGGACCACTTAACGTTCTTCGTTTGGCGTGATTTTTGAACCACACCTTGTTTCCTTGGCCTAGAGGGCCCCTGTGGTTTGGAAGACCACTTTTGTGGTCATAAACCACTTTTGGTGCTCGACAGGTAGTTTTCGAGGCTCCCGGCTGCGCGCTTTGCCTCCCGAACTTTCATCTTGCATCCGTTTTGGTTTGTTTTCGGTACAAACCTTGTTTTCCTTATTTGGAAGGTGGTACAAGGGTGGGAGACCAGTATTTCCCCTTGGAGACCACTTTTCCTCATGCCAGCCAATTTTCTGGTCTGACAACTGGTCTCCCTGATCTTTGGACCATCAAAAGTGGTCGTCCACCACACCATTTGCTTGTGTTCATCCTCTGGACTCTCTCCCACCATGGCCGACTAGTTTTTGTTCTGGGAGACCACTTCAAGTGGTCGGCTACTTTTTGTCAATTTTTTGGAGATATTTTCCTCCAATTGCTGGAGGGCACTGTAGACACCCCATTTTTGACCGCCCTTAAGACTTGGATGCGACTGATGGTTTTGGAAGGTGTGCAGGGCAAAGGTTCAATTTCTTCGGCAAAGAGAGAGACAAATCTCAACTTCACACCCCATTTTGGACCAAAGTTATTTTGGATGGTTTTTAGACCTTAGAACCCTCTCTTTCAAAACTTTTTTTTTTTTTTTTTTTTGGCCGAACCCTTGGTTTTAGCTTCTTGAGGAAGCTTGAGCCTTTTGCTCTAGCTTCTCCAAGAAGCTTGAACCCTTTGTTTTAGCTTCTTGAAGAAGCTTGACCCTTTTGGTTTAGCTTCTCTTAGAAGCTTGCACCCTTTGTTTTAGCTTCTCCAAGAAGCTTGAACCCTTTGTTTTAGCTTCTTGAGGAAGCTTGCACCCTTTGCTTGAGGTTTCTCCAAGAAGCCTTGGCCCTTTTTCTTCTATAAAACCAACACTCCCTCTCCATTTGCAGGGGTTAGAAAAATTTGTTTGGAGCCTCCTACATTCAATCTCTCTCTCTCTCTATATTCCAAGCACCAAAACCCTTTATTCTTGGATCCATTTTCTACTCCATCTCCAAGCCAACCAACCCATAATCCATACCAGCAGTTCGGAGGCCATTTCCAGAGGCAAGGAGCATCTTTTCTCAAGCCAAGAGTTGATGAAAGACTAGTCTTCAAGGGTGAGTCTCGTTTTTCCCTTTTTTGCTCTTTTCTTGATCTATATCTTAGACCTTCTTGCTTGTACATTTGAGCTCCGACCAAAACTGAAAGTGTCATTTTTTTAAGCTCTATTTCATCTTTCATTAAGGGTCTTACCTTGTTTGGGACCCCCATCTTGCACTTGCTTCAATATCCTCTTGGATGCCATATTTTTGCATGATATTTTTGGCCTATATATAATCTGTTTTGAGCTCTGATGTAAACTGAAAATGGGATTATTTTGAGCCCTTCTTCAACATTTAAGAAGGGCTCACCACTGTTTGGGACTTCCATGTATCACTTACCGTTGTACCCCCTTTTGGTCCCCATTTTTGCATGATTTATTAGCTTATTGAGCTTCTATTTTTGGACCTTGGTCCAAACTGAAAAGAGCCCTAAAATGACCCCCTCTTCATGTTTCATCAAGGGTCTAGGGCTATTTGGGACATCCTTGGCATACTTCATGTTATAGCCCTCTTGGTGGCCTCATTTTGCATCATATTTTAAGCATGCTTGTGTTCTGTTTCGGGATTGATCATCTACTGTAAAGAGCTTTATTTTGGGCCCCTGTTCAACATTGTTGAAGGGCCCTTACCTGTTTGAGACCTCCATGTATCAGTTGCCTCTTTGCCCCTTTGTTGGCCTATTTCTTGCATCAGAATTTTGGCATAATTGTATCTATTTCTGGGGTTTGTCATAAACTGTAAAGCATCATATTTTTGGCCCCTCTTCAACATTGTAGAAGGGGCCTCCTATTTTTGAGACCAGAAGCTGTGACTTACTTCATTACCCCTCTTGTGGAGCCAATTTTGCATGCTAATTTTTCCCTATTTGTGCCCACTGTTTGGCCATGCTTTGAACTGTAAACATGCTTGTTTTGGGGCTTCCTTGCTTCTGTATTTATACTTCATGTTTGTATCATGCATGCTTTGTATAGCTGTAAGCCATTTCATATACCTAGTTTTGCATTTCGGGTGAGATTCCATGCATCGGGTGTCATTTCGCCTTGTTTCGGGGCTGTTTTGCCCCTCATTTTGCTACTGATTTTTGCATGCTTGCATATCATATTCCATGTCTTTGCCATGTCTCATTAGAGTGGCATTCTGTGCCGTAGGTTCGGTCCTCGGTTTTCGTGCACGTGTGCACGTATTTCGAGTTGTCTCATTTTCATCTTATGGCCTCTTATGTGAGTGTGGCTGAGGTCCACTTGTGTTAGTGTAATTCCATATTGCATTGTGTATGCCATTCCATTTCATAGCATTGTGTATGCTAGGTTGTATATTAGTGCATTGTGTGTATCATGTTACCTCGTGCATCGCATATGCCATCCCATGACATTTTGCATGTTAGGTGGTATCTTAGTCGCATTTTATGCATATCATGCATATTGCATCGTGTTCGGGATAGGAGTTAGCCCGGGCACGGGAAACGAGGTACGTTTCGTACTCCGAGTGACGGAACGTGTCTCAATTCCCCAGTCACCGACACTCCGGATCATCCATGATGGAGTTAGGTTTTGTTGTAGTGTTCATATGCATTCATTCTATATCAAGTTGTGCAATTCGGCTCCTCGGCCATCATGCATCGAGATGCGTGATTGGTGGTACGAGGATCGAGACATGCATACATTTGTGAAAATACATTGCTGTGCCCCTTTCCTGCTCTCTGTTGCAGCATATCAAGAATCAGCGGTCTTCCGAGGCTTGGTGCGCTTTTCAAGAATCATTGCAAAACAGAGGCTAATTGGGGCATTCCAGTGGATTTCCGCGCAAAGCAGCCCAAACATGCATCATTCTATCATCCGGAGCAGAATCAAGGCAGTCCCTGGCTTGCATGCCAGTTTTATTATTTTCTTACTTAATTTGTAAATTAATTAGGAATTTGTACATTATTTGGACTGTATCATTTGGACTGTATTATTCTTTCATTTGGGACTATATTATTTATTCGGACCCTCTGCGCGAGGGCATAATTGTAATAAGTATAGGTGAGTGTGATGTATGTCTTCCAACCCCACGTCTTTCTTCCCTTTTATTTACCTGCTTATGATGGTTAGATATAGGGCATATTTCAATTAGCATACAGTATGACAGCATGTTTGCATTATTCATCTGTTTTGCACGCACCGGGCTCGGCGCATCATACAAACTGCATTTGTATTTCAATTCCAAATTGAATACGTGTTAGTTGTAGCATTCCATATGCCATGTTTAGAATAGCCGAGCCTATTATAGTTGCATCTTCGCATGTGTTGCACTAGGCATTGCTGTATACTTAGGATCATGCATGATTTCTAATGAGCTTCTGTTTTGGCTTGGAGTACTCGGTGAGTTTTTATGCTTTAGCATCCTTGCATGCGTGTGAGTGACTACCATGAATAGTATGCTTACCATGAGGCTAGCTGCTTATGTGATATAACTGCCTTGAATGCCTGTGGATGGAGGTTGGGTTAGTTGGATTGGAGCAATTCATCAAATGTTTGTTTTAAGCCCACTAGATAGTGGCAAAATCATGTTTTCTAAGCCCACCCGAGGGTGGCAAATCCACGTCTTAGCCTACCTGCGGGTAGCACCATCAAACCATTTTCAAACAAACAAACATGAAATGTTTTGTTCCAATTCAGGCGACTCAGTTTATACTTGTATGCTGTGCGCATCACATAGTAACCTAGGCTAATAACCGGAATAAGAACATACAATGTTTTCAAAAATAGATATCATGGTTAGTAGAGGCCGGTCTTTGACCGGGCGAGCGAGGGTGCTCATGAAGTGACCTTCCCCAATCGTACCCAAGTTCCCGAGCTGAGGCAACTTTGGTGATGACGGACACCTGGCCTTTGGCACCGAGTCAGGGTTTCCTAAATTTCCCATTAAAAAAAACATTTAGGTGGCGACTCTGTATTTGGCAAAGCAGTCCATGTTTGGCACTTCTTTTCAAAAAAATCTATTTTCAAAATCGATTTGCCGGATTTGGAATCTTTGGTTCAAGATTAAGAACCGTGACATTTGAGTCCTTAAACTGTAGTGACCCCAATATAAACAGAACGGGACTTAACCCTCCCGGGGCGTTCGGGGACGTCTACAGGCACTGAAACCATCCTCTATACACGCGTATGGAGGGATGGCCTTGAGCCTTAGCTTCTCCTAGAAGCTTTAGCTTTTGTTCTCTATAAGAGGGAGGCTCCTCCTCCCTCCTCCAGGTTCAAAAAAATTGCCTTGTGAGTTATAGATACACCCTTGCATCTGTCTTGCCCTTAACTTCATTTTGGTGCTTCAATAGTGTAGTTTTGTCTTACTTTAACACACAAACACACACTCAAACACCATCCCTTAGTTGCTGAGGTGCTTAGGAGCTGTTTTTGGTGTTCTTGGGTTGGTTTGAGCTTGAAGAAGCTGCTGGAGTTACAGCTTTAAAGGTGGTCTTCAAGGGTGAGTTTCTAACCCTTAAATCCCCCATTTTTGCTTAAGCTTTTGAGCCTATTTGCATGCTATTTTAGGACTAACTCTTAACTAAAAAAATTTCTGATTTTTGGTCCTCAAGATCTTTGTTTAAGGTCACTTTTGTGTTTGGGGTTGTTTACCCCCTCTTAGGCCTTGTTTGGCCTTGCTTTTGTGCCTTCTTTTTAAGCTTTGGGATCACCTTTGCATGACCTTTCTACCACTGAAATTCAGAGGATTTTCAATGGTAGAGAGGAGGTTTTGAGGTCCCAAAAAGGAAAGGGTCATCCCATCTCCTTGTATTTTGAATACTTGCTTCATATGCCTCATGTGTGAGCATGTTTGTTAAGCTTGTATTGACCATATCTTAGCATGTATTTGTGGTTATTTTGCTGTGGCATGCCACAGTTTTTACTTGGTTTAGTCACTCCATGCATGCCTAATACACTTGTAGTGTAAATCACACAAACTAGTCTTGTATACTTCATGAAGTAGCATGTCATTCTAGCTTGTTTTGTTTCCATTTCAGCATGTTTTTGGTGATTTTTTGCCATGTCATGACTCTGTTTTGGTTTGGTTTGATAGCCCCATGCATGCTCCATGCACTTAAAGTGCATTCCCATGAATTAGCCTAATGTGTCTCATGCTTTACCATGTCATTCTAGCATGATTTTGGCTTAACTTCAAGAAGCTTTTGTCCATGTTTTAACGTGATTTAGCTCTAATTTGTGTTCTTTTGGCCATGCATGACTTGCTTTGTATAGCCATGGTTCAATCTAGCTTGTTAGCTTTGTGCACCAAGTCCACTAGCATGCTTTACTTGAAATATTTGAATGATTTGGCATCATTTATTATGTGATTTCAGTCCATGTTTCATGCTCATGCACTTGCATTTATCACTCATTCAATGCGTTGGAGGGTTTGCCCCTTTATGCCTTAACATGAATCATTGTGTATGCCTTCATGCCTTAGCTTGCGAGCCATCATTTCAATGTGTTTTTGGGGTTATCTCGCCATGACATAACTCTGATTTTAGTTGGTTAAATCATCCCATGCTTGGTCTTAATAGGTGTAGTGTAATCCACCTTATTTGCCTTGTATGCATCATGCCTTATGCCCTTCATGATAGCTTGTTTTGGCTTCCATCCATGCATGTCTTAGCATCATTTTAACATGTTCTAGGATTGTTTTGGGTTGCCTTTGCCATATCCTTCATGCTTTGTATAGCTGTAGTGCAATTGGCCTTGCTAGCTTTGTGTTTTGCTAACTCATCTTTGAGCTATTTAGATGATTTGGCATCATTTAATACTTCATTTTAGAGCTTATAGCAATGCCATTTTTCCACTTCTTTCATGCTTTGAATGCCTTTAAGTGTTGTGCATTGTTGCCTTACTTATGACTTAGCTTGTATGCTTGCATGCCTAGGTCTTCGAACCCCTATCTCAGCATGTTTAGGTCTTTGTTTTGACCTATTTCAGCTCTGTCCATGATTGGTTCATGCACTTGTGCCATATATTGCATGCCCTCTTTATTGTCCTCTTTACTAGCTTCATGCTTTTGGACCTTCGCATGCTGTACTTGTGTTTGATTGAATGATTTGGCATCATTTCTTACTTAATTTTAGTGCATTTAGTGTTGTTACGCTTCTGCATTTGTCACTCCTTGAGCCCTCTTGAGAGTTGTGCTCTTAAGCCTAGTTGGTTGACCAATGCATTGTGCATGCATGCCTTGTCTTTTTGTGCCTTTGTTTCATCATTATGGCCACTAATTTGGGCATGGCTGAGGTCTATCCATTTTGTTTTAAGTTCATTAAGCATTGAGTATGCCATGTTGTTTGCATGTTGATTCATTGCATTGTGTATTTACATGCTGTTCGCATGCTTATTATTCATTGCATTAAGTATGCCATCTTACATTGCATTGTGCATGCCATGTGGTTATTTGCATTGTGTATGCCAATTAGTTTCTTTACATTGAGTATGCATGTTCCTAACATTGCTAAGTTGCCCTTGTAGCATTGCATTGTGCATGCATGCATTAGCATTGTGCATGTCATTACCCTTGTTAGGTTGTTCATGTTGCACTGCATGTTTGCATGCTCAAATCATATTGCATATTTGCATGCTCGAGTCGCATTGTGTATGCCATGTTATGTGTTGCATTGTTGTTTGGAATAGGTGTTAGTCCAAACATGGGAAACGAGGGACGTTTCATACTTGAAGTGATGAAACGTGCCTCAATTCTCGGTCGCCGACGCTCTTGATCATACATGATAGAGTTCTAGGCATTATGTGTTTAATTGTGCATTCATTTCACATTGAATTATGCAACTTCGCCTTTTGGCCATCACGCATTGAAATGCATGATTGGTGGCCCGAGAGTCGAGAACTACACTCCCTTGAGCTCATGACATGATAGGGAGGGTGGTTGTGCACACATATCTTGCAAATACATTGTCATGCCCTTTCTGGCTCTCTGTTACAGCAAACTGGAATTCAGCAACAACAACTGGTCGGCCGACCAGTATTACTAGTTGGCCGACCACTTTTTCTGCTTTTCAGCACAGAAAGTGGTCGGCAGGTGGCCTCCTTCCTCAACAACTGGTCGACAGCCCTCCCACAGGTTCCCATGATGGAGTTTCAGCTTTCTAGAGCTTTATGCAGTGTTCTGGAAATAATTGCAAACAGAGGCAAATTGGGGCATCACGTTGGATTTCCGAACGAAGCAACCGAGCATGCATAAACTCCTCACCTCAACGCTCCTGCTTTATTGCTTTCCTTAGCTGCCATGCTTAGATAGCTAGCTTATGCTTTGTTTTGTAACTTAAGTAGTTAATGTGTTTAGTTGCTTAATTGTTTTATAATAATTAGTTAACTAGGATTAGTTAATTAGTTTGTTTTGTAATAATTAGTTTAATTAACTTAGATTAGCTAGTTAGCTTTTTATTTGGTCCCTCCGTCGAGAGGGCGCAATGTTGTAATAAGCATATGTGTGTGTGATGCATGTTTTCCAACCCCCATTTCTTTCTCCCTTTTACTTAACCTCTTACGATGGTTAGTTTTATGGCATATTTCGATTAGCATACCTAATGGTTGCATGCGTGCATCCATTCATCTATTTTGCATGCACCGGGCTCGGCGCATCATATTAATTGCATTGTATTTTCAATACATTTACTTGAATATGTGGTCAACAACATGTTATCGAGTTGCATTTCACATGACATTCTAGGTAGCCGAGCCTATCTTAGGTACATTTTTGCATGTGTTGCATTAGCCATCTTAACATGAACTACGATCATGCATGATTTTTAACTAGTTCTTTGTTTTGGCTCGGAGTACACTGTGAGTGTTTACGCTTTAGCATATTGCATGTGTGTTATTGACTTCCATGTTAAGCATGCTTGCCATGAGGCTAACTGCTTATTTGATATAACTACCTAAATGCCTGTGGGTGAAGGTTGGATTACTTGAATTGGAACAATTCATTGAAAGCTGCATTTTTAACCTGCTTGCGAGTAGCAAACTTCAAACCATTTTCACAAAACGAACATGTAATGTTTTGTTCCAAATTAGGCGATCTAGTCTATACTTGTATGCTGTGTGCATCACGTAGTAAGATTAGCTAATTAACTTGAATAAGAGCACATGTGTCTTCAAAAACAAAATATCATCCTTAGTATAGGGCGATCTTTGATCGGGCAAGCGGGGGTGGTCATTGCATGACCTTCCCCTCTCGTACCCAAGTTCCCGAGCGGAGGCAACTTTGGTGATAACGGGCATGTGGCCTTAGGCACAAGTCAGGGTTTCCTTAATTTTCCCAAAATAAAATATTTAGGTGGCGACTTTGTATCTGGAAAAGTAGTCCACGTTTGGCACTTCTTTATTAAAAATCAATTTTCCAAAACGATTTGCCGGATTTGGACTCTTTGGTGATTTATCAATCTTACATTGCACATTGTGAGATTAGATTCAGAATCGTGACATTTGAGTCCGAACTGTAGTAGCTCAGAGAACGAGACAAGATTCGTGTCCCCATCGCAGGCGCGGATGTCCGGGAGTTCTCGCGGGGTGCGTCTACAGTTTCTGGCGACTCTGCTGGGGAGTTAGAGAACTTGACTCGAACTCATGATATCTTGTTTTCTTCATACTTATGTGTCTCTTTGCATTGCATTTGTATTGGTGCGCCTAAGTCACCGTGTTCGCCGTCTGCTATTCCTGAACGGTTAGCCTGAGGCTGTATGCCATAAGGTTGACCAGTTACAGGCTCTGCCACGATGGGAACATAGACCTTGGTTTTTACCGAGGCACCCTTCTTGACCATTCGACCTTGTGCATATTGGAATCCATAGTGACTATTCCAAACAAGGACAGGCTGCTTACCCGATTATAGGTTATTTGAAACCGTTGTGTGCGTAGTGAAACCCCAATTCTTGACGAAACTAGGACAAGGAAACCCTACCCCAACATAGAGGTGTTTTTGGCTTGCATTTACTTGCTATGTGTTTTTAGAGTGTGCCTCTACAAAAATGCATGTATCAGTTTGCAAGTCTGGGTATCAGGCCTGAGGGCATCAGCATTTTGGGGAAACAGTTTTACCTGAGGGTATCAAATTTGAGATAGAATTTAGTAGAGAGTACAGTTATTCAGCTTTGCTCATGTCTGTTCCAGTGAAATTGGGCTGAGATGCTGCCTGTTTTCTTTTTTGCTAGGCGGTCTTGGAACTATAGCTTTAGAAGGCTCCAATATCCCTCGAGTACACTGGACTTGTGCTGATAGACTTTGTCAAGTCAGAGATTCAGTTCAAAGCAGCTAGTGTTTTCCTTTGCTGAGGCAAGGCAGAGAAGGGCCAGTCAAGGCTCACCGGTTCATCAGATCCATTAGTCACCAGCCATATCACCTCAGCTCAATTTAGTAGACTCATGATGACGCCAAATTCAGAAGAAATTGTGGTCATGGCAGCAACATTAAACCAGGGAATCACCATGCAGGGTGAGATCGATGTTGAAATGCAACGCCCATCTACGGCACCTACCGCACATCCAATCTGGGAACCCCAATCATTTCAAACCAGTGAGCCCACCACTTTTGAGCTAATGGGAATGATCGATGATCTTCAGAGAGCTGTGGCTGATCTAGCCTTTGGAATGTCGGCTCCGCCATCGACCATGTCACATGTCGAAAATTTCACACCAAAAGAGCCCCCACTATTGGGGTGAATTGTAATTGAACTCAGCCAACCTGAAGCCATCCCAAGTTCGGGCAATGACGTGTCGACAACAATCGGGCTTCGCACTGACATAGCAACCCAAACCTTTGACCAAGCTGAGGCAAGTAGAAAGAACAAGGTGGAGGCAATCATTGACCCCTATGAACAACTTCTGCAGGCTGTTGAGGCTTTGAAAGCTGGGGGACTGAACAAACAGCAAGTGCTCGTAGTTGCTGTAAGAACTGTGGATGACACTTTCGTCACTCAGAACGAGGGTAGTTCGAGCCAAGGGGAAAATCGAGAGAAGGGCCATTGTACCAAAACTGTTCCTTCCAACCCTAAGTCTACACCCGGGAAAGATCAGTAGACCAAGCCAGTACCTGCCGACTCTTTTTCTAGTGCACCCAGCAAAAATCCACAAACCTCAAAGTATCAACCCCGAGGTCGTAGGGTCTTCCATGCCCCCTATATGCCTTTGTCCAAGGCTCTTTAAATCCTTGCTGAAAAAGGCCATCTCAAACCCCTCGAGCCTCGGCCTCTCCGTAGTCGTCTTCCACCCGGTCATGATACTACTCAGTACTGTGCGTACCATCAACAAACCGGTCATAGCACCGACAATTGCTTCTGTCTTCGCCACGAAGTACAGGATTTGTTTGACAATGGGGTCGTTCTCCTGCTAAGCTCAACAAAGTCTATCGTCACTGGGTCGGTGAACTTGGAGGATAATACAAGTATGTGATCAAGGGATGAACCACCTGCGGGTGGCACTCAGTTTACTCTAGATGTGGCGTATTGCACGCACTATTTTGAGCATTCGCGAATGCTAGTTTTTGTATTTTCCGACTTGGGTATTGGGTCGGTTTTGTTGTTTTGTTTAGAGTTAGCCTTTTTGTACTAAGTCAGTCAGGTCGGTCCTGTTGTATCGAGTCGGTCCTGTTGTATAGGAGTCGGGTGATTCTGGGAGTGTTACCTTGGACATCACTATTTTGTTTTGCGTTTTCGCTTTCTTTTGAGTTTGTTTCTGTCGTGGAGCCAGTTACACCAGAAAATGTGAATGAAGTAGTAGTGGTTTTCATATTTTTGTGCTTATTTCTACTTTGAGCCTATTGTGCTAGCAAGTTTAGAATGAAACGGCAGTACATTTCACTTGCTCTTCTGTGCCTTGAAATTATTGCATTGACTAAGTTTTTCAAAACTTTTTGAACACTATGGTGAAAACAAAGAGGAAGGAATTCCTTGGGATTTGCAAAAAAAATTGATCAATTGAGAGAAAGAGAGGCGTGCTAAGCCCTTAATGAATGAAATCATGCTTGTTAATGTGAGTTCTAAGAAGGATCCTGGCTTGATCTAGATTGGTTCTACATTGTCTTCAGTGTGAGCGACTAGTTGCTTTCTTAAAAGATTTCAAAAAATATTTTGCGTGGTCCTGCGAAGACCTGTGTGAAATCGCTTTTGAGATTGTGCAGTCTAGGATCGCTCTCAGCCTCGAGACTCGACCCCTTGCTTTCAAACCTTGAACTTGGATTCAGAATGTTCAAAGGTCAACCACAATGTGAGACCTGTGTGGCCATATTTGAAGCAGCCCATGAATTAGCGGCAACAAAGTCAGATCAAGAAGATCAGATATCATCAAAAGAAAGCTTGCGAAGCTAGATCAGAAGCACCCCTTAAACTAGGGGCAAAAATGTTAGATGTGCTCGAAGAGCGAAAAATTGGGACATTTCTCAAGCTAACGAAGATTGGCAAGAATGCCAAATCCCCGGAGGGAAGAAAGAAGAAATTATTGCTCAAGGACAATCGAGTTCCTATCCACAACACTAGGGGCAAATTCAGCCCCATTGTATGGACTTCTACATCATCAGCGAACATCAGCCGTTCTCCTGTATTCAGATGGCTTCGAGATTCTAAAACCATTCAACATAGACAAAGCTACACTTTTTACCCTTGAGAGGCTCGCTGGGCCGAAAACCCGAAAGGGCGACCCAGGCAAAAGTTAAAGCAAGAAAAAAAAGAAAAAGAACAAAAAAGAAAAAATGCAAAGAATGAAAAAAGAAAAGAATGAAGAAAAAGAAATGAAAAAAGAAAAGAAAAGAAAAAAGATGAAAAGAAATGAAAAGAAAAGGAAAACATAGCTAGCAAGGTTGAAAACCCAAAAAGGGCGGCCTTGGCAAACGTTAGAGCACAAAAAGAGAGGTTAATACACGAGTGTACCTTAACTGGAACTACATAAGGCTTGATTCCCATGTTTGGGATACGTAGGCAAGTTCATTCTGAAGTCCAGCCATAAACACTTCCAAATCGACTGTGTCCATGTAATGGTTCTGATCGTCTTTGTCTTCTCTGTATCCGAGAGTTCGGTTGTGATCGTCACTTTGAGGACTGATTACGGTATGCTGCGGTGCTATTCAAACAAGGGGCAACTTTCCGTTGCCATACAGTGCGCTGCGGTGCCATTCAGACAAGGGGCAACTCTCCATTGCCGTGCAGTACCATTTAGGCAAAGGGCAATTTTCCATTGCTTCCAATTTGAGGTTGTGCATCTCAAAAGTAAATTCTATGTTAGTTGAGCAGTGGCCATTTGCAAAAAATAGTTTTTGAGAATTTTTACTAAGGTTGACTAATTTTCTCAAAAATTATTCCATTTTTCCAAAACTGGACCATTTTCTTGGACCTAAAAAAGAAAAATTTTCAGTACTCATAGCCTGACTTGCATGATTTCAAATCAAAAAATCGAACAAGTGTGTTAATTTAACTCCCATATTGGTCAAAATTGTTTTAGCAAAAGCTCAAAAACAAAAAATGGTCAAAATGATGAACTAGGGGCACAATTGAGTCAGGTGTTCTGTCTTTTCCCCATAGTCAACATACTTGCCAGAAAGGGCATCATATTCGCCAGAAAGGGCACAACCAAAGCTAACAACAAAGGGTTGAAAGCTCTCATATCCTCCGAGCGGTGAGGTATCAATCTAAGTGCGAAGCACAAGATGGAATGGATCAGGATATTCCACTCCCTCATCTAGACAGGTATGATCACATCCATACTGGCCAAGGGTGTCGCCAACCGCTGTCAGTTGTGGATCTACTGCACATCTTGTTGCAACTCCTCTGTGGGAAAATTCACTAGCTGTGCACAGAAGAATGAGAATCTAGCGTAATGCTAGCGGTAAGAGCCCGCAACTTTCTATTTATCCATCAACCACCCAAGGAAGGGATAAAAGATCAGAGAGATTGAAGAATAGAGAGATGTGCGCTGAGAGAAAAAGTAAGAAAAGGGCTTTTTCAGAAAAATAGAGATTGAGTGCCAGAGTGATGTGAGAATCACAAATGAGAAAGGGTGGGAAACAACACTCGAAGAAATTGGCTCCTCGCGAACTGAGAGGTCTCTCGTCTTTGTAACACGTCTGAGTGTCGTATGTGTTGTCTTGTTTTGCCTCGATTTTTGTTTTGAATCGTTTCGAGTGTGTCTCGATTTGTTTAGGTTGCTTACCTTTTGTTTGTCTTTATTGAGTTGTTTTGACTATGGTCAGTTGTAGGCTCAATACCTTGTTGAGAACCCTTTTCTCATTTCAATTTAAAAAATGAATCGTTTTGTGCTTAGAGTGCTGTGTCGTTCTCCACATTTGCACGAAACAAGATTTGCTCTTTCATAAAACTGTAGGGTTCAACTCGGGTCATGAGAGAACAGTAAAACCCAAGACCTATCTGAAGCTATTCAGGTTCCAGGCTGCAAAGCAAAAGAAAAGAGGAAAAATTTGGAACATCTGAGTTTGTTTCAACCTCTACAAGTTCCGTTACTACATCCCGTATATTCAGAATGAACTGTGTGTTCAGAACAAGCTGTGTGGCAAATAAATCGAGTACTGTGTTTTGAGCTGTGTGTTCAGAATGGGCTGTGTGTTCAGAACGAGCTGTGTGCCAAATAAACTAGAATGTCGTGTTATGAGTTGTGTGTTATATCAGATGTGTGCCAAAGTAAACCAGGTTCTTGTATTCTAAGCTGTATGTTCGGAATGAGTAGTGTCCTGTACGATTGTGTGTTCAAAGTGAACATAATACTGTGTTGGCTATTTCCATGCCAGAATGGCAATTAGAAGTGCTCTTCCTAAGCACCGTCCCTACCAGGGGCATCTTGGCTGTGTTTGCAACGAGTTCCTAGGAGATCAATTGTGATGGTGAAAACTAGAGTTCGAATGGCTGTTGCTTAGAACACAAAGGTTGGGAATTTTCGAGACTAAAGACTAGTTTAAATACCCAGGGGTGTATCCCCGGCTTGAAATCTGTATGGAAGCCTCATAGGTTGAGGTAGCAGGTATGCATCTCAATTCTAGATACTGAACCAACCAAGCCTGTCACCCTGTTGAAGAATAGGGAAAGTTGTGAATGTGATCAGGAAGGAAAATGGCATCCGTGGTTTTCCCAGCAGATGTTGCTCCTTGTCAGCATTTCAGGACCTTTGTACTGCGAATTGAAGGTAAGAGTTTGAAGAACACAAAAGGGGGATCCCCATCGGAGTAGAGCGGTTCACCGCCACTCACCCTGTAAGGCACTTTTTAAAGCGCCGCTTTGTCTGTTTATTGCATTTCTTAAACATCATGCGTTGTATTGCATTGTACTTATCGAGTTTCTTTCTCATTCATGCATGGTATTGTACGTATTGTTCATTCAGAGAAGTTCCGATTCAGTTTGACTGATACCTTTCTCCTCTCGCGTTTGGGATGCGTTTGGACCTACCCTTCTCCTCTCGCGTTTGACGCGCGTTTGGATGACTACGCTTCCTTGCACAACCCTTTCCTCTCTCGCGTGTGCTATGCTGAAAGGTCTTCCATTTCCTCTCTCGCGTGTGCTACGCTGAGAGGTTTTCCCTTTTCCTCTCTTACATGTGCTACGCTGAGAGAGTTCTCCCTTTCCTCTCTCGCGTGTGATACACTGAGAGATTTCTCCCTTTCCTCTTTTGCGTGTGCTACGTTGAGAGGTCTTCTCTTTCCTCTCTCGCATGTGCTACGCTGAGAGGTTTTCCCTTTCCTCTCTTGCATGTGCTACGCTGAGAGATTTCTTCCTTTCCTCTCTCGCATGTGATACACTGAGAGATTTCTTCCTTTCCTCTCTCGCATGAGATACGCTGAGAGGTTTTCCCTTTCCTCTCTCGTGTGTGATACGCTGAGAGATTTCTCCCTTTCCTCTCTCGCGTGTGATACGCTAAGAGGTTTTCCCTTTCCTCTCTCGCGTGTACTACACTGAGAGATTTCTCCCTTTCCTCTTCACGTGTGATACGCTGAAAGGTTTTCCCTTTCCTTGATACACTGAGAGATTTCTCCCTTTCATCTCTCGTGTGTGATACGCTGAAAGATTTCTCCCTTTCCTCTCTCGCGTGTGCTACACTGAGAGGTCTTACCTTTCCTCTCTCGCGTGCGATACGCTGAGAGATTTCTCCCTTTCCTCTCTCGCCTGTGCTACGCTGAGAACTCTTACCTTTCCTCTCTCGCATGTGCTACGCTAAGAGATTTCTCCCTTTCCTTTCTCACGTGTGATACGCTGAGAGATTTCTCCCTTTCCACTCTTGCGTGTGATACGCTGAGAGGTTTTCCCTTTCCTCTCTCGCATGAGATACGCTGAGAGATTTCTCCCTTTCCTCTCTCGCGTGTGATACGTTGAGAGGTTTTCTCTTTCCTCTCTCATGTGTGATACGCTGAGAGGTGTGCATTTCCTCTTGTTGCATTGTTATGCACGCTCCTTCTTTCCGAAACACGGGGATATGTCCCTATGTTTCTCTTCTTTTCGAAACACGGGGATATGTCCCTATGTTTCTCCTTCTTATTGCAAAACACGGGGATATGTCCCTATGTTTCTCCCTCTGCCCCTTCTTCCTCACACGATTTCAACGTGTTTGGAATTTATCTTAGGTTGCGTCATGTATGCGCTTGGGCGGGTTGTTTTTGGACCTCCTCTCACGATTTCAACGTGGTTTGAGTGTCCTTTTTCCTCACACGATTTCAGCGTGTTTGGAATTTATCTCAGGTTGCGTCGTGTACGCGCTTGGACGGGTTGTTTTTTGGACCACCTCTCACAATTTCCACACGGTTTGAGTGTCCCTTTTCCTCACACGATTTCAGCGTGTTTGGAATTTATCTTAGGTTGCGTCGTGTACGCGCTTGGGTGGGTTTTTTTTGGACCTCCTCTCATGATTTTAGCGTGGTTTGAGTGTCCCTTTTCCTCACACGATTTCAGCGTGTTTGGAATTTATCTCAGGTTGCGTCATGTACGCGCTTGGGCAGTTTGTTTTTCCTCCTCTCGTGTTTCCAGCATGGTTGGAGTTTGTCACCCTTTGCATCTACTGTATTATCTATAGTATCGCATTGTTTTGTGCATTGCATGCATTTTTTTTGCGCTATTTTGCGCATCGCACTATTTTGTGCACCTTACTTGCATTGTGCATGCATTTTATCATGCTATTTTGCACATCGCACTGTTTTGTGCACCTTACTTGCATTGTGCATGCATTTTATTACGCTATTTTGCGCATCGCACTATTTTGTGCACCTTACTTGCATTTTGCATGCATTTTATGGTGCTATTTTGCGCATCGCACTATTTTTTGCACCTTACTTGCATTGTGCATGCATTTTATGGTGCTATTTTGCGCATCGCACTATTTTGTGCACCTTACTTGCATTGTGCATGCATTTTATCGAGCTATTTTGCGCATTGCACTGTTTTGTGCACCTTACTTGCATTTTGCATTCACTTTATCGTGCTATTTTGCGCATCGCACTGTGTTATGCACCTTACTTGCATTTTGCATGCATTTTATCACGCTATTTTGCGCATCGCATTGTTTTGTGCATTGCATAGTATCATTCGTGCTATCTTGTGCGCCTTTTGTGCACCTGTTAGTGCATTGCACCGCATTGTTATGTGTCACACTTAGGTTGGATTGTTATGCATCCCTTTCACATTGTTATGCGTCACACTTAGGTTGCATTGTTATGCACCCCTTTCGCATTGTTATGTGTCACACTTAGGTTGCATTGTTATACACCCCTTCCGCATTGTTATGCATCACACTTATGTTTCATTGTCATGCACCCCTTCCACCCGCATTGTCCTGCACTCTTCACGCGCGTTGCCACGTGCGTTTCGCCTGCATTGTTATGCACACTACTTGCATTGTTATGCACGTTTCACTAGCATTGTCATGCATCTACACTTTCCTTGCGTTGTCACGCACTTTTCACTTGCATTGCTATGCATGTTTCTAACGATATTGTACCTGTTGAGTTTCTTTCTTTTACAGGCGCGACATTGTATATACGGTTCATTTGAAGCTGACGCGACCAGACAAACCAGACAGTATTGTATGTACTCCGCGTGAGACGTAGCGAGAATTGTATAATTCTTTTACATCCTTTCTGCATGTCATGTAGTTTGATTTGTATTCGTTTGCTTAAATTGTTGCATTTATTGTGTATACTTGCTTCATTACAACTTTCTTTGCATGATCATAAGTTATGTTCGGCTTCGTGCATGTCATTTGCATTTTGCCCCTGCCTGCGGGCACATTTCTTTGTTATCTTGCATGTTTGTCTAAGTCTTCGGCCTTGTCAAAAATTGGTCGCCTCTAGGCTTTGATACTCACTCCCGTCACTTATGACTTCCGAGTTCTGCCAAAGAGGGGCAACTGTAGACACCCCATTTTTGACCGACCTTAAGACTCAGACGTCATCGATTGAGTGCTCGGTGATAGTGCATATTTTGCTTGTTTCGAGGTTTAAGAGTTTCGGCTGAGTGCCTTACCCTTGGGCCTCTGAACTCTTTGTGCTTCGACTCGGTTTGCGGACCAGGCCTTGTTTCTCTTCCCTGGAGGGAGGGAGTGGTCTGGTAGACCATCTCTTTGTGGTCATAGGCCACTTTTCCCGTTTGGAGACTGGTTTCTGATTTTAGGAGCCTTCGGTCGCGCGCCTTGTCTCAAGACCGCTTAACGTTCTTCGTTTGCCATAGTTTTTGAACCACACCTTGTTTCCTTGGCCTAGAGGGCCCCTGTGGTTTGGGAGACCACTTTTGTGGTCGCAAACCACTTTTGGTGCTCGACAACTAGTTTTCGAGGCTCCCGGCTGCGCGCTTTGCCTCTCGAACTTTCGTCTTGCATCTGTTTTGGTTTTTTTTTGGTACAAACCTTGTTTTCCTTGTTTGGAAGGTGGTACAAGGGTAGGAGACCAGTATTTCCCCTTGGAGACCACTTTTCCTCTTGCCAGCCAGTTTTCTGGTTTGACAACTAGTCTCCCTGATCTTTGGACCATCAAAAGTGGTCGGCCACCACACCATTTGCTTCTTTTCATCCTCTGGACTCTCTCCCACCAAGGCCGACCAGTTGTTGTTCTGGGAGACCACTTAAAGTGGTCGGCCGACCACTTTAAGTAGCTGGCCGACCACTTCAAGTGGTCGGCCACTTTTTGTCACCTTTCTGGAGATATTTTCCTCCAGTTACTGGAGGGCACTGAGACCATCCTCCATACACGTGTATGGAGGAATGGCCTTGAGCCTTAGCTTCTTCGAGAAGATTTAGCTTTTGTTCTCTATAAGAGGGAGGCTCCTCCTCCCTCCTCCAGGTTCAGAAAAATTACCTTGTGAGTTATAGATACACCCTTGTATCTATCTTGCCCTTTACTTCATTTTTGTGCTTCAAAAGTGTAGTTTTGTCTTACTTTAACACACAAACACGCACTCAAACACCATCCCTTAGTTGCTGAGGTGCTTAGGAGCTGTTTTTGGTGTTCTTGGGTTGGTTTGAGCTTGAAGAAGCTATTGGAGTTGCAACTTTAAAGGTGGTCTTCAAGGGTGAGTTTCTAACCCTTAAATCCCCCATTTTTTCTTAAGCTTTTGAGCCTATTTGCATGCTGTTTTAGGACTAACTCTTAACTACAACAGTTCTGATTTTTGGTCCTTAAGGTCTTTGTTTAAGGTCACTTTTGTGTTTGGGGTTGTTTACCCCCTCTTAGGCCTTGTTTGGCCTTACTTTTGTGCCTTCTTTTTAAGCTTTGGGATCACCTTTGGATGACCTTTCTACCACTGGAATCCAGAGGATTTTCAATGGTGGAGAGGAGGTTTTGAGGTCCCAAAAAGGAGAGGGTCATCCCCTCTCCTTGTATTTTGAATACTTGCTTCATATGCCTCATGTGTGAGCATGTTTGTTAAGCTTATGTTGACCATATGCTAGCATGTATTTGTGGTTATTTTGCTATGGCATGCCACTATTTTTACTTGGTTTAGTCACTCCAAGCATGTTTAATACACTTGTAGTGTAAATCACAGAAACTAGTCTTATATGCTTCATGAAGTAGCATGTCATTCTAGCTTGTTTTGTTTCCATTTCAGCATGTTTTTGGCGATGTTTTGCCAAGTCATGACTCCGTTTTGGTTTGGTTTGATAGCCCCATGCATGCTCCATGCACTTGAAGTGCATTTCCATGAATTAGCTTAATGTGTCTCATGCTTTAACATGTCATTCTAGCATGATTTTGGCTTAATTCAAGAAGCTTTTGTCCATGTTTTAACATGATTTAGCTCTGATTTGTGTTGTTTTGGCCATGCATGACTTGCTTTGTATAGCCATGGTTCAATCTAGCTTATTAGCTTTGTGCACCAAGTCCACTAGCATGCTTTACTTGGAATATTTGAATGATTTGGCATCATTTATTATGTGATTTCAGTCCATGTTTCATGCTCATGCACTTGCATTTATCACTCATTCAATACGTTGAAGGGTTTTCCCCTTTATGCCTTAACATAAATCATTGTGTATGCCTTCATGCCTTAGCTTGCGAGCCATCATTTCAATGTGTTTTTGGGGTTATCTTGCCATGACATAACTCTGATTTTTGTTGATTAACTCATCCCATGTTTGGTCTTAATAGGTGTAGTGTAATCCACCTTATTTGCCTTGTATGCATCATGCCTTGTGCCCTTCATGATAGCTTGTTTTGGCTTCCTTCCATGCATGTCTTAGTATCATTTTAACATGTTCTAGGATTGTTTTGGGTTGCCTTTGCCATATCCTTCATGCTTTGTATAGCTGTAGTGAAATTGGCCTTGCTAGCTTTGTGTTTTGTTAACTCATCTTTAAGCTATTTAGATGATTTGGCATCATTTAATACTTCATTTTAGAGCTTATAGCAATGCCATTTTTCCACTTCTTTCATGCTTTGAATGCCTTTAAGTGTTGTGCATTGTTGCCTTACTTATGGCTTAGCTTGTATGCTTGCATGCCTAGGTCTTTGAACCCCTATCTCAGCATGTTTAGGTCTTTGTTTTGACCTATTTCAGCTCTGTCCATGATTGGTTCATGCACTTGTGCCATATATTGCATGCCCCATTTATTGTCCTCTTTACTAGCTTCATGCTTTTGGACCTTCGCATGCTGTACTTGTGTTTGATTGAATGATTTGGCATCATTTCTTACTTAATTTTAGTGCATTTAGTGTTGTTACACTTTTGCATTTGTCACTCCTTGAGCCCTCTTGAGAATTGTGCTCCTAGGCCTAGTTGGTTGACCAATGCATTGTGCATGCATGCCTTGTCTTTTTGTGCCTTTGTTTCATCATTATGGCCACTAATTTGGGCATGGCTGAGGTCTATCCATTTTGGTTTAAGTCCATTGAGTATTGAGCATGCCATGTTGTTTGCATGTTGATTCATTGCATTGTGTATTTACATGTTGTTCGTATGCTTATTGTTCATTGCATTAAGTATGCCATCTTACATTGCATTGTGCATGCCATGTGGTTATTTGCATTGTGTATGCCAAGTAGTTTCTTTACATTGAGTATGCATGTTCCTAACATTGCTAGGTTGCCCTTGTAGCATTGCATTGTGCATGCATGCATTAGCATTTTGCATGTCATTAGCCTTGTTAGGTTGTTCATGTTGCACTGCATGTTTGCATGCTCAAATCATATTGCATATTTGCATGCTCGAGTCGCATTGTGTATGCCATGTTATGTGTTGCATTGTTGTTTGGAATAGGTGTTAGTCCAAGCACGGGAAAGGAGGGATGTTTCATACTTGAAGTGATGAACTGTACCTCAATTCTCGGTTGCTGACGCTCTTGATCATACATGATAGAGTTCTAGGCTTTATGTGTTTACTTGTGCATTCATTTCATATTGAATTGTGCAACTTCGCCTCTCGGCCATCACGTATTGAAATGCGCGATTGGTGGCCTGAGAGTCGAGAACTACACTCCTTTGAGCTCATGACATGATAGAAGCGTGGTTGTGCACACATATCTTGCAAATACATTGCCATGCCCTTTCTTGCTCTCTGTTGCAGCAAACTGGAATTCAGCAACAACAACTGGTCGGCTGACCAGTATTACTAGCTGGCCGACCACTTTTTCTGGTTTTCAGCACAGAAAGTGGTCGGCAGGTGGCCTCCTTCCTCAACAACTAGTCAACAGCCCTTCCACAGGTTTCCATGATGGAGTTTCAGCTTTCTGGAGCTTTGTGCAGTGTTCTAGAAACAATTGCAAATAGAGGCAAATTGAGGCATCGCGTTGGATTTCCGAACGAAGCGACCGAGCATGCATAAACTCCTCACCTCGAGGCTCCTACTTTATTGCTTTCCTTAGCTGCCATGCTTAGATAGCTAGCTTATGCTTTGTTTTGTAACTTAAGTAGTTAATGCGTTTAGCTGCTTAATTATTTTGTAATAATTAGTTAACTAGGATTAGTTAATTAGTTGGTTTTGTAATAATTAGTTTAATTAGCTTAGATTAGCTAGTTAGCTTCTTATTTGGTCCCTCCGTCGAGAGGGCGCAATGTTGTAATAAGCGTGCGTGTGTGTGATGCATGTCTTCCAACCCACATTTCTTTCTCCCTTTTATTTAACCGCTTACGATGGTTAGTTGGCATATTTCGATTAGCATACCTTATGTTTGCATGTGTGCATCCATTCATCTATTTCATACACCGGGCTCGGCGCATCATACTAATTACATTGTATTTTCAATACATTTACTTGAATACGTGGTCAACAGCATGTTATCGAGTTGCATTTCACATGACATTCTAGGTAGCCGAGCCTATCTTAGGTACATTTTCGTATGTGTTGCATTAGTCATCTTAACATGAATTAGGATCATGCATGATTTCTAACTAGTTCTTTGTTTTGGCTCGGAGTACACTGTGAGTGTTTACGCTTTAGCATACTGCATGTGTGTTATTGACTGCCATGTTAAGCATGCTTGCCATGAGGCTAACTGCTTATTTGATATAACTACCTGAATGCCTGTGGGTAAAGGTTGAATTACTTGAATTGGAACAATTCATTGAAATCCGCATTTTTAGCCTACTTTCGAGTAGCAAACTTCAAACCATTTTTACAAAACGAACATGCAATAGTTTGTTCCGAATTAGGCGATCTAGTCTATACTTGTATGTTGTGCGCATCACGTAGTAAGATTAGCTAATTAATCGGAATAAGAGCACATGTGTCTTCAAAAACAAAATATCATGCTTAGTACAAGCCGATCTTTGATCGGGCGAGCAGGGGTGCTCATTGCATGACCTTCCCCTCTCGTACCCAAGTTCCCGGGCGGAGGCAACTTTGGTGATGACGGACACGTGGCCATAGGCACGAGTCAGGGTTTCCTAAATTTTCTCAAAATAAAATATTTAGGTGACGACTTTGTATCTAGCAAAGCAGTCCATGTTTGGCACTTCTTTATTAAAAATCAGTTTTCCAAAACGATTTGCCGAATTTGGACTCTTGGTGATTTATCGATCTTACATCGCACATTGTGAGATTAGATTCAGAACCGTGACATTTGATATTTGAGTCTGAATCAGAACTGAGAACGAGACGAGATTCGCCCATCGCGCGCGGATGTCGGGAGTTTCATGAGCTGCCTACACATACACAACTACAAACTTTTCTTGGTGAACCGTAATCTACTCACCTTTTCAGCCTTGATTGAAGTGGCTAGAAATCTTAGTACCAGGGGCCCCTTGCATAGATCTCATGAAAGTCATTGCTACTCTTACAATAGCATAGTTGCTACGGTAACCTCCCTAGAAGGGAGCCGCTCGCAAGGCGAGGCGTCATCTTCTCGAAAGAGGAAAAGTTTTGTGGACAAAAATCCCTATCCTTGCAGTCTTAAGAATGTCAAAGCCTTGGTCAAAGAGTGGGTAATCGATGGTGAACTTACCCTCTCACCAGTTGATGTCCCTCTAACCAAGGATGACAAAGAGAGCCCAGACTATTGTATCTATCACAGAGCCACCAAACACCTTACTAGGGACTGTTGGACTTTGAAAAGTTTCTTCAAGAAGAAAGTTACTGCAAACGAGTTAAAGTTCAAAGATGCGAGTAACCATGATGGGTATCTTGGGCCTGCGCGTGATCAAGTGCACATGGCATCCTACTATGATGAGTTAAAAGAAATTGCAGCGGGCCAACTTCCTAAACCAGTAACTGCGGAGGCAAAACTCATAGAGGATACCCATGTCCATGCCTTACAAAACTTTGTCAAGTTTTGTACCTTCTTTGATCAATTGAGAATGAGCTAAGCCACCAGGTTGGAGGCTACAAAGGCCCTCATCAACATCTCTAAAATGTATCATGTTGAAGTTGTTGAGGCTAAGGAGTATGTGCCTCGGCTTATCCAGGAAGACCATGGGTCCATTACATTTTCAGAGATAGACAGAGCATAGCTACTTTTCCATAACCACCCTCTCTTTGTCACGACTTACGTCAATGATGTGGAGTTCAAGCGTGTTTTCCTTAATAGGAGGGCATCCATAAAACATCATGACTACCGACACCTTTGCGAAGGCTAGTATTCCAGAGTTCAAGATGGTTTGCTAACCCATTACTGTGACAGGCTTTGGTGGCGAAAAGAAAGTTACTAAGGGCTATATTGTAGTGGATTTAGTAGTTGGCGAGATCCGCTCTGCAACTATGTTCCATGTAATTGAGGTAGATAGAAACTATCATATGATACTTGGCAAAGCCTGGATGCACCAATATGGCGCTATCCCGTCAAGTTATCACCAATGTGTGAAGGCAAAACTAGGCAAGAGAACAGTAACCATAAATGTGTCTGAAAAGCCGTTTAGAGTAGACAAGACACTAATTTGGTGCAATTTGCTTTACTGAGCTGTTAACTGATGAAACCCCAAGGACTGACAAAGTTGCAAGGGTAAATTTGCCAAGGTGGGAAGACATTCGAGATGTGAAGGCATTTCCAACAAGCAGTGGCCACAAGAGGAGTAGCAAGTCCACAAGTCCCTTGCCGAAGATTGTTAAATTGTGCGATGGTGGTAAGACAGTTTACTACTTATAACGGTCTTGGGGGGCCAGACTTCATACCCTAAGAAGATGGCCCCGAGATGAATAAATGTGATGTCATCGAGTCTGAAGAAAGGTTAGGTGAGATGCTTGAAACAGCTCTAGAGTGCATGCAAGATAGGCCTAAGCAGCAGCAGGAGGCACTTGCTAAAATTTCAACCCTTGAGAGTGAACAACTTGTGGTTTGTGAACAAAAGAGTATATTCTCTTCAAAGGTATAACTCTTGCCATCTTTTTGTCTTGTTTAAACTACTCTTTTCTTCCCATTTTTTAACTGTTTTGGCTGTTTTTCAAGTGCTGAACCTGTGATTAAAATGCTACCTTATCCCATGGCTTGAATCCTTGTTTTTACCCACTTGTTTCTCAACTTTTGGCTACTAATTTTTAGAGTTCTTAAGGCTAAAATATGTGATTTTAAGTTCCAAAAAGTGGAGGGGTTACCCACCCTTCCTTAGGCTTGCTTACTAGTTTTCTTCTCTTCTTATTTTGCTTCCATTTTCTAGCTTTTTAAACTACTTTTTAAGCACTATTTAGTGAGCTTTGGGGCTATTTTGATGTGTTTATTTAGTTTATGCGTTGAATACTATGCTTGTGTTGTTGTAAGTCCTCATAGATTTGGGGTTTAGGCCTTAGACACCAAACTATTTGAGTTGATAGTTTTTCATTACTTATTTTTCATGTTAAGGGTCTCACTTTAATAATCACTTTTGCATAATCATCTATGCAACCTCCCTCTATTCTATTTTTCCTTTGACTAAGAGTTGTCTCAAACACTTAGTTGTTGTTCAAAGCATGAGAAAGAGACTTTCAATGCTTAATGGTTTAATCTCTTCAGAGTTTCATTACCAATGCATTACATCTCTCTCATGTAGCACAACCTTTTGTTTGACAGTTTTCTTTATCACTTTGAATTTAGTGGACGCAGCTATCATTTTTGGACAAAAATAAATAAAGAATGGCAAGGTAATGTAAAAGAGGTTAAAATTGGACTAAAGAAGTAAAAAAGGGTAATAAAATTGAGCTAGGTTCAATCGGACGTTATATTGAACCCATTAAGTCTTGAATCATAACATACTTTCAGTGATGTTCAATGATTCAAGAAGCAATGTCAACTACTTCCCTTAAGGTAACTCCATGATAGGGGATAGGTTTTGTTGTTTTTTTATTTCCGTTTATTGATTTTTCGTCCTGTAGGTTCATAGATCATCATGCAATAACTTTGCGACAATTGATGGTTTGTGAATCGATTCTACTTATCCCTTGATCAATTTCATGATAGGGAGAGGTAGAGAGGACAAACATCTCCTAGAAACACTCTGTTTTTGCTCTGTTTCTTTTCTGTGGCAGTAGGGCAGAACATCAAAATAGTGGCCGGCCGGCCACCCTTCCATCTGGCCGACCACTTTCCAAGGCCGACCGGCCACCCTATTTTGTGCAAGCAGTGTCTTTTTTTGTGGAAAAACAGAGCAAAAGCTGGGGCAAAAATAGAATAATTTTCTGACTACAAATAGAATAGCTTCTAGTAGCAAAACAGAGAGGTTTTCGAACTTACATTCTCATTCATGCACGTGCGACCCTTCACTTCCTGTGGCCCGTTAAATTAATGCTTTGATAGTAGTATGTTTAATTAACTAGATTCGTTTGAATTTGTAATAGCTAGTTAAGTTTAGTTATTATAATAGCTAGTTAAATTAGTTAATTTGGCATTGTAATAATTAGTTTAACATTCGGACATTTGGACCTTCCCGTGTGAGGGCAAACTTGTAATATTGTATATGTCTTCCAACTCCCATTCTTTCTCCTTTTTATTTACTTGCTTACGATGCTTGCATGTTGCATTCATATTTTGGTTTCATATCATTACCATGTGTAAATATCCATTTTTGCATTCATCAGGTTCGGTTCATTATTCTAACATTGTTGTCATTTCTTACTTACTTGAATACATGCGCTATCGAATGCTTTGAGTTGAGCCATGTGTCATGTTAATAAACCGAACCTAGTAGTTGCATTTTGTATGTGTTGCATTAGTCACTTATATATTAGAGCATGCATTTTTTTGCTAACTAGTTTCTTCTATTTTGGCTTGCCTTGGTTGAGTACTAGGTGAGCATTTTCGCTTTAGCATATTGCATGTATGTCCATGTTGCCATATCAAGCATATTTACTATGAAGCTAAGTGCTTATTTCATATATCTCTTGAATGCCTGTGGATGAAGGCTAATTTGCTTAAATTGTGATGATTGAATTAATGTACGTATGAGCTCATTTTTTCAAGTGGCACATATTCAAACCACTTTTCAAAAAAACATAAAATTAGCATAATATTCTATAATCAAAGCATTACAAAGTGGGAAAAATATTCTATACTTGTATACCTCACATAGTAAAGTTAGCATAATAAACAGGAAGAGCGTATGATGTACACAAAAATCACATCATGATTAGTAGAGACCAATTTTGATCCGATGAGTGGTGTGCTCAATTTATGATCTTCTCCTCTCATACCTAAGTTTCTAAGCCGAGACACTTTGGTGATGACGAGATAAGTGGCCTTTGGCACGAGTCACGGGTTTTCTAAATTTTTTAAAAAATATTTAGGTGGCGACTCTAAAATCTGGCAATGCAGTCCATTTTTGGCATCTCCGATTATAAATGGATTTTCTAAAGATTTGCCTGATTTGGACTCATTTGTGTTCTTTCTGTTTCACATTGCACTTGTGAAACCAGATTCAGAACCACGGGAGTCTGAACTATAGGGCTATCGTATCCAAGTAGACTAAACCCCTCCAAGGAGTGCGAAAATCAAGCTACAATTTCTGATGACTCCACTGGGGATTTAGAGAACTTGACTTAAACTTCATGATGTGACATTTTATTTACAGATATATGTTCATTGCATTGCATTTGCATTATTCCTTTAAGTCACTGTGTTTTCCATCTGCTATTGCTAGACGACTTGCTGGAGGCTTGCCTAAAAAACTTACCAAAAGGCTAGCCAGTCGTGGGCTTTGCCATGTTGGAAACACAACCCTTCGATCTAGATTATCGCCGTACCGCTTGATCTTCCTTTAACTTCTTAGTGTTAGGTGTGAGAGGTATATTAGGCAATCTTGTTGAGGTACCCCTTTGACCAATCGACCTAGTGCATGTAGTGAGCTCTAGAGACCATTCAAAATAGGACAAGATGCTCACCCATATGCAGGACGTTGTGAAACTACTTGCTTGAAGTAGTGAAACCCTAGATCACTTCAGAGCTAGGATAGGGAAACCCTAACCTCTCATAGGGGTGTTTTGAATGCTTTTGTGCAAAATGTGAAATCATTGGAAATGTGTGATGCAATCCTTAGAGAGTCTTAATCTTGAGGTGATTCCTTTCAAAACTTGAGGGTCATATCAGAATCAGAATTCAGGTCGAAATCCAGGGGTTTGTGTTTGTTATGGGTGAATTTTCAGTAGAACAAGAACCACCCAAAATTGTATCCTGCTTTGTTTTGACCAGCATACCCGGTATTTTGATCTAATAGGGCATTTATTTTTAATGCTAGGTTTTTCTAAGCCAGGTCGCCAAGAAGGAGCCGTACCTAACTCAGCAAAGGCCCAGTCCATTCAATCCCAGAAAAAACCTACTCAGCAAAGGTCCAGTCCATCTGATCCCCAAAGGCCAACTCAGATAAGGCCAACTCAGATCCATCCAATGCCAAAAAAATCCATTCTAAAAAGCCCAATCCAATCAAACCTGTCTAGACTAATCCAGTTCAGACACATCAAGTATAACCGGGTTGAAATCCTTCTTAGCCAGCTCTCAGCTTACACCCATCCACTTTCCCGATTGCCAACTCAGCAGACCGGTGATGGCTCAGAGTCCAGAAGAAGTTGTGGCCATGATCACGGCCCTAAGGTAATTGCCCTACAGGATGAGACCAGTGCTAAAATACAATGCCCATTTGGGGCATCTACTACACATCCAGTCCAGGGCCCCCACCCTATTTTTGACCGTCCTCAAGACTTGGACGTCATCGTTTGAATACTTGGTGATCATCCATGTTCATGTTCGTCTTGAGTTCTCGGAGGTTTCAGCCGCGTGCCTTGCCTCAAGACCTCTCGACTTCTGTTTTTGCTTCTGGGGACAGGGAATGGCTTGATTGGACATCCCCACACCTCACCGGCCATGGCTTGAGGCCACCGGCACTGTTTTCTTGCCACCGGCCATTGGTGATGGCCGGTCGGCACTATTGGTGGTCGGTTGGCACCTTTGGTGGCCAGTCGGCACCTTTTGCGGCCGGTCGGCACCTTTTGCGGCCGGGCGGCATCTTTTGTGGTCGGTCGGCCATGTTTGTTGGCCGCTTGGCCACTTTTTCTAGTCGGGACCCTTGGTTTAGCTTCCTGAGGAAGCTTGAACCTTTTGAATCCTTGGTTTAGCTTCTCTAAGAAGCTTGAACCTTTTGAACCCTTGATTTAGCTTCTTGAGGAAGCTTGAACCTTTTGAACCCTTGGTTTAGCTTCTCCAAGAAGCTTGAACCTTTTGCACCCTTGGTTTAGCTTCTCCAAGAAGCTTGAACCTTTCTTAGCTTCTTGGAGAAGCTTGGCCCTTTTGCTCCAAGCTTCTTAGAGAAGTTTGGACCTTTGGGTTAGCTTCCTTGATAAGCTTGACCCCCTTGACCCTTTTTATGTTAGCTTCTCTTAGAAGCTTGGCACCTTGCCTTAGCCTATATAAGGAGAGCCTCTCCTTCCACTTCAAGGGTTGAAAAATCTGATATATAATATATATATATCACTCTCTCTCTATATATCTCCCTCTCTCTCTACATTTGTGTGGGTTAGAAGGTTCAAAAGGGTCTAGTTCTTGCACCTTTGCACACCAACTCTTGGCCTAACACCTCCATCATCAACCTAAGGATCTTGGAGGCCATTTTCAGAGGCTAAGGGACTGTTTTGTTGGACCAAGAAGCTGTTGTCCCCTCTTGGCTACAAGGGTAATCTCTTTTCCCTCTTTATTTTCCGTTTTTGCACACACTTTTAGCCTATCTTGAAAGTATATTTGGGCTTTGTCATAAACTGAAAAAAGTCTTATTTTGAGCTCCTTTTGAATTTTGTTTAAGATTAATTTTGTGTTTGGGGTTATTTACCCCCTCTTAGGGCTTGTTTGGCCCCATTTTTGTGCTATTTTGGTGAGCTTTGGGACCACCTTGTTTGGGCCTCCTCACCACTGAAATCTTGAGGGATTTCAGTGGTGAGGATGGTGGTTTAAGGTCCTAAGAAGGAGGGGGCCATCCCCTCTCCTTGTTGCCTTCAATATGTGCCATTTTAGCCTCATGTGTGAGCACCATTTTTAAGTTCATGTTGGCCATGTCTTAAGTGTTATTTGTGCTTATTTTGCCATGATATAGCACTGTTTTCAATTGATTTAGACACACCATGCTTGCTTTGCATACTTGTCTTGTAATGCCATGAAATTGCCTTGACATGTATCTAGCATTTAGACCACTATGCTTACTTGTTTTGGCTTAGCTTTGTGAAGCTTTTATGCATGTTTTAGTGTGCTTGAGGACTGTTTTTGGTTGTTTGGGTCATCCATGATTTGCTTTGTATAGCTACCATGTAATCCCCCTTGTAGGCCTTGAGTGTTGAGCCCTCTAGCATGCTTTACTTGCACTATTTCAATGATTTGGTGTCACTTTTAATGTTATTTCAGTCCTCATGGCATGCTTGTATGCTTGCATTTGATGCTACTTTAATGCTTTATAAGGTTGTTGTCCTATGCTCCATGATTGGACCTTTGTATGCACTTCCATGTTTGAACCATTTAGATGCCATCTAGGTGTGTCTTTAGTCTTGTTTAGACTTGCATTGGACCCATTTTAAGTCCCCTTGGCCCTTTGAGGCTTGGCTTGTATAGCCATAGTTTAAGCCCCTTGGCTTGCTTCGAGTTTTGGACCATGTTGCATATTGTCATATGTCTTGCATACTTGCATGTTGTAATTGCATCTTGTATGCTTGCCATTAGCATAGTTATTCCATGCCTAGCATGCTTGTTAACTTAGGTTGTGTGCCTAGTATACATTGCTTGTGTCCATGCTCATGTTGCATATCTAGCTCACATGCCTAGGTTGTATTGCATTGAGTATGCATTCCTTGCCTCTTGAGTGATCATGATAGAGGTTAGGATTTATTGGGTGTTTTATGTGCATTTCATTTGAAATCAAAATGCACAACTTGGTTTCTTGGGTCATCACGCATTGAAATGCGCGATTGATGGTTCGAGAATCGAGGGCCATCATCCTTTGAGTCATAAACATGATAAGGAGTGTGGTGGTGCAAACATTTGCTTGAAATGCATTGCCATGCCATGTTTTGCCCTCTGCTGTTGTCAAAACAGGTTTCTGTAGGAAGCTTTGGCCGGCCGACCATCATTAGTGCCGACCGGCCATCCATCAGTGGCCGATAGCTCAATCAGTGGCCGGTGGTCATTGCCCTTGGCCGGTGGTCATTTCCCGCAGCCAGTGGTGTTCCACAGTGTTCAGAGAAGCATCCTTGGGATTTGTGCAAGTCTCAGAGGAGCAGAGCAGGGTAAACAGAGGCAGCTTGTGCATGGCGGTGGATTTTCGAGCAAACCCACACACGCGTGCATTGGGCCCTCTTCCCGAGGCCTTTTACTGCTTTTCTTAGCTTAGTTAATTTGTTAATTAATTAAGTGGACTGTAATATTTAATTAGCTTGTAGATTAATTAAATTGTATTATTCTTTCGGTCCCTCCGAACGAGGGCAAATTTGTAATAAGTGTGGGTGCGTGTGTGCACGTCTTCCAACCCCCACTTCTTTCTCCCTTTTACTTACCTGCTTTTGATGGTTAGTATTAGGTCATATTTAAATTAGCATCCTTATGCTATGCATGCGTGCATTCATTCATTTGTCTTGCATGCACCGGGCTCGGCACATCATGCTAACTACATTGTATTTCAATTCTAAATTGAATACGTGTTACTTGTTGCACTTCACATGCCATGTTTAGGATAGCCGAGCCTGCTGTAGACACCCCATTTTTGACCGTCCTCAAGACTTGGACGTCACCGCTTGGACACTCGGTGATCGTCTTTGTTTGTGTTCGTTTTGAGCTCCCGGAGGTCTCGGTTGCGCGCCTTGCCTCAGGATCTCTTAACTCGTCTACTCCATGTTCGGTTTTGGCACCAAACACTTGTGTTTTTGCCTTGAAGGGCAGGGAATGGCTTGTTGGCCATCCCCACATCCCACTGGCCCCTCCCTTGCATCACCGGTTGTTTATGGGTGCCACCAGCCATGGTTTCTTAACACCAATGGCCAGTCGGCACTATATTTGGCCGGCCGGCACTTTATTTTGCCAGCGACCTCTTTTGCTAGCCGGTGTGACTCCTTTGAACCCTTGAGGCATGGTGCATGCCAGCTGTGCCAGCTGGGATGCACCATTACTCCTCCGACGGTTGGTACCTGCTGAACCCTTGCCCCCCAAATTCCTTCTAGAAGGTTGACCCTTTGGCCAAGCTTCTTGGAGAAGCTTGGCCAGCTGTATTGGCTTCCTCTAGAAGCCTTGAACCTCCTGGCCTCCTTGACCCCTTCTCTTTAGCTTAGCCATTAAGTTTCTTGGCTTTGCTTGGCCTATATAAGCATCCCACCTCCTCCATGGTTAAGGGGTTAGCCATTTTTGAACAAAAACCAGAGCTTATATCTATATATCTGTTAGATACATCCTCTCTCTCTCTAGATTCCTCTCTCTCTCTTCTCTTTTGTGTGTGTTTCTAGGCCTAAAAGTGTAGTTCTACCTTACTTTTGCACTAACACACTATCACACCTTAGCTCGAGTTTGAGAGGCTTTGAGGGTTGATTCTTGAGTTTTTGGACTGATTTTGATCAGAAGAGGAGGGCTGCATTGACTGTTCTTGAGGTGTTCTTC
This sequence comes from Camellia lanceoleosa, assembly GCA_025200525.1. NCBI lineage: Eukaryota > Viridiplantae > Streptophyta > Magnoliopsida > Ericales > Theaceae > Camellia > Camellia lanceoleosa. The sequence continues at coordinate 57,036,538 of CM045765.1, forward strand.
AAGGGTGAGACTTTTGCTTTAGTTTCCCCATTTTTGCAACAAATTTTTACCTATCTTGCATGCTGATTTGAACTTTGTGTATAACATAAAAAGCCTTGTATTTTCATGCTTTAGAACTTTCATTAAGGGTGTTTTGGCATTGGGGGTCGAAATCCCCCTCTTAGGCCTCTTTTGGCCCGTTTTGGTGCCTTTTTCTTAAGCCTTGTTTACTTTGTTGTATTAGCCTTCTCACCACTGAAATCCAATGGATTTTCAGTAGTGAAGAAGATGGTTTGAAGTCTTGTATAGGGGAGGGACACCCCTCTCCCTTCATTGCCTCATTTGCTTGTCTTTTGGTTCATAAAGGTAGCATGCATGTATAGTCTTGTGTGGCTTCATTTTAGAGTTTATTTGGATGTTTTGGAGTATGTTTTACCTCTGTCTCATGTGGGTTTGTTGGCCTCTTCAATGTATGTTATACTTGCTTTGCGTTCCTCTATTTGGCAGAGAAATGCATCTTGTGTTTAGGCCGTAATTCTTGCATGCATTAGCCTAATTCCATGAAGGTACTAGCATCATTTTGCCATGTGTAAGGTCTGTTGGCCACTGATTTTGCCGTGTTTGGCATGCTTGGTATAGTTGCCTTGTATTTTGGCTTGTAAGCCTTAGTTGTATGGGTCACTAACATGCTTAGCATAAGCTTCTTATCATGGTTTTGCATCATTTAGGATCATGTTTCAGTCCATATAATGTGATCTTACATTGTCATTTATGTCCCTTACCATGCTTTAAGTTGTTGAAGTTTTGTGCCTTGAAATGGGCCTTTGTGCATGCTTGTATGTTTAAAGCATTTGGGTTGCCATATTATTGAGTTTTGGGGACCCCTTTCACATGTTAAAAATCTGTTTTTTTTTTTTTTGGTTGCTTAATCCATGCCATGGGTGGTCATGTTAGTGGTAGTGGAGTACCCTCTTTTGTGCCTTAGCTTTAGGTCCATTAGCTTGCATGTTTGTTGTGTATATTGTCCACCTTTTTGGGCATTTTGGCCACTGTTTATGGCAAGGTTGAGGTCTGCCATTTATGGTTCAATGTCCACCATTGCATGCTTATCATATGCTTGTTACTCAATTGGTTCATTACATATTGTCCCATGCTAGCCTTATGGCATATTGGCCCATGTTTGCATCGCATTTGCATCTCATATAATTCGTATTTTGCATACTTAATATAATAGATTGCATCACATTTGACATGTTTTGCATCTTAGTATCATGTTACATCTTGAGCCATGTTTGCATAACATGCATTGCATTGCTTGGTTTGGGGTGTCAAACCAAGTGTGAGGGATGAGGGGTGTTTGTACTTAAAGTGACAAAACACATCTCAACCCTCGGTCACCGGGGCCCTTGACTTCGACATGATAGGGTCTTGGTCCTCATTTGTGTGTTGCATGCATTTTTACATTGAATTGCAACCTTGGCTCCTTAGGCTATCATGCATCAAATGCACAATTGATAGCCCGAGGGTCAAGGGCCATACTCCCTTGAGTCCGTTACATGATTGGGAGAGTAGCCATGCATACACTTGCTTGAAATTCCATGCCATACACTGTCTGTCCTTGTTGCTGTCAAAAACCAGATTCTGCAGGGATTTTTGGCCGACCGGCAGTATAGAGTGCCGACCGGCCATTGGTGAATGGCCGATGACTTCATCAGCAGCCGATGGATATTTTCGATGGCCGGTGGACATTTCCTCCAGCCGATAGTGTTCTGAAGTGTTCATAGAAGATACCCTGAGACTTTGGCAGTCTTCAGAGAAGAAAGGCAGTGAAAATAGAGGTAGCAATGCTATGGCAGCGAGTTTCTGGGCGAGATGGGTCAAGCATGCATCATTCGCGGATCCCGAGGTGGGGGCTGTGGCCTTTTCCTTTCTGCATTCGATTTGTTAATTAATTAGAAGTTGTGTAATAATTAATTAGCTAGGATAGTTGATTCATTATTCGGACTGTATTATTCTTTTGGACCCTCTGAGTGAGGGAAAATGTGTAATAAGTGTGTGTGAGTGTGTGCATGTCTTCCAACCCCACGTCTTTCTTCCCTTTTATTTACCTGCTTATGATGGTAGATTAAGGCATATTTAAATTAGCATACCTTATGTAATGCATGCGTGCATCCATACATTTGTCTTGCATGCACCGGGCTCGGCGCATCATACTAACTGCATCTGTATTTCAATTCCAAATTGAATACGTGTTAGTTGTAGCATTTCACATGTCATTATAGATTAGCTGAGCCTATTGTAGTTGCATCTTGTATGTGTTGCATTAGGCATCTTAACATGAGCTAGGATCACGCATTGATTACTAACTAGCTTTTGTTTTGGCTTGGAGTACTAGGTAAGCTTTTATGCTTTAGCATATCGCATGCGTGTGAATGTTGCCATAATAGCATGATTACCATGAGGCTAGCTGCTTATGTGATATAACTGCTTGAATGCCTGTGGATGGAGGTCAAATTACTTAAATTGGAACAATGCATGAAAACTGTGAGTTTTGAGCCCACTAGATAGTGGCAAAACCATCTTTTCTAAAAGCCCACTTGAGAGTGGCAAAATCCGCATTTTAGCCTACTTATGAGTAGCAAACCATTTTCGAAACAAACGTGAAATGTTCTGTTCCAATTTAGGCGATTTGGTCTATACTTGTTTGCTGTACACATAACATAGTAATTCTAGGCTAATAACCGGAATAAGAGCACACAAAGTTTTCAAAACTAGATATCATGGTTAGTAGAGGCCGATCTTTGATCGGGCGAGCAGGGGTGCTCATGAAGTGACCTTCCCCAATCGTACCTAAGTTCCCGAGCCGAGGCAACTTTGGTGATAACGGACACGTGGCCTTAGGCAACGAGTCAGGGTTTCCTAAATTTTCCAAAATAAAATATTTAGGTGGCGACTCTGTATCTGGCAAAGCAGTCCATGTTTGGCACTTCTTTCAAAATCTGTTTTCTAAAAACGATTTGCCGGATTTGGACTCTTTGGTTCAAGATTAAGAACCGTGACAACAAATCGAGTCCGAACTATAGTAAACCCAATATGAACAGAACGGGGGTTCATCCCCCCGGGGCGTTCGGGGATGTCTACACCTGCCTAGATTGCATCTTTGCATGTGTTGCATTAGCCATTTTAAAACATGAACTAGGATCATGCCTATGATTACTAATTAGTTTTTTGTTTTGGCTTGGAGTACTCGGTAAGAATTTATGTTTTAGCATCCTTGCATGAATGTGAGTGTTGCCATGATAGTATGCTTACCATGAGGCTATATGCTTACGTGTTATAACTGCCTGAATGCCTGTGGGTGAAGGTTGGGTTACTTAAATTGGAACAATGCATTGAATGCAAGTTTTAAGCCCACTTGAGGGTGGCAAAATTCATATCTTAGCCTACTTGCGGGTAGCACCATCAAATCATTTTCAGATAAACAAGCATGACATGTTTCGTTCCAATTTAGGCGACTTAGTCTATACTTGTTTGCTGTGCGCATCATGTAGTAAATCTAGGCTAATAACCGGAATAAGAACGCATAATGTTTTCAAAACTAGATATCATAGTTAGTAGAGGCCGATCTTCGAATTAGGCGAGAGGGGGTGCTCATAGCTGACTTTTCCCAATCGTACCCAAGTTCCCGAGCAGAGACAACTTTGGTGATGACAGACATGTGGCCTTAGGCAACGAGTCAGGGTTTCCTAAATTCCTCCATTAAAAAAAATATTTAGGTGGCGACTCTGTATTTGGCAAAGCAGTCCATGTTTGGCACTTCTTTACAAAAATCTGTTTTCTCAAAACGATTTGCCGGATTTGGACTCTTTGGTTCAGATTAAGAACCGTGACAATTTGAGTCCGAATTGTAGGGTGAGGCCCCCACCGGGGCGCGTCTACATAGCCAGCCACCAATATTTGGCCAGCCGGCTACTTGTTGGCCAATAGGCCTCTAGGTGGTTTGGCTTGGAAAAATCAGGTTTTAGCCCAAAGGTGGTGCAAGGTTCTAGGCTCTGAAACTCCAGAACTGAGCTTTCTTGTTAAGAAAATCAAACGTATGTACAGCGTAGTATTTCATCACCGGGTGATCAACCTGAGGTGCCTAAGTCTTAAGGGCGATAAAAAATGGGATGTCTACAGCATCACACTATTTTGTGCATTCACCTTGTATCGCACTGTTTTGTGCATTTCCCTTGCATCGCGCTATTGTGTGCACCTTGCATCACACTGTTTTGTGCACCTTGCATCGCATTGTTTCGTGCATTCACCTTGTGTCGCATTGTTTTGTGCTATTCACCGTGTATCGCACCGCCTTGTGCACCTATACAACACTATTTTGTGCATTCATCTTATATTGCACTGTTTTTGTGCACCTTGCATTGCACTGTTGTGTGCATTCACCTTGTATCGCACTGTTTTCTACACTCCGCATCTCACTGTCTTGTGTACTTGCATCACACTGTTTTGTGCATTCACTCAACACAACACTGTCTTGAGCACCTTGCATCGCACTATCTTGTACACCTTGCATATCACTGTTTTGTGCACCTCGCCCATACTATCTTGTGCACTCCCAGGGTCTAGGAGACCTTAAATCCTTTAAAGATACAATTCCTTTGGTGTTTGTCGTGCCCGAATGGCTTCAGGCGGTCCGGTATAGCCACCTGATTGTGTTTGTGGTGAGTTTCTAGGAGACCAACTCAGGTTGTGGAAACTAGAGTTCGAGTGGCCGAGGCCTAGAACGAAAGGTTTGGAATTTTCAAAACTAAAGTCTGGTTTGAATACCCAGGGGTGTATCCTCAGCTTGAAATCTGTATGGCAACCTGTAGCTTGCTTTTCGTATTGCTTTCAGATACGATTAGCCCTACAGTTCGGACTCTCGTGGTTCTAAATCTGATTCCACAAGTACAATGTGAAATAGATAAACACAAATTAGTCCAAATCTAAAAAATCTTTTGAAAAATTGATTTTGAATCAAAAATGCCAAAAATGGACTACATTGCCAGATTTCAGAGTTGCCACCTAAATATTTTGAGAAATTTAGAAAACCCATGACTAGTGCCAAAGGCCACTTGTCCATCACCACTAAAGTTGTCTTGGTTCGGGAACATAGGTATGAGAGGGGAAGGTCATGAATTGAGCACCTCACTCACCCGATCAAAGATCGGTCTCTACAAATCATGATGTGATTTTTATTTAATTTTGATCATGGCCGGGTCAATATCATTGATGTCAAAGGGAAGGAGTCCCCAATGAGGCAGTGCCAGGGCCTGTAAGTCGAAGCCTGTGTAAACATCTCTTGTAGATACGGGACATGTGGGTTTTCAATTGGTAGAGGTGGGTCAGGATTCTGCTGGGCAGCCGGGACTGGATACACAGTAGATGCTGATGCCCCAGATAGGCGTTGCATGTTGGCGATAGTTTCCTCCTGAGCGGCTATCCTCTGATTCAAGGTATCCATAGTCCTCTGGAATGCTACCATCGTGGCAGCAACTTCCTCTACACTCTGTGCCATTGCTAGTCTAGGTGAATTAGGTACTGGTGAGCTGAATGGGTGGGAACGCACAGGTGTTTGCTGAGTGCTCTATGTTGGTGCTGATAACTGTCTGCCCCTTCTTCATCGAGCAATCGGTGGAAGAGAGACTAACACTGGCTGACCACCAAAGCACTTAAAAAATCTCAAGGCTTCAATTCCATTCCAGATATTGAAGACGGGGTATACCGAAGCCTCAGTCAGACTATCAAAAAAGTTCAAAATGCCTCACATTGATAGATTCGATGGTAGTGGGGACCCCATTGTTCATGTTCGACTATTTTCGGATGTTCTGAGGCCAATGGGCCTATCTCGGGCATAGAAACTGTCCCTGTTCGGCCGAACTTTCTCAGATGTGGCAACTATCTAGTATGCCAAGTTGGAGGACTCGACGAAATAGAATTGGGAGGAACCATCTGAGGGATTTATTAACCAATACTCATACAATACTCAGATAGAAACAACCATCAGTGAGCTGGAAGCAACTACCTAGAACCCCAAAAAAACCCTTTATTGACTTCGTTGCCAAGTGGAGGGCAAAAGCAGCAAGAATGACGAATAGGCCATCAGAGAGGGAACAAGTCTGGTTAGTGGTTCAGAACCTCGAGCCGGATATGTTACAACGAATGATAGTGGCGCCATTGTCTACATTTGCTTCACTACACGAGTTGGAGGTCCAAATTGAAAGTGCATTCAAGAAAGGCATCATCTAGAGAACTAGTGAACCTGTGAAGAGACCGTTCACTAGGAGTATCAATGCTAGCAATATCACTATTCCTCGGTCCGCAGAGGTCAGCATCGTCGTCACAGCTACCAAAATGGCCGATCCCTTCGCTGCTACAACTTCACAACCCACCGGCCTAAACCGAAACCAAAACCAAAGAACCTTTACCCCTTTCCACATGAGCACAGCCCGCACCTTAAACTACTAATGGAAAAGGGCACCTTAAGCGCCTTAACCCTCGACCTCTCCCTGGCCCACTACCACCTAGACATGACCCCACATAGTACTGCATTTTCCATCAACAGCACAGTCACCCTACTGATCGATGTTATCGCTTGAGTCATAAGATCCAGGATCTTATTGACAATAAAATCATCACCCCACCCTCCAAACCAAACGTGACCACCAACCCGCTTCCCGCCCATAATCAAGTACCCCTACCCAGAAACATTAACCTAATCCATACACTGTGCATATATTACCCCATCTCATCAACCAAAACATGAGGTGGCTATCCCAGAAAGCACAGTTATGTGCATGATGGACATAGCACCCATAACCCAATCAGGGCCGGTAGTGGCGGAGGTGGAGGAGAAAAAGAATGCACTAAAGACTGGATTGTCTGATGCCTAAGTCATATAGAAGGGGGCCTCACTCCTAGAGGAGTATGACCCCAGCATGTACATTGTGACCATTGATTAGCCAAAGCCTATAGTCATGCTACCAGACTTTCTCAACATCAACGCCCATGGAGAGAAGGGCAGAATCCAAACAACTAGCCTGGACAAGGTCTTGATGACTTAGCAGAATGGGAGGAAGACTTGGCAGAACTAGAGGAGGACCTGAAAAACCTTTACTTCCTCAAAGAGGAGGATATGGGCAACATTCAAATAGGGTGGTGGGATCCAAGCCAGCCTGAATCTATCATTGGATAGCTGAATGAAGAGGAATTAGATATGGAGGAGCAAGCAAAGGAGATTGTGAAATGAGAGGAGGTTGATGAGAATAGCAAGGCTGAGGCCATATCCATGACTGAAAAAAAAAAAAAAGCGTTGGAGCAATTCCAATGGGAGAGAATAGAGGAAATCCAGAGGAAGATAGCTCAGGAACAGGCAAAGGGAAAGAGAAAGGCAAAAACCAAGTTAGCGATGCTCGAAACACAGGAAAGCTGAGGTAGGAACCTAATGACAGGGAAAGGCTGCCAAGGAAGCTCAGATAGTACCGCAGTGCAGAGACTAAAACTGGCATAGAAGATGAATGGTACGATAACGAAAGGCATGTTGTGAATATGATTCGAGTGGGACCAGACAATAGTCTATCAATGACTGTAGGGAAATGATGGAAAAACAGTGATTTGAGCTATGCATATGCTGACGAAGGGTGGAAAGCCGATACCCCTAATGACACATGGTATATAGATGATATTAACCATATGACCCGAAGTGGTCGGTATTTTAAGCCCCCGGCGTTAGATTAGCCAAAGTCCTCTGGGAAAGAAGCTGAGAAATCGAAAGAGAAAGACATTGAAGAAGACCTGGTCTTGAACTAACTTAAAAAGATTCAGGCAGACATATCAATCTAGGGGCTGCTGATAGCTTCTCGAGAACATAAGTAGGCGCTGTTAGAGGCGATGAACAAAACAAAGCTGTCTATCGACACCACCGCTGATCAACTGGTGTCATTAGTCATGTCCAAGGACATTAATCCAACGCTATCTTTTACAGATAAAGAGTTGTCGCCTAAGGGTACAAACCACAACCAACCCTTGTATGTGACTCTAGAGAGCCGAAAAAAGTGGATCTTGGTGGTACTAGTAGATATCGGCTCAGCGATTGACGTGTGTCCGGCAAGGATCGCTTATGCTATAGGTTTTAAGCTAGTTGACTTCGCACCCACAATCCAAGCCTTTCGAGCCTATGGTAACACTAGCTGGGATGTTATGGGAATGTTCAAGAACCACATACGGATCAGCCCGTCTGAGCATGAGGTGGAATTCCATGTTATGAATGTCCTGGAAACTTTCAATCTACTCTTGGAAAGGCCTTGGCTACACCAAATGAGGGTAGTGTCATCAACGATTCACCAACTGGTGAAATACCTCTTCAAGGGTGGGATTGCTATGGTTTATGGCAATGTTGCAATCCACCCTCTTTAGGGAACTACCATGCCCTTGCTAGAAATAATACATGGGGAAGATGATGTGTTCCTCTTCGACTTCTCCTTGGCAGAGGCCCGTCTGGTACAGTCGGTCATAGCGAAAGATGACCGAAACTACGTGAGCGCTCAGGCCATCTACATGATGAACAAACAAGGGCATATTCTTAGATTAGGACTAGGCAGAAGTGGCAGTCAGAGAGGTACCATTTCCAGAGAGATGAGTCACAACCCCCATGCTTTTGGGTCGAGGTACAAGCCTACTGCCGAAGATTGGAAGAGGAAAGTGGATGAGTTGAGGGGGAGACTTAAAGCAAAAAGGGCTGGGAGGCAGAATGAGCTAGTCCACAAGCCAATATGAGGAACCCTAAACGGATGCTTTGTTCGCCAAGGGGAAGATTTCCCCTTCTGTGGATTTCTAAAGCCATGGGTTGACCCAGAAACAAAGATACAGTACTCGAGGTTTGAGATCTTCTTCAGGCAGCAATTACCAGAAGAGGAGAATGAGTAGAAGGACCTGAGCGGTAGTACAGAGCAAGGCAGGACTACAAGCTTGGGCATTGACGAAGAAGAGCTATTAGGGAAAGCACTAGTTGACCTACTAGCAAGTTCTAGTGCTAGGACTGAGCCCGTCAACTTGGGGGATAGTGTTACTATGTCTATGATCGGGGATAAACCAGCAGCGGAATTCACTGGTCACATTGTGGACACATCTGAGGATCTATGCCTGGTCTAGCAATTTGAGAAAGGTACCATTGGTCATTCTAAACCAAGTAATGAGTCTGAATCTGATTCCACCGAGTCTATTGAGTCGGGGTTAGATTCATGTTCTTTTGAGGAGTCAGAGTCTAGTACTTCTGGGAGGGGTAACCCGGATACCAAGGCCCTATCTAGGTCATCTTTCAATTTTTCTTTTGTGTCAACTGTAACCGAAGAACCTGGCTTCTTGAATGGGAATGGTGTAGATTTCACTTACTTCTCTTTGCCTTTGGATTGTTGCACTGATCTTGATTTTCAAAATTTTGACTTAAACGAAGAGGAAGAAATTCCTCGAGCTTTGAAAAACTTGGTTGACCAAGAGGAGAAGAGGCGTGCTAAGCCCTGCACAAATAAAATCATTGCAATTAATGTGGGTACTAAGGAGGATCCCGCTTGGTCCAGATCGGGTCCACATTGTCTTCGGAGGAACACGAGCGTTTAATCGCTTTATTAAAAAAAATCAAAGAGGTTTTCGCGTGGTCTTACGAAGACATGCCTGGAATCGATCCTGAGATTGTATAGTACCGGATCCCTTTTGACTCTAAGGCTTGACTAGTTAAGTAGAAACTATGTAGAGTCTATCCAGATTGGGCATTAAAGATTAAAGAAAAGGTCACCAAACAGATTGAGACAGGTTTCTTGATGGTGTCTAAGTACCCGACTTAGTTGGCCAATATCGTTCCGGTTCAGAAGAAGGACAACAGAATCAGGGCTTGCGTCGACTTTCGGGATTTGAATAGAGCTAGCCTAAAAGACGACTTCCCATTGCCGCGCATTGACGAGTTGGTGGATTTCATCGCAAGCCATGCGTTGCTATTGTTCATGGATGGGTTTTTTGAGTATAACTAGATTTTGATAGTGCCAGAGAACAGAAAGAAGACTGCTTTTAATACGCCGTAGGGCACCTACTACTATTGAGTCATGCCTTTTGGGTTAAAAAATGCTAGGGCTACATATCAGAGGGCTAATCAGAGAGCTGCGACCATGATCTTGCACGACATGATCCATAAAGAGGTTGTGATGTATGTAGACGACATGATTGTCAAGTCTAAAGAGCGAGAAGGCCACTACACTGCACTGGAAAATTTTTTTGAATGGATCAGGGAGTACAGAATGTGGTTAAACCCACAGAAATGCACCTTTGGGGTGATTGCAGGAAAAATGCTGGGATTTTTTATCACATAGAGAGGAATTGAAGTAGATCCATCTAAAATCATGGCCATCTTAGAAATGCCACCACTGAGGACTAAAAAGAAGGTGCATGGATTTCTGGGTAAAGTGCAATTCATAAGATGGTTTATCTGAAAATGAACTTTGACTTGTGAACCACTATTTGGTCTCTTGAAGAAAGGGAAGAAGTTTTAATGGGATGATCGATGTCAGTTTTCTTTTAAGCAGGTCAAGCAGTACCTACAGAATCCATCTGTGTTGTCATCACCAAATCCAGGGAAGCCACTAATCTTGTACCTTTCAGTGACAAATTCGACCATAGGGTGCATGCTAGTTCAGGAATCAGAAGCTAAAGTGGAAAAGGCCATCTATTATCTGAGTAAGAAGATGCTGGATTACGAGACCCACTACACTCCCCTCAAGAAAACTTGCTTAGCTTTGGTATGGGCCACCAGGAAGTTGAGACACTACCTGTTAGGTCACTCCGTAATTTTGGTTCCAAGATTAGATCCCATCAAATATCTCTTTGAGAAACCAGTACTTACGAGTATGCTAGCTCGTTGGTTGCTTTTTCTCTCCGAATTTGATCTCAAGTGTTACGCGCAAATTGGTCAAAAGGAGAGCTGTAGAGGAATTTTTGGCAAACAACCTAGTAGAAGGAGATGAGGCAGCGGAGTATCTATTCCCAGATGAAGACATTCTACAGATAGAAGAACAAACATAGACAATGTACTTTGATGGAGCATCTAATCAATATGGTTATGGGATAAGTGTATTGCTAGTAGCACTCGACAATTCCCATATCCCTTTAGCTTTCAAACTTTGGTTCAGAGTGTCTAACAATGAAGCAGAATATGAGGCATGTATCGTTGGATTAAAGTTGCCCTAGAACTAGGGGCAATAAGGTTGGACGCCATCGGAGACTCGAACCTGGTTGTTTCTCAAGCTAACAGAGACTGGAAAGTCAAGGAAGAGAAAATCAAGGTTTATCATCAGGCCCAGGACATTTTAATTCTGAGGTTTACAAAACTGACATTTACACATCTGTTGAGAGAGAACAACAAGTTTGCTGATGCATTAGCAACTCTATCTTCTATGGTAGATATCCCACTTGGAGACAAGATGCGTCCAAGCATCATTGAATAGAAATATGTAACTGCTTATGAGACCATTGCCACAATAGATAAGGTTCAAGACAAGAACCCCTTGTATAATGACGTTTTGGAATTTTCTAGAGCAGGATACGTATCCACCAGAGGCAAATGCCAAAGATAAACGGGGATGTGGTGAAAGGGTTTGGAAATACTCTTTAGATCCTGAAAGACGCCAATGATCCTCAGCTAGTCACCTGAAAAGATAAGAACACTCCGGTCGGGGGTGCCGGAATTAGCACTCCGACGGGCAAGTCAGTTCCTCTGCTCAAGAAAACTTGTTTACTAAGTTTTTAGAAGTGATTCTTACATACCTTTACAAGTCTGAAGTTCTTGTATTTATATCCATTCTCTGGGCCTCGGGGCCTGGGCCTACTTTTTCAATCATTATTTTTTTATCTATTCGGCTCTAAGGAGGGATTCGAACACGGCCTATCTATCCTATTCGGCCCCGTATTCTTGCGGGTTAAATATGCTGGCTATCGTCAAGCTTCTGAAATATACCTCGCTTATCCTCGCCTAATTATTCGGCCACCACAATTGCCCTCCAAACTCCCTGTTGATGGCAGTTAACCGGCGAGTTTGGTTCAGAATTTGAGAGGTTCAACAAAGTAACAGCGGCTTCGCGTGCCCCAATATATGTTAGGAGGCGCGGACCTTTTTGCTCATCATTACGCTTTCCCGCTCTATTCATATGTATCACAGCATTTATTACGATTTGAAACTTCGGTCTTTTCAAATTCTCGTTTCGTCGATTTTCTGAGACTTTTGGATCGCTGGTGCATATCCCTCCGCGACTCGTGTTTTCTGCAACTTCTTCCCGTCTTCACCTGTCTCATCTCGCTCGTGAAGTTTCCTTATCCCTTTTTTGTAATCCTGTTTTCCGTTTGTTACTTCGACTCCGGCGAACACTTAGTCCTCTGTTAAGATGGCCAAACATTTGAAAGACCTCCTTTCTGAGGTTCGTATCTCTGGTTTCCGGCAACACTTCTCTATTCCTGACGACGTCCATTTATCCCTTGTAACGGACAACGCTCTCGACATGGAGAGGGAAGACCAAAACACCATCGTATTTTCTCTTTTATCCATTGCTGAGGGCGGAGTTCGTTTCCCCATACACCCACTTCTGAGAGCCGTTCTCCGCTATTGGGGTTTGATTCCTTCTCAACCCAATGTAAATTTCTTTCAGATCATCATGGGGGTAGTAGAGTTGAATCGACGCCTTAGGATCAACCTTGGGATTTCGGCCATTCGGCATTGCTATGCCTTAGCCAAATCCTCCGGTCGGCTGGGGCGATATTTTCTCAGGGCCAGAGATACTGACCATCACTTGGTGACCATGCTTGCCAGTTCTGGTAAACGGGTTGACGACGTGATGGTCAACGTCCGAGGTAATTGGGAGTTCGCTGATGGGGAGGATCGCTTGGACCCTATTCCCAGACATAAGGGTGACCCAGGTTGCCACGCAATGTTTTGTTTGCTGGACTATCTCTTATTCGGCTCCTTTCCCTAAATCGTTTTTTCGCTTCTGCAGGTAATAGGTTGAAGAAAATCTTGACTTCGGTTGACGACGTGATTCTTGGGGAAATCAAGACTGCGCTCAGATATTTCAAATTACCAAACGCATTACAACAAGGAGAGCCGCCCATATTCTCCTTCGGTACGAACCCACTTACGCTACTTTCTCGGCTGCAGACAACATCCCGATTCCAAAGACGATCAATGACTCTCGGCCCTTATCTTTCCCTGCTTTAAAAACCTTAGGCAGACCGGTATCGTAGATTCTGATTCGGGGGAAGACGTTGAGCAGGTTGTAGAGGTGATCGCCGATCCTACCGGGAGTCTTGAGGGGGTCGAGAGGCGACAAGGCCGCCGCCGCATCTCGAGGTCCGTCGAGCCATCCGCAGGACGAGCAGATTTCTCTTCCGGGGATATTTTTGCGAATATGGGGGATCTACCCGACGATTTCTTGGAGGGCATGGCGAAAGAAAGCCTAACGCAAATGGCACGTAGAAGAAATGCCGAGCGGATGGCCGCCCGGAAGAAGGCCGAATGCGCCGCACCAGATTCCAGCCTGATCCAGCCCTTCGTACCCGTTCCTGAGGGGACGGTTGAGGTTGCTGCGTCCGACGCGGGGGAGGGTGGAGAGCAGGCCGATGGGGTACAGCTGATTCCGGAGTACGGCCGAAAGCGTGGTGTCGAGGGAGAGACGAGCTCGGAAATTGGCCTCGCTAGCAAACGGCCTCGGCTTGAGGAACCAGACGTGATCGCGCCGTTTGTTATTCAGCCAAAATCAGAGGCGTGCCGATTTTATCCGGCAACGCCGTTGCCGAGGATCGGCCGTGGCTATGAGCCTGGCGGCTTCAATTTCACTCCCTGCTGACAACAAAGCCTTCGATGCCGTGCCTGACGTTATGGCCGTTGCCCTAACTGCTCAATCGGCTCTCCTGGTAGGTTGCCTTGATCTTGCCCTTGTTTGCTAAAGGTGTCTAATCGTACCGAATTGTTTTGCAGACAATCGGAAGGATCACCGACTTGGGTCGCCGCCTGCGTGATGCGCTCGGGAGAATTGACCATTTGGAAACGGAGTTGCAGGGTCAGAAAAGTAGGGCCGAGTTCGAAATTATGAGAGCTGAAATAGAAAGCGCGCGGGCCGAAGCAGAGAAAGAGAGGGCTCGAGTCGGCGAACAGCTTCGTGTTGATGTTGAGGGTAGGGCAAATACGAGCGAGGAATCGCTCAAACTCTCAAAGGAAGCACTTGCTCAAGCGGAAGCTCAGTTAGAGGCGCTTAAGGCCGCCCGAGATAAAGCCGAATCGGAGGCCTTTGAGGCAGGGAGAGGCGCCGCTCTGACGGAATATGTTGAAGAAGTGTCCAAATTTGAGAATCGCAGGTTCAAACATGGGTGGCTCAAAGCCCTTGCTGCCGCTGAGGTTACCTTGGATGTGCCAATTCCTTATGAGCAGGTGGACGTTCAGCCCCTTGAGTCCGATTCCGATGAATGATCTGGGAGCCGTTTACTGCGCAGGCGTCTTTTTGTTTTTGTTTTTCTTTTTGGATAGTGATTTGTTGGTTCGGGGTAGTTTTCATGTATAAATTGGTTAGCATCGGCGCGCAATTTATTAATGAAAATTTCCTTGTAATTTTTGGTACTATCGCACATTTTGTTATGAAAGAATTCCTGTAATTTTATTTTTAATGATAGAGTTCTGTATTTGTCAATGCATTTGGTGAAATGGAATTGCATATACTGTAGGGAAACACTGATTTGTGAATCTGCCCTTGCCCCAGTGGGTTCATAAAAAGAATTCTAGCGCTGAATCAACTTGTGAGCCGGCTGGGGTACTTGGTCCGAATAGATTGATAAATCTATTGTTGCCAGTCAACTCATGAGCCGAATGATTTTATCTAGAACTCTTCTAAACACCATTTGCAATTTCACTGCCTACTGATCTTGTGTCCTTGGGTTGATGGATTTGCTATATGCAAATTCCATACATATCTCATCAAAATCACCATTTGCAATTTCACTGCCTACTGATCTTGTGTCCTTGGGTTGATCCATATGCAAATTTCATACATATCTCATCAAAATCACCATTTGCAATTTCACTGTCTACTGATCTTGTGTCCTTGGGTTGATGGATTTGCCTTTGCCCTAGTGGGTTCATGATAGGAATTCGGGCTCTGAGGGATCAATTCATGAGCCGGCTAGGGCACTACGCACTTAGGCTGAAGATCTTGAGCCAAAAGCTTGTCCTGCCGTTGACATATTCGCATCGGCGATTAATTAGCGACTAATGAACTTGCCTCGATCGTGCTGCCTCTGCGGGTGTTAAATGATTAAGGGCACACCTTTTAAGGGTGGTAGGTATCTGATTCAGACTCGTGAGAGAAAATCTATTGTGCATATGTCGAACAAACTCTTCTTTAACAGCAAAGGGGAAGCCAAGACATTGGCTGAGCTTAGCGGTGATATGGATCGAAGTGAACACCGTGGTGCGCCCTTACGTGCTGGGAGTAAGAGTTCTATGGGTCGAGAGAGGCGTCAATCTCCTCGACGTCGTAGTAGGTCGCCCAAACGGGACAGGCAGTCTCATGGGAGATCGCCACACGCCCAAGTTGAAAGGAGACCAGACGCGAATCCGTGCCCGTTAAGTTTTGCAGTATTCGTGAAGAATAAGCCTATGACGGAAGCGGACTCGATCGTGCGAGATCCAGACGTGGCGGTCGAATTTGCTCGACAAATATTTCCTCCGGAAGTTCAGCAGTCAATGGTTGGTCGTCAGGACTACGAAGTGTTTCGCGAGGGCATTCATGGGGCGGTGAAAGGGCTCTATACGGCTTATGAAGTCGGGATGCGATTGCGCGCCGCCCGCCGAGAAATGGAGAAAAAAGATGAGCATATCCGCAGTTTGGAGGCTCGCGTGGAGGCGGCTGAACGTGAATTAAGGAAGGTTAAAGCAGCTCAAGTTCAACCAGCGGGGCAAGTGAACCCGGTCGTGGAAGAGAGGGTTACCAGTCGGCTTATAAGCGCAGCCATTGCCGATCGTGAAACGGCGAGCATGTTCGCATTGGAGTCCACCAAGGGGAGGTCTTATGAGAAAGGTTTTCACGAAGGGCGCTTGGTTGGAATCCAAAAGACCCAAGAGAAGCTTGCCGAAGAGGTTTGCCCGTGTGAAAATCGTGGGTTCAGGCATGGTTGGATCAAGGCATCTCAAGCCGCCGAATCTCTTCGCTTGTCGGGCATCGATTCGGCGTCACCTCTCTACCGCAGTAAGGACTTTTCGTTTTCTGCTTTCGAGGTTGAGAAGAGTGAGGATGAGGGCGATGCCGTATGACTTTAATTATTGTAAGGTTCGAACGCTGGTCGCGTTCGCAATTATGTAATTTCTTGATTCTTTGAATAAAAGACGTTTTGTTGAAGATTTGTGTTCCGCATTCGGTGTGTGCGTGTTTAGTTTGATTGCAAATGTCCAGGCGCCAATTCATTGTACGTGATCGGCCTTCATACAATGGTCGTTTACTTTTAGAAAGCCTATTGCATGTTGTTGAAATTTGAAGAAGCCGTGAGTCGGGGATCAGAGGGGCTGCGGCGTTTTGACTTGGCTAGAATGCCAGATGTCTAGCCGATTGGGCTAAATATTTTTTTTTTTTTTTTTTAACCCTTGCGCAGCCTATGCGCGCGCGTTCTAGCCAATTGTTGGGTTAATTAGGTCGTGGAGAATGTTGACCGACGATTGTGTTCGTGGAGTTTAGTGTTAATAAAATCACTTCGGGATTTGGGCCTCGAGATCGCGGCCATTACTGAGAATAAAAACGGCAGGCGCCTCATGCAGTCAAGCATATTTGGTTCTCCAGCATCTATTGCGTGGGATGACCAACAGTTCTCACCATCAGATGGTGATGATAGTTGCAGGAGCTCAAATTCCGGCCGAACTTGCCGCTCGGATGGTTTGCGGCGGAGGATTCTCCGGTGTGGGAGGTGGACCGCTGAGAGGAGCTGAAACACGTCGATCTCAAGTCGTCGAAGCAGATCGCCCCGAAAGGAAGCACAACGACCGCTACTCCTAATCTCCCTTGTCTTGGATCTTGGCCTTGACATTGTCGATGGTGTCAGGGGCCTGGCGGCATACCGATTCGGGCATGGTTAGATCGATTCGTTTTGGGGCGCGATGGATGTTCTGATGACAAGGGTCGAGTCGATGGGTTGATTTGTCTTAGAAGTTAGAGGTAGATATTGTAATGTTCGAACGCGGATTGTGTCTATGTAACACCTTTTTAATGAAATAAAAAGTGTCATTTCATATAGTTGAGTTTTATTTTGAAAATGTTTTGTTTCAGTAATGCCGAATGAATGTTCCTGATCCCGGTTAAGTACGTCATTTCGTATGGTTCAATAGTTTGCTATTGGAACTTTTGTGTGGCTTGGATATTTTAGCTTAAATATTGTTTCTGTACTCGGGGATCGGCCCTTGCCTTGGGCGGGGTGCGAGTTTGGTTGGAATGGCTTACTCGTAGGCCGGCTAAGGTACGCCTTGTTCGGCCCTAAGGTGTCGTGCACCAAAGGGCGCTCCGAATCCGGAGACTTAATCAGCCCCAAGGTGTCATGCACCAAAGGGGGCTCCGAATCCGGAGACTTAATTTGGCCAATCGTGACACGAAGGGCACTCCAAATCCGGAGACTTAATCGGCCCTAAGGTGTCATGCACCAAAGGGCGCTCCGAATCCGGAGACTTAATCGGCCCCAAGGTGTCATGCACCAAAGGGGGCGCCGAATCCGGAGACTTAATCGGCCCTAAGGTGTCATGCACCAAAGGGGGCTCCGAATCCGAAAACTTAATTTGGCCAATCGTGATTCACGAAGGGCGCTCCGAATCCGGAGACTTAATTTGGCCAATCGTGATTCACGAAGGCGCTCGACCCGGAGACTTAATCCCTAAGGTGTCATGCACCAAAGGGCGCTCGAATCCGGAGACTTAATCGGCCCTAAGGTGTCATGCAAAGGGGCTCGAATCGGAGACTTAATTTGTGTCGTGATTCACGAAGGGCGCTCCGAATCCGGAGACTTAATCGGCCCTAAGGTGTCATGCACCAAAGGGGGCTCCGAATCCGGAGACTTAATTTGGCCAATCGTGATTCACGAAGGGCGCTCCGAATCCGGAGACTTAATCGGCCCCAAGGTGTCATGCACCAAAGGGCGCTCCGAATCCGGAGACTTAATTTGGCCAATCGTGATTCACGAAGGGCGCTCCGAATTCGGAGACTTAATCGGCCCTAAGGTGTCATGCACCAAAGGGGGCTCCGAATCCGGAGACTTAATCGGCCCTAAGGTGTCATGCACCAAAGGGGGCTCTGAATTCGGAAACTTAATTTGGCCAATCGTGATTCACGAAGGGCGCTCCGAATTCGGAGACTTAATCGGCCCTAAGGTGTCATGCACCAAAGGGGGCTCCGAATCCGGAGACTTAATCGGCCCCAAGGTGTCATGCACCAAAGGGCGCTCCGAATCCGGAGACTTAATTTGGCCAATCGTGATTCACGAAGGGCACTCCGAATCCGGAGACTTAATCGGCCCTAAGGTGTCATGCACCAAAGGGCGCTCCGAATCCGGAGACTTAATCGGCCCCAAGGTGTCATGCACCAAAGGGGGCTCCGAATTCGGAGACTTAATCGGCCCTAAGGTGTCATGCACCAAAGGGGGCTCCGAATTCGGAGACTTAATTTGGCCAATCGTGATTCACGAAGGGCGCTCCGAATCCGGACACTTAATCGGCCCTAAGGTGTCATGCACCAAAGGGGGCTCCGAATCCGGAGACTTAAATTGGTCAATCGTGATTCACGAAGGGCGCTCCGAATCCGGAGACTTAATCGGCCTCAAGGTGTCGTGCACCAAAGGGGGCTCCGAATCCGGAGACTTAATCGGCCCTAAGGTGTCATGCACCAAAGGGGGCTCCGAATTCGGAGACTTAATTTGGCCAATCGTGATTGACGAAGGGCGCTCCGAATCCGGAGACTTAATCGGCCCTAAGGTGTCATGCACCAAAGGGGGCTCCGAATCCGGAGACTTAAATTGGCCAATCGTGATTCACGAAGGGCGCTCCGAATCCGGAGACTTAATCGGCCCCTAGGTGTCGTGCACCAAAGGGGGCTCCGAATCCGGAGACTTAATCGGCCCTAAGGTGTCATGCACCAAAGGGGGCTCCGAATCCGAAGACTTAATCGGCCCCAAGGTGTCATGCACCAAAGGGCGCTCCGAATCCGGAGACTTAATTTGGCCAATCGTGATTCACGAAGGGCGCTCCGAATCCGGAGACTTAATCGGCCCTAAGGTGTCATGCACCAAAGGGAGCTCCGAATCCGAAGACTTAATCGGCCCCAAGGTGTCATGCACCAAAGGGGGCTCCGAATTCGGAGACTTAATCGGCCCTAAGGTGTCATGCACCAAAGGGGGCTCCGAATTCGGAGACTTAATTTGGCCAATCGTGATTCACAAAGGGCGCTCCGAATCCGGAGACTTAATCGGCCCTAAGGTGTCATGCACCAAAGGGGGCCCCGAATCCGGAGACTTAAATTTGCCAATCGTGATTCACGAAGGGCGCTCCGAATCCGGAGACTTAATCGGCCCCAAGGTGTCGTGCACCAAAAGGGGCTCCGAATCCGGAGACTTGATTTGGCCAATCGTGATTCACGAAGGGCGCTAGAAGAAGAATGACAGAAAATCGATTTGCATTAAAACGTGGGACCACTACAAACATCGGATCCCACAAGTCGGGTCCGCAAATGGAATCTATGTTCATAGGGTATGCATGCGCGCGGACTGCGGTGAGCCACGGATCTCCTCAATGCCACGGCCGCTGGGAAGCGATAAGTCGATGGTAGGTGCTTGGGACGGCCTTCATGACATGCAACCAGGGGCGCCCCATGATGGCATTATACGGCGACGGAAGCTTCACAACCAAGAAGTCCACGTCGACTGTCTTTGAGCCCGCTCGAACAGGTAGCACGACCCTCCCCAACGGATACTCTGGATTCGCATTGAAGCCGATCAGCGCCTGAGACGACGGTGATAGGTCCGACTCTTTGAGGCCGAGTTCGACAAATGTTTTGTAATACAGGATTTCCGAAGTGCTTCCTGGGTCTATGAGAATGCGTTCAACGCTGAACTGTCGTACGCGTAATTTGACGATCAAAGGGTCGACGTGGGTCATCCGCCGCCCGCCAGTCGGAGTCATCGAACTGAATTGCCGGAGCTTCTTTGGGCCTGCCGGTCGACATGTTATGTTTTTGGGGGATTGGGTGCGAATGGACGGTATGCACGGTCGGGGATGCCGGCAGACCGTAGATTACGTGGATCACGCCAAGCGGAGGTGAATCCTGTCTCAAGGCTAGTGCTTTGGTTGGCCTTCCCTTGCTCACGTACTGTTGCAATCGACCATCTTGCACGAGTTCCTCCAGATGATCCTTCAGCGCGTGACAACTCTCGGTTTCGTGGCCGTGATCTTTGTGGTATTCGCATCGTCTGTCCCTCCTCCGTATGTCAGGAGGCCCCACCATCTTCGCCAGCCACTTGAAAAATGGAAGGTGTTGGACTTTGGTCATTATTGCCGCGATCGGCTCTGTCAACTCCGTATACTTCTTGTCCGTTCACCTTGAGCGTCTGCTATTGACTTGTAGTTGTTCATTCGTTCAGTGGGGGCACTGATCGCTTGATCGGCGGGAATCTCGCCTTTTATCTCGCTTGGTCCGTTGTTGGGGCTCAGGGCTTGGTGGTGGCACGGAGCTTATTGGTCGAGCGGTTTCGGGGAAGGCCGTTTTGCTGGGGATCTGTCCGGCTTTTATCCTCAGGGCGTCATCTTCGACTTTACAATATTCTTCAACTTTTTTCATCAACGCCCAGACTGTTTTGGGGGGCCTTCTGGTCAAGGAGCTGCGCAGAGCACTGTCAGGATGTAAACCCATTTTGAAGACGGTGATGGCCATAGAGTCGTTGCAGGCGTCGTCAACAAGGTTGAAGCATTCCCAATATCGTGCCGAGTACGCTCTAAGCGTTTCTCCTGACTGGATCTGCATGGCCCAGAGGGAGTCGGCCTGTTTCGATTGTACCTTGTTGATGATGAACCTAGCCCTGAAGGATTTCTGTAGCTGTCGGAAGCTTTTAATCGAAGCTGGCTCTAACTTGTAATACCACCTGACGGCTAGTGGACCTAGGCTGCTAGGGAATATTCGACACATGAGGGCTTCATTGTCTGCGTGCAGCGTCATGGCCTGTTTGTAATGACGGATATGATCAGTGGGGTCTGATTTTCCGTCGTATAGAGTGAACGAGGGAGCTTTGAATTTCTTGGGCCGGGACGCCCTTGCGATCCGTCGAACAGAAGGATCATGCTGGTCTTTCTCGTTTGAGCTGGTTCTCCTGCGCTTGTTCCTCGTTCTCAGATCCTTTTCGGAGGAGCTGGAGGTCTCAGATCGTCCCCTTGCGTCGAGCTCCGTGGATGATGAGTTGGAGCTGCTATCGGTATCCTTTGGGCGAGCTCGAGGCCTTTGTCCATCCGCCCTCTGGGTCGCTCGGTTCTGGCGCATGGCCTCTAGACTTTGCTACCTGCAGGCCCAAATCTTGACGGAGTCGTTCGTTCTCAGCGATCATGTTCTCGAGACTATGTTCATTCTGCTTTGCTTGTTCTATGATAGCCTGCTTTGTTTCTTGTGCTGAAGTTGTTGGTGAATCGAAGTTCGGTAGCGTCGTCTTGGGATGGTTTCTTTTCCGAGCATATTGGCTGGGGTGAGGTCGTCCTCCTGTGTTATCTCGTTGGTGGCTATCGGGGGATCTTCGGTCACGCCTTCCATGGATGTATTTGAGTATTCCCACAGACGGCGCCAATTGTGGTGAAAGGGTTTGGAAATATTCTTTAGATCCTGAAAGACGCCAATGATCCTCAGCTAGTCACCTGAAAAGATAAGAACACTCCGGTCGGGGGTGCCGGAATTAGCACTCCGACGAGCAAGTCAGTTCCTCTGCTCAAGAAAACTTGTTTACTAAGTTTTTAGAAGTGATTCTTACATACCTTTACAAGTCTGAAGTTCTTGTATTTATATCCATTCTCTGGGACTCGGGGCCTGGGCCTACTTTTTCAATCATTATTTTTTATCTATTCGGCTCTAAGGAGGGATCCGAACACGGCCTATCTATCCTATTCGGCCCCGTATTCTTGCGGGTTAAATATGTCGGCTATCGTCAAGCTTCTGAAATATACCTCGCTTATCCTCGCCTAATTATTCAGCCACCACAGGGGAGTATGGCATCTGGCCGTCCAATTCATTATCTACGGGGGTAAACTGTACAAGAGAGGCCATCTGGGAATGCATAAAATCTGTGTTGAAGAAAAGTCAAAGCGTCTCATGGAGGCTATCCATGGAAGAGAGTGCGGAGCACACATGAATAGTGTGATACTGGCCAGGAAGATCCTCAGGTAAGGCTATTATTCGTCAACTATAGAAGAAGATTGCATTACCTTTGTGCAGCAATGCCACAAGTGTCAAATCCATGCTAATCGCATAAACATCCTGCCATCAAAGCTTTACAACATGACTTCACCGTGGCCTTTCTCAGTCTGGAGAATTGACGTCATCGAGGCAGTCTTGCCAAAGGGTTCAAATGGACATGAGTACATTTTAGTGGCGATCAACTATGTTACCAAGTAGGTGGAAGCTCAGTCTTACTCTGTGTTGAAGGCGTCACATGTGGCCAAGTTCATCAAGAATAACATCATCTGTAGGTACGGGGTGCCAAATGAGATCATCTCAGACATTGAGTCGCATGTCAAGAAAGAGGTGGTTGATTTGCTCGAGAAATATAACGCGACTTTTCATAAGTCAACAACATACAAACCACAGACCAACGGAATTGTTGAGGCCGCTAACAAGAACATCTTACGAAAGATGGTGGAAACTTACAAGGATTGGCCGGATAAACTACCCTTTGCACTCTGGGGGTACAGAACGTCAATTCGGACATCTATGGGAGCGACCCCTTATTCACTAGCATATGGAATGGAAGCTGTTCTACTAATTGAAATTGAAGTACCAACGCTCCGAATCATGGCCGAGTGTCAGATAACAAAGGCGGATTGGCAGCAGAGCAGATTCGAAGAATTGATGTTGTTTGATGAGAGGAGGTTACAGGCGTTATATCACATCCAAGGGTATCAACGTAGAATTGCCAGGGCCTTTAACAAAAAAGTTAAGTCCAGAAACCTCAAGGAAGGGGATATGGTGCTCAAGGACAACCGAGCTCCCATCCATGACCCTAGGGGCAAGTTCAGAGCCAATTAGATTGACCCTTACATCATCAAATCAATTTGATTAGGGGAGCGATTATCCTTATGGATCTAGATAGCCTAGAGTTCTCACAACCGATCAATATGGACAAGTTGAAGAAATACTATCCCTGAGAGGCTTACTAGG
Organism: Camellia lanceoleosa; assembly: GCA_025200525.1. Taxonomy (NCBI): domain Eukaryota; kingdom Viridiplantae; phylum Streptophyta; class Magnoliopsida; order Ericales; family Theaceae; genus Camellia; species Camellia lanceoleosa. Next base: position 57,060,009 of record CM045765.1, read on the forward strand.
CCGAAAACCTGAAAGGACAACTTAGGCAAAAGTTAAAGCATGAAAAATTAGAAACAAAGAAAAACAGAGCTCACAAGGTCGAAAACCCAAAAGGGCAGCTTTGGAAAAAGTTAGAGCCCAAAAGGAGAGAGTTAATACTCGAGTGAACCAGAACTGAACTACGTAGGCAATTTCATCTCGAAGTTCGGCCACCACCATCTCCAACTCAACTGTTATATCTGCTTATTTAATCGGTCTATCTTTTTCCGTCATCTGTGAATGTGGTTGTGTTACCTCCATTTGGCAGAAGGGCCGGTTTCAAGTTAGAGTAGCAATGGTGAGTGCAATTATGGATAGTTGTGATCTCCTAATTTGGGATTGTACATGTTGAGGATTGATTCCATATGTGTCAAGTAGTGACCATTTCCGAAAATTGTTTTGAAAAGTTTTAATGAATTGATTTTGCTCAATTTTACCCTTTTACTACTGCAGACACCCCATTTTTGACCGACCTTAAGACTCAGACGTCATCGATTGAGCGCTCGGTGATTGCGCATGTTGTGCTCGTTCTGAGGTTACAGAGTCTCGGCTGAGAGCCTTGCCTCCGGACTTCGGGACTCTTTTGTGCTTTGCCTCGGTTTGCAAACCAGGTTCTGTTTTCTCTTCTCGAAGGGAGGTAGAAGTCTCGTAGACCATCTCTCAGTGGTCGTAGTCTACTTTTCGTGGTCGTAGACCACTGTTCCCGTTTGGAGACCAGTTTCCGATTTTCGGAGCCGTCGGTCGTGCGCCTCGGTTCGGGACTGCTTAACTTTCTCTGTTTGCTCCGATTTTTGGCACACACCTTGTTTCCTCTCTCTAGAGGGACACTGTGGCCTAGGAGACCACCTTCGTAGTCGCACGCCACTTTCGATGCTTAACAGTCAGTTTTCGGGGCACCCGGCTGCGCGTTTTGGCCCCCAAACTCTCGTTTTGCATCCGTCTTGGTTCATTTTTGGTATGGACGCTATTTTCATTGTTTGGAAGGTGGTACAAGGGTGGAAGACCACCTTTTCTCTTGGAGACCACCTTTTCTCCCGCCGGCTGATTTTCTTGTCAAGAAGGTGGTCTCCTTGATTTTTGAGCCACTTTTGACTGGTCCCCACCATACCACTAGCTTGCTTTCAGCTTGGAGACCACCCTAGGAGGAGGCCGACCACCTTGGACCTTTTGAACTGGTCGGCCGACCAGGGGGAGTGGTCGGCCGACCACCTGAACTGGTCGGCCAGCTTTCTCCTTTTCTGTTTCACTGAGTTGGTGCCAGCTGTGCCAGCTGGAAGCCACAAATTGCATCCTCCATACACGTGTATGGAGGATGTTTAACCTTGGTTTTAAGCTTCTTGAAGAAGCTTTAGACCCTTGGCTCCATAAAGGAGGGCCTTGCCTTCCTTGTAGAGGGTTCAGAAAATTGATTTAGGCATACATACACTCTCCTCTCTATTTCCCTCCATTTTAGCTCCATAGGCCCCTTGTTCTTGGCCTATTGCACACCACTTCCTATCCTGACACCTCCACCATCACTCTAAGCACCTTGGAGCTGGTTTTCAGACCAGAACCTGTTGGAGTTCTTGGCTACAAGGGTAACACTCTATTTCCCTCTTTTTGTCATTATCTTGTTCCATTTCTTAGCCTAGTTTTCAAGCATATTTGAGCTTTATCATAAACTGAAAAAAGTCTTATTTTGAGCTTCTTAACATGTTTGTTTAAGACCATTTTTCTGTTTGGGGCCATCTACCCCCTTGCATGCTTCATTTCCCTTTGTTTTGAGCCATGCATTAGGGCCTTTGTGTTGAGCTTTGTTGGCCCTTTTGACCACTGAAATCCAGCGGATTTTCAGTGGTTATTATGTGTTTTTGAGCACCAAAATCAGAGAGGGGTGACCCTCTCACCCCTTGTCTTATTTTCTAGCATATTTGGCCTAACAAAGGAGCCTATACTTGCATGCTCCCTAGCCCTATTTCAGCCCCTTTTCAGTGAGTTTTAGGGCCTGCATAACCTCTGTCTAGAGGTGTTTTTGCCATATTAGGTGTCCCCCTTGCATGTGTAGAATAACCCTCTTCATAGCATATCAAAGGGGCCTATCATTTTTGCATGCATAGATCATATTTCAGTGGGTTTTTGGGGTTTATTTGGCATGTCATACCTCTGAATTTTTCTGGTTTAGTGACCTCTTGAATGTTTCCATGTTTTAGGACCGTTGTGCATCATATTTCAGATCTTACATGTATGTCATATTCCCATGTTTTCCACTCTTTAAATGTGTTGGACAATCTTGCTAGTTTGCCTCATTTTTGGACCATTACATGAGCTTCATTTCTATGCATGTTGAGCCATCTTTTTAGGCCATTTTCCCACTATCTTGGACCTGCCTAGGGTCTGTTTGGGGCTGGTTTTACCATTTGTGCATTGCTTTGTGTACCTCTAGTGAAACGCACTTCACTAGTTTCGGTATTCGGGCCATCTAGCATGCATTGTGTGACATATTTGCATGATTCGGGACCATTGTGTATCATGTTTCAGAGCTAAAAAATGTGTGTTTGTATGCTATGTTTTATCCCTTGCCATGCTTTAGTAGAGTGGCATTTGATGCCTTAGGTTCGATCCCTTGCATTGGGCATGTTTGCATAAGTGTTCCTACCTTTCATTCCATCATGTTTGGCCACTGATTTAGGTGTGGCTGAGGCTCACCCATCTTGGTTTAAGTCCATCTTGCATTGTGTATGCCATTCTAGTCATAGCATTGCGCATGCCATGTAGTTCGTTGCATCGAGTATGCCATTTGATATTCGCATTGTGTATGCTAATCATATGTTGTCATATTGTTGCATAAGGTGCCTTACATCGAGTATGCCATGTAGTTCATAGCATTGTGTATGCTAGTAGCATGTTTGCATGTCATTCTCTGCATGTTTGCATCATTTAGTCGCATTGCATTTAGGTTGCATAGTCCGAGTCGCATCATGCATGCCATGTCTATTGCATTGTGTTTGGAATAGGGTTTAGTCTAAACATGGGAAACGAGGGACATTTCGTACTCCAAGTGACGAAACGTGCCTCGATTCTCGGTCGCCGACACTCCGGATTACCCATGATGGAGTTTAGGCCTGGTTGTGTTTATGTGTGCATCCATTTCACATTGAGTCGTGCAATTCGACTCCTCGGCCATCATGCATCGGGATGTGTGATTGGTGGCATGAGGATCGAGGACTACACTCCCTAGAGCTTATGCAATGACGGGGAGAGTGGTCATGCATACATATGTTGAAAATACTTTGCCATGCCCCTTTCTTGCTCTCTGTTGCAGCAAACCGGAAACCAGCAGCAAAAACTGGTCAGCAGCCTTCTGGAGCTTTGTACAGTATTCCGGGACCAGTTGCAAACAGAGGCAAATCGAGGCATCGCGATGGATTTCCTGACAAGGCGACTCGAGCATGCATGCATCCCTATCATTCGGAATAGAGCTAAAGCAGTCCATTTTTGTTTAATTTGCATGCTAGCTTATTTATCTTAGTTAATTTGTTAATTAATTAGGGTTATGTAATAATTAGCTGTGATTCGTTATTCATTCGGTTGTGTATTATTTATTCGGACCCTCCGAGGAGGGCAATGTTGTAAATAAAATCGAGGCAATGTTGCAAAAATTCAAGATCTCAATAGTCTCAACGTATATGCAAATAAAATCCACATAAAGCAAAACCTTTTTTTTCATACCTCAAATGAAATTATCTCTTTTGTTGCAATGTTTCTAGAGGGAAATGAGTAGGAATCCCCAAACAAACCATTAAGTTTGTACAGGAAAATATAGTTTGCTACTAAATTTAGGCCATAAGAAGCTCAAGAGAAAAGAAGCACATTCAGACTTCCAAGGAGCTCTCACAAAATAGTTAGCTTCACGGAGTTCTCACAAAATTATATTGAAAAATATTAAGCCATGACTATTTACGTGAAATAAATAAAATATGTTCGAATATAGATATCAGACTTTTCTCAAGTATACAAAGGTTTTAGAGTCCCAAATAGGAGACATGTTGCCTATGATAACACATCTGTCAGCAAATGATCCTTGTAACTGAATCTTTTTATCAAGAATTTCATATGTAACCAGTTGTGGATAATGCAAAACACATGGAAGGCCAACTGAATGAAATAAAATAAAATAAAATAAAATAAACATCATCAGGAGAATTGTAATAGAAAAAAAAGTAAAACTCACAAAGTTTTGAGGTTAGGAATCTGTGTTAATGTTGAAGGGATAGGGTCATTCAATTGATTGTTCTTCAAATTCCTGCATTTACATTTAGAGAGCTTACTCAAGCCCTTGGTTGGTAGAACTAAAAACTTATCTAAAACAATCCAGCATACTTAGTTAATAGTACTTCACTTCAGGTATTTAACTTACACTAATTCAAGCTGCTTAAGCTTGGATATTGAGAATGATATATCTCCATACAGTAAATTATCAGATAAATCCATGCATTATGGAACCAAACAATATAACACGTTTTTCAATGTGTACTGATACAGAAAGAATTCCTTTTCTTTTTGACAAGTGCAGGTACATGGGTCCACCATGCATGTGGCTTGGCCACGCCATTGCTAGATTAGCTCCTCCAATAGATCTTGATTCCACATGCCAACCTCGCAAGGTGACACCTAGATCAATTAAATATTGCCACGTGTGCTTGTCAAGGCTAGTCTCAAGTCAAGGCACAGCACTAGGTGGCAATATCCAGGAAAGCCCCATGCAAGCTTACTATTCGGTGGAGCATGCCTCCACGCTGAAGTGACAATTAACCATCTTCCAGCCAATACATACTAGTTGTACTAGTTCTTTTCTTTGCATCATAAATGAATAAATGTAGAACATTATACAGGCACAGTATGCGAACTAGGGCACCTTTGATACAAATACAAAGTAATATTCATAGACACACCTTCACAATATTGTCAATATTGTCAACATACTTCATGACCATCGATACAGCAATGCCACTGCAAAGATAACAAATTAATTCATACTGGAAGAAACAAATTTAGATATGTAAAATGGAACTATTTAAATTAATCATAAGTCAACAGGAAAAACCAAAGTTCATATGTAATGGAGCTATTTAGCTAAGTCAATTGATTTACTCAAGTAGCAGGTGCTCCACAGGGCACATTCTTTTACAACAGCCAACAATCAACAAAAATTTATGGATGCCTTTTTTTTATTTTTTTTATTTTTTTTTATTTTAGGTCTCCCCAGGGTATCCCCCGCCGACCGCGAAGACTAATAATCCCTTCGCTGGTTTGTAGGCACCTCGAAGGGTGGGACAGCTGGCCCAGGATTTAAGGCTGCTCCATGCCCAAGGTGGGAATCGAACCCCCGACACTTGGTTAAGGGAGGAGGAGTCCCTTCCACTCCACCACACCCCCTTTCTTCCTTTCAGAAAAGGGAAATGAAACCCGAAGAAGAAAAAAAAAAAACTTACGAATAAAAGGAACAAAAAAATCCCTCAACTAAAAACTAAATTACAAAAACGAACTAGTTTATATTATGAAGTTCACAGTATTAGATTATGTTAAGAGGGAAAAAGGATTTTTTTTTATTTAAATAAGTAATATGCAGAAAAAGGACATTCAGTACAAGATTATGCATGACAAAAAACTAAAAAAAGACAATTCATGCTAGAGACCATCTCATTGATCAAAGTCACAACTGATACAAATAGTCAAATAGACGATGTAAAACCAGTAATGTACGAGAAAACTGTCATGGACTCTCACCATGGTCCAATAAATGGTTCTGACATACAGTATTCTTTGTAATATTCTTTATAAAAAAAATTGGCCTTGATGGAAACGACTTATCCATTGGGACCACATTTCATTTATATACTACACATATATCTATGAGATGGTACTGTCTAATAAAATAATTGTAGAAATTGACATGCTTGAAAATTTTATTCCACTTAATAGCTAAGATTACCCAACCTAAGGTAGTGAAATAATTTCCGTTAGAATAATAAATAATGAATTTGGTACAAGTTATGTCTTTTACTACCACACATTGCACAGGCTAGTGTCCATTAATGTTTACCAACAATGCAAGCAATAAACATTTCCTCAACCCCGTCTGAATACCTGAGCTCAAGAAGTTTGAAGTGAGTTTATAATAATCTACAAAATTTGCCAAATCTTCACATTTCTATGGGAGAGTGATCTCTATCAAATCAGAAAATTTGGAACTAGAAAGGAAAACAGCTATCGATGGATGATACAAATTCAATCTTTTTACCTTAGTGCATGGTTAAGAACATGAGAGTTGTAATTAATGAGTATCCGTGGAAGAATCCCCTGTAAAAGAAAAGTTTTACTCATGAAATATAAAGAAATTATGAATTCATTTAAGCACTGCTACAGGAGAACTAGACTAGTTAAGTAACAAACTAGTCATAGACAAACATGTCAAAAACATATTCAATCTACCAACTTATGAAGTCAAGCCAAAAAGAAGGAAAATGAGAGAGAGAGAGAGAGAGAGAGAGAGAGAGAGAGAGAGAGAGAGAGAATGCAACCACCATTCTGTTTTCCTCAAAAGAATTGACATTTAGTTTCTGTTCTAGTCTTCTCTAGTAGTTCTAAGGCAGGGAAGTTGGAAATTGTAGTATTGAGATACTTCAAAGCAGGGCTAATGAGATATAATAGAAAATAACATGCCACTATTAAAATAAAGACTAAAATCTTAATCACCTAAAGACGAAGAAGATATTAATACATCCACATATATGAAAATAAAATTGCAATGAAGAAAGAAGATGAAATTTTACACCAAAGATCGGAGAAACACAGTTGCCTATCTCATCAGGAATTTGACCAGTTAATTTGTTCCCTTGAAAATCCCTGAAAATATTTCAAATATAACATCTAAAGTTGGTATTATGTTAACCTGGTTACAATGAGCAAGAACACCAAATCAACAGGATTAGCAAAGAAAGCGTACATGGACTGCAGATTCTTCAGGTCTCCAATGGCTGGTGAAATCTCCCCACCCAAGTTCAAATTTGACAAATTCCTTCAACAAACAAATATAATAAAAATATATATATATATATACATTAAAAATTAAAATTAAAACATAATAAATTAAAACATAATTCTGCAAAAGAAGATCCCTACAGGCTCAGTTTCTCCCTGTATTCTAGTTAGGCAATTTCCTATCAGTGCTGTAATTTTGATTTCAAACTGAATTCTTCATTTAATTGAATTGAATTAATTGATTCCTTAACCAGTGAGTTTAACAAGTGCTAAGTACATATAAATCACATGGGATTTCATTATATTTTCTTAAAATTTTCTGGTTTAGCAGAAATTGAAGAACATAAAAGATACACTACTAGAAAACAAAAGAGTTTTTTTTTTTTTTTAATTTTTTTATAACTACAGCATATGCTAAACATCAATTACACAATACATTAATTAAATATATTCTTAATCAAAATTATTCAATCAATTGAACCAATGAGGACAAAGAGAGGAGAAGACAATGAGGAGACCAGAGGAGAGAAGAGGAAAACTATACATATACAACCTAAAACTCAATTCTAATTTTTGATTTGCTCAATCAAAACCTTAATTTTTCAATGAAAATCCCCAAATCAAAACCCTAGTTTGAATTTCCAAACCTGACTGATGGGTCGAAGATTTTTTCTTCACCGAGTGGCATGCATTTGTCTCTTCCGTCTCCTTCAAGCATTCTCTTTCCGATAGTTTTCTCTCACTTCATCGTTACTTCTCTCTCTCTCTCTCTCTCTCTCTCTCTCTCTCTCTCTCTTCATTCTTCTATTCTCAAAGTTCTCTCTTTGCATCTTTTCTTCATTCGTTATTCTACTTCTCACTAGTTGCTATGGTTACTCCTGGAATAGATGAATCAGAATCGAACATCAGGTCTAAGTCAATAGCTTCACATCATTGTGTTCAACTTGAATAGGTTTTTGCTTCTTTGAGCTCTTGATGTCGATTTGGGTTTGGGTGTATGTGTGTGTGTGTGTGAGAGAGAGAGAGAGAGGGTTTGGAGAGTATTTTCTATGATAATGTTCTTGCAAGGAGACGATGAAAGAACATAGAGACCGAGGGATAGTGTGGCAGAGAGAGATAGTGAGGGCTGAGAGCGTTTGATTGTTTTTTTTTTTGTTTTTTATAATTTTTTTTTAGGTGTTTGGCGTCTAAAATTTTTATTTTGGTTCCTATTTTTATTTTAGTCATACTATTCACGGTAGAAATTACGTGTCGTGAAAAGTGAAATACTTTTAATGGTTAGCATATGTGCATCATGTAAAGTATACTTTTTAATCGACTTTTTTGTGCGATAAAAAGTGTAATATTTTTAACGGCTGGCTTTTTTGTGCGTCGTGAAATATTCAATATTTTTAACGGCTAGTGTATGTGTGTCGTGTATAGTTGATGTATTAATGGCATGTTATATGCTCGTCTTAGAAAGTTTTATTATTTACGACTAACATTGCAAGCCGTAAAAAAATCATCGTTATTAGCATTCACGGCCTACGCAATAGACACGCCGTGATTGGAAAAGTATTTCAGACATGCAAAAAAAGTAAGTCGTAAAAGCGAGAAACTACGGCGTGCATTTATTGTATGTCGTTGATGTGGTGTTGTAAAAAGTCAGTTTTGTTGTAGTGTCTATATATATAAAAGTGTGAGCTTAGGTCAAAAATATCTCAAAATGGGACAGCTGGAACAGTGTAGAACAGCTGGAGGGAAAATATCTGAACAAAAAGTGACTTTTTACACCAATGGCCGACCGGCCATCACTGGTGGCCGACCAGTAACCACTGATGGCTGAAAAAACTCACTCTTGGCTGACGCATGGTTGTCAAACTCCATTTGTGGCCAACACATGGCCGTCAAACCTCACTAGGGGCTAGCAAGCAAAAACAGGTTTCTGGCCCCGACTTCAAACAGGAATATCTCCATTGTCCGGACTCCTTTGCAGGTCATTCTTGAGTCTAAATTGAAGCCCCGGAAGTCTTTTTTCAATGGTGGAAGCCTCACATCAAAATTCTAAGCGTGTAAAAAGATATCCTTATTTTAGTAAAGACTGCTCAGTTTCGGTCCTAACCGAATTGATGCCCAACTTCAACCAGTCATATCTCCCTCATCCGGACTTGACTTTAGAAGATTCTTTACTGTAAAATGAAGCCCCAGAAGTCCAATTTCCAATAGTGGTGGCCTCATAGCTGAAATCTAAGTGTACAAAAGGATAGCCCTGATTTAGTGAAGCTATCCAGTTCCCTCTTAACGATTTGTGCCCAACTTCTTCCCCAACTTGATTTCTTTGCTCTCGTCCAACTTTCTTCAACTCCAAACCTCTAAATAAGGTATTTTGAAAGATTTTTCAAAGAGTTCCCCTCTCTTTCATTCATTTCCACTTTGTCCTTGCTCGATTTAGCGAAAAGCGCAACATTTAGCGAAATGTGATCCTCGGAACGTCGTAGAAACGTTTTTCAAAAATATTTTGAAAGAGAGGGTCTTAAGGTCTAAAATGATTTCAATCAAAATCGTTTTGGTCAAAAATGGGGTGTAAGGTTGAGATTTAGAAGCTCTTCTTGCTGAAGAAATCAAACATTTGCATAGCATAGCCTTCATCACCGAGTGATCAACATGTGGCGCCTAAGTCTTATGGGCGGTCAAAAAATAGGGTGTCTACAGTTGCCTCTCTTTGACAGAGCTCAGAGTCATGAAATGACGTGAGTGAATGTCAAAGCCTAGAGACGACCCGTTTTGACAAGGCTGTAAAACTTGGGCAAACAAACAAAATGCAAATGCAATTGGTTGAACCCGAAGGTTGCCTACGTATCCCTTTGCAAGGAATCAAACCAGCGTAGTTCAGGGGCAGAATGCGAGTGATACACAATATAACGAAACAATGCAAATGATATACAATGTAACGAAATAATCAAACCACAAGCAGAACAAAACACACAAATATCATAAAGGATGGCAATGCAAATCAAACTATGTTTTATATAGAAAAGGTATCAGAGTACTCTAACCACAATTCTTGCGGAATAGGCTCGTGCACATGCGGAACTATGTTTTTCGTAGAAAGAGTAAGAGTACAAATAATTGGATGGTATGATATAAGTGAGGAATGATCTGCTGAGGAAAGATAATGATCCTAAATGCTTAACATAACAAAACAAAGTATGATGCAATGGATCTTTGTAAATAAGAGCGCAAGGAGCGCAAGCCAAACTACGTCTTACCTAGAAAAGGTATGGACACAAACCAAACCATGTCTAACACAAAAAAGTACCAAACCGCTGGACCACAATTCTCTTAGTGGAATAGGCGTGTACACATGCAGAGCTATGCTTCAACGAAGGAAATGTATGAGCACATGCCAAACTAAACTTAACGTGGAAAGGACAGTATGATAAAACAAATAATACAGTAAATGCATGTAATAGATGCTATATACAATGCGATAGAAGTAATAGATTAAAATGGATATTATGATGCAGCTAGGAAGTGATGCTTTAGAAAGTGTCTTACAGGGGCAATCAGCGATGACTCACCTTATGCTGCTGGAGATCTTCCTCTTCTACATCTTGTGCTTCCAAACCACAGATACTATTTTTCTCCCTGACTATGTTCACAACTTTCCCTATTCTCTAACAGGGATACAGACTGGGTTGATTTAGTATCCAGAATTGAGGCGCATACAAGCTATCTCAATCTATGGGGCTGCCATACAGATTTCAAGCCGAGGATACACCCCTGGGTATTTAAACCAGACTTTAGTCTCAGAAATGCCGAACCTTTGCGTTCTAGTCATTGGCCATTTGAACTCTAATTTCCACTGTCTCGGTTGATCTCTTAGGAACTCACCGCAATCATAGGCAGGTGGCTATACTAGACCACCGGAAGTCGTTCGGGCACGACAAACACCAAAGGAATTGTACCTTTAGAGGATTTGAGGTCCCCTAGACCAGAAGTGCACAAGACAGTGCGATGTAAAGTGAATGCACAAAATAGTGCTATACAAGTGCACAAGACAGTGCGATGCAAGGTGCACATGACAATGCGATGCAAGTGCATAAGGCAGCGTGATGCAATGCACAAGATAGTGCAATGTAAATTGAACTGCACAAGACAGTGCGATGCAGAGGATACGTAAGATAGCGCGAACAAAGGATGCGCAAGATAGCGCGATACAGAGGTGAATGCACAAGACAGTGCGATGCAAGGGTGGAATGCACAAGCTACTGCGATACAAAGTCCACAGGACAGTGCGAAACAGGATGCACAAAACAGTGCGATGCAAGTTTGAATGCACGAAATAGATGTGAATGCACAAGACAGTACGATACAGGGTGCACAAGACAGTGCGATACAGGGTGTACAAAACAGTGCGATGCAAGTTGAAATGCACAAAATAGTGTGAATAAGGTGCACAAGATAGTGCGAATGTAAAGTGAAATGCACAAAATAGTGCGCATACAAGTTGAAATGCACAAGATAGTGGGATGCAAAGTGAATGAAACATTGCTAAGAAAGTGCACAAAACAGTGCGAACTAAAGGTGCACAAAAATAGTGCTATGTGTGTTAAATGCACAAGACAATGCAATGGTGCACAAAATAGTGCGATGCAATGTGACTAGGATCGTATGATGTGCACAAAATAGTGCGATGTAAATTGAAATTGTGCAATAGATGCATTGAGTGAGATTATTGTGCGATAGATGCACAAAATGAGATTATTGTGCGGTAGATGCACAAAATGAACAAATGAGCAATGTTTACAAATCAATATAGTGATAACGCATGTTCCATGCAAGATAAACAACCGATGCATGATGTTCTATGCAAGAAACAAAGGCATACTCTATGCAAACTTGAAAGCATGTTCTATGCAAGAAACAAGAGCATATTCTATGCAGACTTGAAAGCATGTTCTATGCAAAATAGAAAGCATATTCTATGCATAAATGAAACGATGCAGGCACGCATGCAATATAAGTGTATATGAAAGTGTACATTCTACGCATTAGAAGAGAATCGAATATGTGCTTTGGTGCCTCCAATTTACCTCTCGGAGGACTTTACAACATGCTCAACTCAAAAAGAATGCACCCTATTCATATTGGCGAGGGGTAACATTTGCATGCTGCTTTGATCGCCATTCTGACTTGAAGCAAGCTTGAACTCGGGGTCGAAGGACACTCATATTCCAGAGCAATGGCGAGGCCTGCCGAAGGTGCATCTGGAATGCAGACTTGGAATTTGCTGAAGTTGAAACACACTCAGATGCTCCAATTTTCCCTCTTTTCTTTTGCTTCAAAGTCCGGAACCTATGTAGCTTCAGATAGGTCCTGGTTCGATTGCTCTCTCTTGATCGGGGTTGAACCCTGCAGTTTATGAAATAAAGAATTCTGTTTTGTAAGTCATTTTAAGAATGGCATAGTACTCTGAGCACGAAACGATTTATTTTTGAAATTAAGATTGAGAATGAGTTCTTGACCGGGTATTGAGCCTACGATTGACCACAGTCAAAATGTCTAAACAAAGGGAAAGTAAAAACAACCTAAACACAAAACAACTCAAAACAAGACTTACAACAAACAAAACCACAAACACAACACTCAGACATTTTCTTTCCGTCGGCAAGAGTGGGCCTATTTCTCTAGGTATTGTTCCCCACCCTTTCTCATTTGTGATTCTCATATCACTCTAGCACTCAATCTCTATTTCTCTGGAAAAAAAAAAAAAAAAAAAAACCCTTTCCTCACTTTTTCTCTCAACGCACATTTCTCTATTTTTTAATCTCTCTTCTTTTTTTTATCCCTCCTCCAGATGGTTGATGGATAAGCAAGTAGTTGTAGACTCTTGCCCCCAGTATTCTACTAGATTCCCATTCCTTCGCTCATAACTAATGAGCTTTTCCACAGAGGGGTTGTGTTGCGATTGGATGTACAGCAGATCTGCAATTGACATCGGTTGACGATGCCCTTAGCTTAATTTGACCGAAATGAGTTACAACATGTCCCACTGGCCAAGTATACAATTGATTGGTCTCGCATATTGCGTTTTCTACATCCTCATTCCGGGTCAGATGCCAATTTGGGTGTGATCAAACCTGTCTAGATGAGGGTGTCGAATACCCTGTTCTATTTCCAGTCCATGCTTCGCACTTGGCATGATACCTCACTGTTTGGGGGATGAGAGAGCGCTTGGCCCCCTGCTACTAACCGGTTGTGCCCTTTACGGCAAATACATTGACAATAGAGAAAAATGAAAACCTAACTCAACTATGCCCCTAGTTCATTATTTTGACCATTTTTTGCTTTTGGCTTTCTGCTAAAACAATTTTGATCAACATGAGAGTTTGATTAACATGCTTGTTTGACTTTCTGCTTTGATATCATGAAAGTCAGGTTGTGAGCACTAAAAATTTTCGTTTTTTTGGTCCAAGAAATGATCCAATTTTGGAAAAATGGAATAATTTTCGAGAAAACTAGTCAACCTCACTAAAAAATCCTCAAAACTGTTTGCAAATGGCTACTACCCGACCAACAGGGAATTAACTCTTGAGATGCGCAACCTCAAATCTGAACTTGAATTGTCTTGCAGCTGAATCTTCTAACAGGATAGAAGAACCGAATTTGAACGAATATGAGCCAATTTAGACATGGATACGAGTTTGAACAAGGATAAGCCAATCAGCACGGATAAGCTAAGCAGGCTAAAAATTATTGGGGCCAAACTTCAGGATCAAGTTGCCTACGTATCCCAAACATGGGAATCAGGCCATACGTAGTTCCGGGTTGAGGTTCACTCGGGTGTTAACACTCTCCTTCTGTGCTTTAACTTTTGCCAAGGCTGCCATTCCGAGTTTTCAACCTTGCGAGCTATATTTTATTCTTTTCCTTTTCTTTTTTTCTCTTTCTTTTTTCCATTTCCTTTCTGTTTGTTTCCATTTTTTCATTTTTGTTCTGTTTCTTCTTTTTGGTCTTCTTCTTTCTTTTTTCATTTTGTTCTTTCTTTTTTTCCTGATCTAATTTTTGTCTGGGTCGCCCTTCTGGGTTTTCGGCTCAGCGAGCCTCTCAAGGATAGAAAAATTTAACTTGTCCATGTTGATCGGTTTTGAGATCTCAAAGCTATCTGAATCCAATAAAATGGTTGTTGTTCGTTGATAATGTAGGAGTCCATCTAATCGGGTCTGAATTTGCCACTAGTGTCGTGGATAGGAAGTCAATTGTCCTTCAGCAAAAACTTTCTTCTCCATTCTGGGATTTGGCTTTCTTGCCGATCTTGGTTTGAGAGATGACCTAATTTTTGAATCTTTGAGCACATCTGACATTTTTGCCCCTAGTTCAAGGGCTACTTTTGTTCCAGCTTTGCAAGCTTCCTTTGATGACATCTGACCTTCTTGATCTGACATTTTTGCCCCTAGTTCAAGGGTTGCTTCTGATCCGACCATACAAGCTTTATATTGTGATTTATCGTTGAACATTCTGAGTCTAGGTTCAAGGTTTGAGAGCAAAGGGGTCGAGTCTTGAGGCTGAAAGCAATCCTATGTTGCACAATCTCAAGATCAATTCCACGCATGTCTTCGTAGGACCATGCAAAACATTTTTTGAAATCTTTTAATAAAGCGACTAGTCGCTCAAGCTCCTTTGAAGACAATGTAGAACCAATCTGAATCAAGCTAGGATCCTTCTCAGTACTTACATTAACAAACATGATCTCATTCATTAAGGGCTTAGCATGCCTCTTTTCCTCTCCATTAATCAAATTTTTGCAAATCTCGAGAAATTCTTTCCTCGTTGTTTTCATTATAGTGTTAGAAAAGTTTTGAAAAACTTAAGTTAATGCAATGATTTCAAGGCACAGAAAAGTAGGTGAAAATGTACTGACGTTTCATTCAGATCTTCTGGCACAATTGGCGCAATGGCAGAAATAGACGCAAAAGAAAGAGTGCAAAAGACAAACACAAAACAAGATAGTGATGTCCGGTAACACCGAAATCACCCAACTCTAACACAACAGGACTGACTCGACACAACAAGATAGACTCAATACAACACAATAGAACTGACTCAATACCCAAGTCAGAAAGTACAATAAACAGTATTTTCAAATTGCTCAAAACAGTGCGTGTCATCCACCACATCTGGAGTAAAATGAGTGCCATTAGCAGGTGGTTCATCCCTCAATCACATAGTCACATTGTCCTCTCAGTTCACTAATCCAGTACCGATAGACTTTGTAGGACTTGGTGCGACGATGACCTTGCTGTCAATCAGATCTTGTCTTTCATGGCAAAGACAAAAACAACTGTCAATGTCATGACCGATTTGTTGATGGAAGGCATAGTACTTGGCAACATTATGCTTAGCTGGAAGGGGACACTACAACAAAAATAACCTTTAGAGACGAAAACTAATGACGAAATTTTTTTTTGTCACGAAATACGTATCTTTTAATGACGAAAATCATATTTCGTCTCCAAATGTATCATTTTTGGAGACAAAAATAAAATTTCGTCACTAATCTAAATCATAATAAAAAAAATTAGGCGACGAAATTATTTTTTGTCGTTATTTATATTTTTTTGTCACCAAATATTTTCCCGCTAATGTTTTGAGGGTGCCAAAATTTTGAGACTTTTGGTGAAAAATTTGTCACCAATTATAAAATTATTAATGACAAATATATTTTTGTCACCAATAATTTTAATATTTTAATATCATTTAGTGACAAAAGCGATTTTTGTGGCTAATATTTTTATCTTTGGTGAAGAAATAATTTTTCACCAATAAATAATTTTGTCACTAAATATTTTAGGGGCAAATAAAATGTTTTGGCGCCTCAAACACACACAATAATTTATAGGTTCAAACCTATTTCTCACGCACAAACACACAGAGCGATGCGCTGCTCACTCTCATCGATTGAGACAGATTGATCGCCGATCGGCTCACTCTACTCACCACGGTGATGGATTGCGAGGATCGATCTGTTTGAAGGCGAGTGTTGCATTGATCTTGCAAGGGCTTGATAAGTTTACCATGAGATCTTCTGCGTCTCTAGGAGATTTGGCGAACTCGGTATGAATTTCTTGAACCATATCTCCATTGATCGTGATTTCAATCTAAATGGTGGGGAAAGAGGTTAATTTGATTGATAATCTGGAAATTGCATCTATATTCGCTTTTTGTTCCAAATCCGAGAATGAAAGTATTTTGAGATCTGGTAATAACGAGAATAAATCTAGGGTTTTCATAGATAATATGGTTCAAGGTAATGATGTGGCTTGATATATGAACTCTCTGCCTTGTCTGCGATTTCTCTCTTTATTCCACTATTTGATTTGTAATACTTGATTTGGTAGTTCTTATTCCTTTCTCCTTTAATATTTTATTTTAGTAAAAATTTCTAAGTTGTTTTATATTCTTTTTTAAAACAATGGCAAAGAACCCACATAATAACCTTCTGACATACTCACAACTGTTAAAAATTAATTGAATTCATGTGGGACCTATTATACCAATTATTTGTGGATGCGTCGCATTAGATTAGATAACAAACAAAATGTGACACTAATTATATAAAAGAAGTCAGTTTCATCCATCATCCTTTGTAGAATCATTCATCATTTTCTTTTTCAAATTTATGAGGCCCACATATCTAATCATGTTTTCTTGCCCTAATTCAAAACTTCTTTACAATTTATGAGGCCCACATATGAACCTTGTAACAAATCCTACTGTGTTCATATTGAATATTTTATTTATAATTAGATTCGAATATAACTCAATAGTTGATTTGTTGTTGATTGTTGAATATAACTCAATGTATATATAATATACATCATGTGCCATTATTTTATTTTTTTTAATGATTTGTTGAATATAACTCAATAGTTGAATATAACTCAATGTATATATAATATACATCATGTGCCATTATTATTATTTTTTTTAATGATTTGTTGAATATAACTCAATAGTTGAATATAACTCAATGTATACACATAGATTCAAGTGCCATTATTTTTTATTTTTAATGATTTGTTGAATATAACTCAATGTATAATATACATCATGTGCCATTATTTTTTTTTTTTAACGATTTGTTGTATCCTATCTTTCTTCAATGTAAGTTCCTTCCTTCAAATAGAAATTAATCTGTAATTTTGTATCCTATCTTTCCCTCTTTTAAAAATTAATTTTTGGCCTTTTCTTAGCAGAAGAGACATAAGTTTGAATCACACTATTAGATCCTTCTATAGCGATCTTATTTCTTTACTGGTAAATCTTTCCATATGAAGAAGTAAGTATTGTAATGGTTCCAGTTGAGATAATAGTAGGTATTATATGATGTGGATAATAAATTTCGATTATTCTATTTCTGTGAAGCATTACTATCCAATTATAGTTTACTCTATGGAAAATGACACTAGTAAACAAATGCCTCATTTGAATGTACAAGATATCATAATCCAAACCACCTTAGTAACATTGCTCCCTCTATAGTAATACTATTTTGGTAATTAAGTGGTGTTTTCTATTTCACCATAGAGATCTTTCGACGAGGAACAATTTTCTTTTTATTGGGCTTTTATGTAAGAATTTGTTTTCCTTTTTCATTGGGCCTTTTGGATAATAAGTGTTTTATTATTGGGGCTCATGAACAAGAAGAACTTTTACTTTGTTGGGCCTTTGGATGAAATTTTTTATTTATTTTTGGTGGGTTATTGAACAAAGAGGGTTTTTTTTTTTTTTGGGGGAGGGGCTAAGCCTTTAGATAGAGTTTTTACATATGGAAGGCCTTGAAGCAAGGAGTTTATTTTGCTTTATTTTTTCAATAAAACCTCAGTAAAGAAAGGATAAAATTTTGTGGCTTTAGAAGATTACCTTACTCACCTAAGGGATGTGCTGACACTAGAAGTTAACAAATGATCTAACCTCTAGGTCCCTTGAGAGACTCAAATTTGAGGTCTTGAATCTTATCTTTTAAGTTTTTACCACTCAGCTAATTCCTTAGAGTAACTGAAGGTTGACTTATGTGATGATAAACAAAATGTTGTGGTTTGCCCTGCTCATCACTCATGCATGCTCTCGTGTTTCGATTTCTTGTGTTGTGTTCATTTATGGCCCACAATCTAACTTGTTTATGTTTTCTTATGCCTTGAAAACAATGAAAGAAAGTCCCATGTCACATGGTAAAAAAATAATGTGCAATATATAACCATGAGGGTCTTCTCACGTCAAATAGATAGCTTTTGGGGTTGAGTTCTATCTAAGACAATGTAGCATGGTATCAGAGCTAAAATACTGCGGGTTGGGTTGGATGCTTTGGCAAGCCATGTGCCATTGCCAATTCCACCATAC
The DNA here is from genome assembly GCA_025200525.1 of Camellia lanceoleosa. Classification (NCBI taxonomy): domain Eukaryota; kingdom Viridiplantae; phylum Streptophyta; class Magnoliopsida; order Ericales; family Theaceae; genus Camellia; species Camellia lanceoleosa. The sequence goes on from CM045765.1 coordinate 57,078,429, forward strand.
CATCTTTGTTTAAAGAAGGTTTTATTTCTTTTTGTTCTTCTTTTATGGAATTTATTGTGCATTTCAGCAAAGTGAAAACTAGCGAGGTTGCACCAAATTTGCCTTCAGAAGCTATTAAACACTTCCTATTAAATTTCTACTGCATTTGATGTCTTCATTGCTTCTGAGGTAATAGTGAAAAATGAGTACTACTTTCTTATCACAGTTCCATCACATATTGGTGCCACCTTCTGCTGATTTGAGTGGGCATTGGAATCATTGTAGGCTTAATCCTGCGGCATGTAATACAAACCAGACAAATATCTTGCAAGGTTTTTTTTTGTCCTTACATTCTTAAATTTCGATTGCTTTCGATATTCTTTTCTAAAATTTCTTTTTTCTTTTCATTTTTATTTTTAATGATGATTATCTTCAATTTAGAGAGCATACCTCCCATATTAAATATAAAACTTTCGTAAATTTTGCATGTAATTTTTAATATGTGTTTTGCTTTATGATAGACATGTTTATTAAAATTTCTATTCTTCAGGGTTCCGGAAAGATATGCTTGCAGCTTTGAGTTTATTTTTTAAATACTCAAGAAGAGAAGGGATGTTCATAAACTCATGTTTTGCGCATTGCCAAAGTGAGTCACAAGATACATGGCTAGCATCAGACTCCCCTAGCGTGCACAATAAGGTTTACAAACTAGCCCCTTTCCTTGGTGGATATGAAAAATCTAGAGCACTTTGTTCTATCAATTGACACTTCATCTAAGCATGTGTTTTCTTTGATTAATTGCTTATTTAGGTACCCATTTGATGTGCCATAGCATGTTTTTAGCTATTTGTATTGTACCCGTCTCTGTAGCAATGGTCGCGGATACTACTACTTGATGTTGATGATATGATGTGATATTAGCTCCAATACTACTGCACAAAATTATGATGCACTACATATTTAGAGAAAAATGTGAAACCTTCCAAAAAATGGAATTAAAAATTGGAAATATTAATAAAGCACAAATTATTACCGATTTGGAATATATATTACTTGTTGATTATATGGTATCAGCTGTTATGCTTTTATGAAGTATGAGGCAGGGAACATTCTGGAAAATTTGTGAAATCATCTGATAATGGAAAAGACATATCGGAAGATGCACAAGAAAAACACGTTACTGAAGGAATATACACAAACTAAAGAAAAAAAATTAAAAAAGAAAACTAGAGACTCATGCCTTTACACCAATTTTTTCAAATAGTCTTTTGTTTTTTTTTTTTTACTGCATATTATTCTTTTACCTTCAATATTCCTCTTCAATTTGGACTCAAATGTTATGAACGAGAAAATGCTCCATTTTGTGAATTCTAAGTAGAATGAAATAGAACCATTAAAAAATCTGGATAGCTTGACACATTTATATAATACAAAAGTTAAGTAGTTATATCACTATTATCTTGAAAATGTTGATTTGGAACTTGAGCTCAGTAATGTTATGGAGTTGTGTCATCACCTGGTCAATCTAACTTTTATATACTAAATGCTATGAAAATAGAACATGTGATATAGTATTTTGGTTTTGAAGCTGAAACCAGTTTGATCACCATTGAAAATCTCATGCTTGTTGCTTTCTTTGAATATTGAAACATTACGGTATTGCACAAATTTGATAATGTTACTTGCCTATCAAACAGAAATGTGTATTTTGATTGAATATGATGAGTTACTTTCCTCTCTCGGATGTCTTACTATAACATTTGCAGCAGTGTTGAAGATGATTCATCACTTGATTAATTGATAGCTCTTTTTTCTTTTTCTTTTTTTTTTTTCTTTTGATAAATACTCATTAACTTACAGCATTTTGTTGTTGGTTTGGTTCTGATATTGTAATAGGTTTTGCATCCTTGTGCTTCTTCCATCAACATAAACAGCTTGATTTGGAACATGTACTTTCGAGACCTTCTTCCGAGATTGGTAAAACCAGGAGATGATGGTAATAGTGGATCAACTGCTGTTTGTGACACAATTTGCTTGCAGGTATGCAAATGAACCTATTCACAGTAGGACTGTGATGTGATAAATTGGTTTTAGTTGAATTGGATTATGCAAGTAATTAAATTTTATTGTGTGGGAAGCCAATACTCATTAATTTTATTAAATTTCAAAAAAATGATTGTTCTTCTGTTGATTATCCTAGGGATGGGAAAGCCAAAGTTGCTGAGCTTATTCAACCTTGTTTATCTGAATCTCATCTCCCTTTGCTTATTTCTTCTCTTTACGGCTTTTTTGGATGGTTTCTCTTTCTGAGGCTGAAATTAAATCTGTTATTTTTGGGCCTTACAAGATCTGAGAATCTCTTTTAATTTTGGTGTACTATCCAATATTGTTGTATTTGCTTCCCACGAAGGCATTTGCTTGATTGTCATAATTTATTATCTTTTTGGCGTGCTCCTCTTAGTCTTAACTCTAGCTATCACCATTTTATTGTTATCCATTTTTAAATGTTTGAATTGCCCTCATGCATTGTTATTCGTCGGTTTTCTAGGTTGTTGATAAAGTTCAAGAGGAGACAAAGAGCCGTGCAGGTATGTACTACACTTATTTTTTTATTTAGCATGTCCTCTCTTAGCTTATGAAACAAATGTTTTTCTTATAAACTCTGCTTAGCTTTATTTGTGAGTTCAATTAGTGATGTGAGTATCAATTTAAATGCTTAAAAGAGATCAATTGGTAGCACGGGACTTTCGGTTTAAAAACTAAGTCGAAAAAGGCACTCTTTTCACACTTAAGCTTGAAAATAGGCCATCGGGGGCTAAAATAGTGTAATAGTCATTAGGAGGACTGAGGAACATCTCAAAAACCTCGGGAGAGACGAATGTAAGTTGCGGAAACTTACAAAACTAGCACGGGACTCCCGGTTTAAAAACTAACTCAAAAAATGCACTTTTCTCACACTTAAGATTGAAAATAGGCCATCGGGGACCAAAATCGTGTAATGAGACGAGAAGGCGTGGGAACACTTCCAACACCTCGGGAGGGACTAATGTAATTTTAAAAACTTACGGAGTAGCATGGGACTCGGTTTGAAAACTAAGTGAAAAAATACACTTTTCTAACACTTAAGTTTGAAAATAGGCCTTGAGGCCAAAATCGTTACAATGACCATGAGACGGCCGAAACACCTCAAACACCTCGGGATGGACCAATGTGAGTTGTGAAAACTTACGGAACTAGTGCAGGACTCGGTTTGAAAACTAAGTCCAAAAATGCACTTGTCCACATAAGCTTGAAAATAAGCATTGGTGCCAAAATCGTTAATGACCACGAGACAGTCAGGAAACACCTCAAACACCTCAGGAGGGACCAATGTGAGTTTTGGAAACTTACGGAACTAGCACGGGATTCCCGGTTTGAAAACTAAGTCCAAAAATGCACTTTTCCACACGTAAGCTTGAAAATAGGCCTTCGGGGGCCAAAATCGTGCATGACCACGAGGCGGCCGAACACCTCAAACACCTTGGGAGGGACCAATGTGAGTTGTGGAAACTTATGGAACTAGCACGGGATTCCCGGTTTGAAAACTAAGTCAAAAAATGCACTTTTTCACACTTAAGCTTGGAAATAGGCCATCGGGGGCCAAAATCGTGCAACAGCCACGAGAGCGCCTGGGAAACACCTCAAACACCTTAGGACGGACAAATGTGAGTTGTGGAAACTTACGAAACTAGTACGGGATTCTCGGTTTGAAAATTAAGTCAAAAAATGCACTTTTTCACATTTAAGCTTGGAAATAGGCCATCGGGGGCCAAAATCGTGCAACAACCACGAGACGGCTTGAGAAACACCTCAAACACCTCGGTACGGACCAATGTGAGTTGTGAAAACTTACAGAACTAGCACAGGACTCCCGGTTTGAAACTAAGTCCAAAAATGCATTTTTCCACACTTAAGCTTGAAAATAGGCCTTTGGGAGCCAAAATTGTGCAACAGCCACGAGACGGCCCAGGAAACACCTCAAACACCTCGGGAAGGACCAATGTGAGTTGTGAAAACTTACGGAACTAGCACGGGACTCTCGGTTTGAAAACTAAGTCCAAAAATGCACTTTTCCACACTTAAGCTTGAAAATAGGTCTTCGGGGGCCAAAATCGAAACACCTCAAACACCTCGGGACGGACCAATGTGAGTTGTGAAAACTTACAGAACTAGCACGGGACTCCCTGTTTGAAAACTAAGTCCAAAAATGCACTTTTCCACACTTAAGCTTGAAAATAGGCCTTCGGGTGCCAAAATCGACCATGAGGCGGCAGAAATACCTCAAACACCTCGGGAGGGACCAATGTGAGTTGTGGAAACTAACGGAACAAGCACGGGACTCCCGGTTTGAAAACTAAGTCTAAAAATGTACTTTTTTACACTTAAGCTTGAAAATAGGCCTTCGAGGGCCAAAATCGACCACGAGGCGGCAAACACTTCAAACACCTCGAGATGGACCAATGTGAGTTGTGGAAACTTACGGAACTAGCACGGGACTCCCGGTTTGAAAACTAAGTCCAAAAATGTACTTTTTCACACTTAAACTTGAAAATAGGTCTTCGGGGGCCAAAATCGTGACCACAAGGCGGCCGAAACACCTCAAACACCTCGGGATGGACCAATGTGAGTTGTGAAACTTACGGAACTAGCAGGACTCCGGTTTGAAAATTAAGTCAAAAATGCATGTTAAATTGTATATGTTATGGATAGGACAATAATTGTCTAAGCGACATTTTTTTTTTGTGTTTCATTTTTTTTGATTCGAGATTTGATATGGGCGTGTTTGGTAATTTGGAGGGCCGATGGTAGAATATGGGCGTGTTTAATCCGCCCTTGATATTTTATTTTTGTTAATATTAGTAGACATGTTTTTGTTGGATATTAGGAGATGTGTTTGCTAATGCATAAGGTTGATATTATATTTTTTTGGATATTAGTAGACGTTTTTTGTGGATATTAGGAGACATGTTTATAATCTGCATGCAGTTCATATTATATTTTTGTGAATAGTGCTAAAATTCGATTGTGATGTTTATGAAAATGAACAGATTTTTGTATTGATTTGTAATAGATGTTTTATTGAACAGGTTATTGAAATGCGCAGGGAATTGTTATTGAAAAGAAAAAATTTCGGAAGAAAATAGTACCCTCATTTTCAAAATTTTTAATTTTTATTAGTGACGAAATAAAAAATGTCGCTATTAGTTTTCAAAAAACATGACGAATAATTTTGTCACTAATGATATAATACGAAACAAATAATTTCGTCACATTTCTTTGAATATTTAAAGCTAAATTGAAATATTTTGTGACAAAATGTTTTTGTCATTGAATAATTTTCTTTTTGCTCATTTTAGTGAATAATTTTTTGTCACCTTAATTCATATCATTGGTGAGAAAACTTTCGTCACTAAAATATATTTGAAATATTTAAAAATAATTAAAATAAAATATTATTTAGATTTGGTGACGAAATTGGTGTGTTAGAGGACAAAAAATTCAACATTTGGAGACGAAACATTTCATCACCAAAGATGAATAATAGGTGTCACCGTACTTGACGACCTATAGGCCACGAACGTGGTGACGAATTTTTTTCGTCACAGATCACTTTAGTGACGAAATTTTGATGTTTGGAGACAAAATCAATCTGTCACCAAAGGCCTTTTTTGTTGTAGTGGGATCCGGGAGAGGTCGAGGGTCCAAGGGTTTGAGATGGCTGTAGATGCAACCGAACGTCCCGGGCTCCGCGCGCAAAATGGCGTAAAAATCCGTTTTGTTCATTAAATTACTACAGTTCGGACTCAATGTCATGGTTCTGAATCTAATCTCGCAAAGTGCAATGTAAGACCAATAGATCACCAAAGAGTCCAAATCCAGTAAATCGTTTTGGAAAACTGATTTTTATAGAAAAGTGCCAAACATGGACTGCTTTGCCAGATACAGAGTCGCCACCTAAATATTTTGTTTTGAGGGAAATTTAGGAAACCCTGACTCGTGCCTAAGGCCACGTGTCCGTCATCACCAAAGTTGTCTCAGCTCAGGAACTTGGGTATGAGAGGGGAAGGTCATGCAATGAGCACCCCACTCACCTGATCAAAGATCGGCCTTTACTAACATGATATCTTGTTTTTGAAAACACATGTGCTCTTATTCTGATTAATTAGCTAATCTTACTACGTGATGCGCACGACATACAAGCATAGACTAGATCGCCTAATTTGGAACAAAACATTGCATATCCGTTTGTTTAAAAATGGTTTGAAATTTGCTACTCGTAAGTAGGCTAAATCGAGGATTTCAATGAATTGTTCCAATTCAAGTAATCCAACCTTCACCCATAGGCATTCAGGCAGTTTATATCAACTAAGCAATTAACCTCATGACAAGCATGCTTTTATGGCAATCAATAACACACATGCAGTATACTAAACCGTAAACACTCACAGTGTACTCCGAGCCAAAACAAGAAACTAGTTAGTAATCATGCGTGATCCTAGTTCATGTTAAGATGGCTAATGCAACACATCCAAAAATGCAACTAGAAATAGGCTCGGCTATTCTAAGATGGCATATGATGTAACTTGATAACATGTATTCAAATTGGTATCGAAATACAATGCAGTTTATATGATGCGCCGAGCTCGGTGCATACAAGACAGATGAATGGATGCACGCATGAAAGCATAAGTATGCTAATTGAAAATGACCCTAAACTAACCATGAAAAGCGGTTAAATAAAAGGGAGAAAGACGTGGGGTTGGAAGACATTCACACACTCACGCACACTTATTACAAAATTCGTCCTCTCGATGGAGGGTCCGAATGAATACGCTAAGCTAGCTACGCTGAGCTAAGCTAGCTAACTAATATAATAATCTAATTAGACTAATTATTACACAACCGAAATGAATAATAAGCAATCTACTTACTAATTATTACAACACTTAATTAATTAACAAATTAACTAATTAAATTACAAATTGAAGCTAACTAACAAGTAAGCATTAAACTAAGCTGTTCCAGCTCTGGTTGAAGGAGAAGAGGATGCATGCTCGGTTGCTGTCCCGAAAAGCTCTCCAAATGCTCTTTAAAGGCTCTGTCAGCAGGGTGTCCTTGAGAAATTAGCTGCTGGATCTTACCAAAACAGTGTTGAGGAGTGCACCAGTGGCATGCCGGCCATGAGGAGCTGCTGCTGACCCCCCTGTCGGCCAAGAGTGCACACTGTTGACCACAAATGAAGATCTGCCGGCCAACAACAAAAGGATGCTGGCCACTGGTGTGCTGTGACACCAAGCTATAGCAGAACACAATATAGAGAAAATGGAGGGTCTTCCAAGGGTATGTACGCACTATGCCACTCCATATCACCTCAAGACATCAAGGGAGAGGCATAATCGGATCCAAGACCATAAATCACGCATCTCGATGCATGATGGCCAAAGATCCAACTTGTGCAAATTTCAATATAAAATGAATGCACAAAACACATAAATGCCTAGAACTCTATCATGCATCATCAAGAGCGTCGACGACCAAGAATTGAGGCACGTTTCATCACCTCAAGTATGAAACGTCCCTTGTTTCTCGTGTTTGGACTAACACCTATTCCAAACAAAATGCAACACAAGCATGGCATACACAATGCGACTGAAGCATGCAAACATGCAATGCAATCATGAATAACCTAACAAGGCTAATGACATGCACAACTAGCATACACAATGCAATGAATCAACATGCAAACGACATGGCATACTCAATGCTATGAACTACATGGCATGCACAATGTTTAATAGACTTCAATCATGCCCAAATCAGTGGCCAATAACACCAAAATAAGGGCACAAAAAGGGCAAGGCAAGCATGCACATTGCAATGGCCTAACAACTAGGCCTCAGAACACGAACCTCAAGCATGATAAAGAAGCGATAAACATGGAAGTGTGACAACACTAAAGGTTCTGAAATCAAGTGTGAAATGATGCCAAATCATTCAAACAACACAAGTAAAGCATGCAAGAGGACCTAAGGCACAAAGCCATTAAAGGGACTACACAAAGGGCATGTAATACATGGCACAAATGATTGAACCAAACATGGATAGAGGTTAACTAGGTCTAAACAAAGACCTAATCATGCTGAGATAAAGGCTCACAAGTCTAGACAAGCATGCATACAAGCTAGGCCACAAACAAGGCAATAATGCATGACCCTTAGAGGCACTCAAAGGGTGCAAGAAATGGGAACATGGCAATGCTATAAGCTCTGAAATGAAGTATTAAATGATGCCAAATCATCTAAATAGCTCAAAGATAGCATACATGAGTCAACAAAACATAAAGCTAGCAAGGCCAATTGCACTACAGCTATACAAAGCATGAAGCATATGGCAAAGGCAACCCAAAACAGTCCTAAAATATGTTAAAGTAATACTAAAACATGTATAGAAGGAAGCCAAAACAAGCTAGCATGAAGGGCATAAGGCACAATGCATACAAGGCAAATATGGTAGATTACACTACTCCTATTAGGACCAAACATGGGGTGACTTAAGAAACAAAAATCAGAGTTATATCATGGCATAATAACCCCAAAAACACATTGAAATGATAGCTCGCAAGCTTAGGCATGAAGGCATACGCAATGACTCATGTTAAGGCATAAAGGGGCAAACCCTCCAACGCATTGAATAAGTGATAAATGCAAGTGCATGACCATGAAACATGCATTGAAATCACATATGAAATGATGCCAAATCATTCAAATAGTCCAAGTAAAGCATGCTAGTGGACTTGACACACAAAGCTAACAAGCTAGAATACACTATAGCTATACAAAGAAAGTCATGCATGGCCAAAACAACTAAAATCAGAGCTTAAGCATGCTAAAACGTGGACAAAAGCTTCTTGAAGTTAAGCCAAAAACATGCTAGAATGACATGTTAAAGCATGAGACACACTAGGCTAATTCATGGAATTACACTACTAGTGTATGGAGCATGCAAGGGGCTATCAAACCCACCCAAAATAGAGTCATGGCATGCTAAAAAAACACCAAAAACCTACTAAAATGGAGACAAAACAAACTAGAATGACATGTTACTTCATGAAGCATACAAGACTAGTTTGTGTGATTTACTACAAGTGTATTTTGCATCCACGGAGTGACAAAACCAAGTAAAAACAGAGGCATGTCACAGCGAAATAACCCTTAATACAAGCTAAGATATAGCCAACATAAGCTTAACAAACATGCTCACACATGAGGCTAATGAAGCAAGTATTGAAGACACAAGGAGAGGGGATGACCCTCTCCTGTTTGGGACCTCAAAACACCCTTCCCATCACTGAAATTCCTCTAATTTTCAGTGGTGAGAAGGCCAAAACAAGGTGGTCCCAAAGGCTCACAAAAAAAGGACAAAAGCAACGCCAAACAAGGCCTAAGAGGGGATAAACAACCCCCAATGAAAAAGTGACCTTAAACAAACTTTTTAAACACCAAAATTCAGAAATTTTTATTGTAGGAAGTTAAGCTCAAAACAACATGCAAAAAGGGCTAAAAGCTTAAGCAAAAATGGGGGGGATTTAAAGGTTAGAAACTCACCCTTGATGACCACCTTCAAGGCTGCAACTCCAGCACCCTTTTTGATCCAAAATCTGTTCAAAAGTTTCAAAAACAACCTCAAGGGACCTCAGCTCCAAGAATATGGTGTTTGAGTGTGTGTTTGTGTACAATAGTGACACAAAATGACACTTTTAAGCATAAAACAAGAGCAAACAAGGAAGAATAGATACAAATGTATATCTATCTCTCAAGCCTCAATTTTCTGAACCTCTAAAATGAAGGAGGAGCCTCTCATTGTATAGAAAAGAGCAATGCAAAGCTTGTTAAACAAGCTTGAAAAGGGTTTCATCCCTCCATACACGTGTATGGAGGAGGGATGAGTGAAACCCAACTGGCTCAAAAGATCTGGAGTGAAATCTGCTGAGACAAAATGTTCTGCCATCACCGGTGGCAGCGATTCTCATTGATGGCGGCGAGCTTCATCAATGGCGGCGAGGACAAATGCATGGCCGGGAGTCCCAAAAAGTGGCCGGCAGTGCACTATACCAAGCATGTTGAAAGGACCAACACATGGTCCAAACAAAGGCGAGAAAGGATCTGAGGTTTGGAAAGCTCAAACTGTGACGTTCGCCTTGAAAGTCAGTGCTTTCGACGAGCAATCGAACTTGTGGCTGGATGTACCTGCAAGCACAACCAAGTCTTAAGGACGCTCAAAAATGGGGTGTCTACAATGGCCTTGTCCTAAGATGATTTGGAGAGCTTTGGATAAAGTCATGTAAAGCGGGGTGAAGACCCTCTTGCCTCGGGCCTGATGGCTTGAGGTTTGTGGAGTTGTGTTGGATGTACCAGCAAAGGGGTTCACAGGTGCTGACTGGGTTTGATGATCTCTTCTGAGTGTAAGATTGGAGCTGAAATGGGCGTTTCTAGTACAACATCCCTTTTCCTGGCTGGCCCCTTGATTCAGAATGCTCCGAACCTGAGTGGCAAAAGTGTCATCCACAATCTTTGCAACAACTACGAGCACTTGCTGTTTGTTCAGTCCCTCGGCTTTCAAAGCCTCAACAGCCCACTGAAGATGTTCATAGAGACCAATGCCTGCCCCTACCTTGTTCTTGCCATTTGCCTCCACTTTGCCAAGGGATTGGCTTTCTTCCAATGCAGCTCGTCCCAAGATTGGGGAGCCTTTTGACATGAAATTCCTAATATGTGATGTGGTCGATGACAGAGCCAATATCCCAAAGGCTAGATCTGCCACTGTTCTCTGAAGATTTTCAATCATGCTCATCAGCTCAAAAGTAGTGGGTTCAGGGATTTGAGATGATTGGGGTTCAAGTGCATCCATCATGCACAAGTCCGTGCTTTCTGGAATAACCACCTCAGGCTTTGGTAGATGGGCTAGGGTGATGTATATGCTGGGGTTGTAGGTAGAAAGTAGTATATGGATGAGGTTAAGGTGTGGATAAGGTACTTGGTCATTGGGGTCTTGAGGTGGAGCTATCGTTTGGTTGTCAATGAGATTTTGGACCTCATGACGAAAGCAACGGTAGCATATGATCGGTAACATGACGCGTTGTTGATGATACCTTGATTTGGTGGGGTTATGTCTAATAGGAAGTGGGTCAGCAGAGGTTGAGGATCAAGGAGTTTGAGATACCCTTTCTATCGGGACATTTAGTACGCTAGTTAGGCTCATATAAAGAGGGTGAAAGTTACGCCTTGAGCTCGGATTGAGCGACTATTTGTGGGCTTGGATTGGCAAATGGGTCGGAGTTTTGGGAGTGGTGGCAACGGTATTGATTTCAGTGGGGTTGGGGATAACATTGGTACTCCCGGAAAAAACCCCCCTTATTGGTTCACTTGTTCTGGGAATAATCCCTCTGTTGAACGCGATCTCGATCTAAAGCCCCAATTCATGCAAACTTTTGAAAGTGAACAGTGGAGCCACTATTAACTTTTGCAACACATCAGACTCAAGATTCTGCAACACTATCCGAACTTGGTCCCTCTCAGAAGGGCGATTTGTTATCTGTGCTGCCTTTGCTCTCCACCTTGCAACAAATTCTACGACAGGCTCTTCAGGATTCTGGTGGGTTGCTTCAAGGTCTTGAGTGGTTATTTCAAGTTGGGTATTATAAGAGTACTGATTGACAAAAGCCTCAACCAACTCTTCCCAGTTCTGCTTCACTTTATCCTCCAACTTGACGTACCAAGTGGCTGCTATACCCGAAAGGGTTCTTCTATACAAAAAGAGTTTCTAAGGCTCAATCAAATCCATCGGTTTCAGAACGTCCAGGAAAAGCCAGATATGTACCATACGATCTCCAGACCCGTCGAAACGGTCAATGTGTGGCATTTTGAATCTGTCTGGGAGTCTTACAGCAACCTGGGTGCACCCATTCTGTTTGTCGAGAATGGGGGTGGGGCGCTGTGCTCTTTTGATTTGCTTCTGAAGGTTCACAATTTTCACGAAGGTCGGATCGAGATCATTAGTATCAAGGGGATAAAGCCTCTCATTAAAGCTGCGAAGTGCGAAAACTTCGAGCTTGAGCCAACCATTCTCGGGGATCTAGACCCTGCAAATCTTCAACTGGTGGAGATGGATCAAAGTTCAGCTGGGGGCCCAAGATGGGATGTGTAGTAGATGCCCCAGATAGGCGTTGCATTCAAACATTGATCTTATCCTGCATGGCAATTCCCTTGTTTAACGCCGCTATCATGGCCACAACTTCTACGGACTCTGTGTCATCACGGATCTGCTGAGTTGAACAAAGGTGACCTAATGGTGGTTGTCGGATCGGTTGAACCAGTGAGCCTTGTCTAGCCCTTCTTTTGCCTTGCCACCGGCAAAGGGAACACTAGTTGCTCTTGATTTGACAAAGTCTATCGACATTAGTCCAGAGTACCTGGGGCATATCAGAACCTTCTGAAGCTATATTTCCAGACTACCTAGCAAAGAGAAAAGCAGACAACACCTCAACTGGTTTCGCTAGAACGATATGATCACAGTTGAATGGTGTACTCTTTCTTGAATTCTGTCCCAAAATCATATACCAAACTTCGTAATTGATATTCACATTCATATGCAGTTTCCTTTGTAAAGCACATACCGATTAATTGAGAGCCAAAACACCCTATAAGGGGTAAGGTTACTGTCTTAGTTTAAGTCAATAGCTAGGGTTTACTATTCAAAACAAGTGGCTTCACATAATCCTACATTCAGGTAAGCATCATGTCCTAGTTTGGAACAGTCTCTATGGTTTCCGATATGCAACTAGGTCGATTGGTCAAAAAAGGTACCTCGGCAAGACTACCTAATATACCTCTCACACCTAACACCGAGAAGTGAAAGGAGGATCAAACGATGCAATGATAGTCCAGGATCCAAGGGTTATGTTCCCATGTGAGAGCCCACAACCGGTCGACCTTTTGGTAAGCTTTTCCAAGCAAGCCTCGAGAAACCGTTCAGAATAGCAAATGGCAAACAACGTGACTTAAGCACACCGATGCAAATGCAAATACGAAGAAACACATAAGTGTAAATAAAACAACATATCATAAGTTCGAGTCAAGTTTCCTAAATCCCCAGCAGAGTCGCCAGAAATCACCAGAAACCGTAAGCTCGCCTTTTTCCGTGCCTTGCCTTTCGGAAAGGGTCTGAAAAGAAGGCCTCACAGTTCGGACTCCCGCAATTCTAAATCTAGTCTCACAAGTGCAATGTGAAACTAATAAACACCAAAAAGTCCAAATCCGGAAAACCTTTTTGGAAAATCGATTTTAAATAAAATAATGCCAAAATTAGACTGCTTTGCTAGATACAAAGTCGCCACCTAAATATTTTATTTTGAAAAAATTTAGGAAACCCTGACTCATGCCAAAGGCCATGTGTCTGTCATCAGCAAAGTTGCCTCGGCTCGGGAACTTAGGTACGAGAGGGGAAGGTCATGAATTGAGTACCCCCGCTCGCCCGATCAAAGATCGACCTCTACTAATCATGATATGTTCCTTTATAAACATTATGTGTTCTTATTCCGATTATTAGACTAGCTTTACTATGTGACGCACATAAGCAAGTATAGACTAGTTTGCTCAACTTGGAACAATTCAACTCATGTTTGTTTGCAAAAATGGTTTGAATTTGTCACCCTCAAGTGGGCTTAAAGATGCGGGTTTGCCACCAAACATAGTGGGCTTAAAACATGATTTGCCACTTAACAAAGTGGGCTTAAAATGCACATTTGTTGAATTGTTTCAATTCAAACAACAAGCCTTCATCCACAGGCATTCATGCAGTTTAGCATTTAAGCACATAGTCTCATGGCAAGTATGCTAATCATGGAAACATGGCAATCACACTCATGCAAGTATGCTAAAGCGTAAAAGCTTACCTAGTACTCCAAGCCAAAATAGAAACTAGTTAGAAAGATGCATGATCCTAACTATGTTAAGATGCCTAATGCAACACATGCAATAATGCGATTAATAGGCTCGGCTACTAATATGGCATATGAATCGGTTAAGTTGCCTAATGCAACACATGCAATAATGCGATTAATATGCTCGGCTACTAATATGGCATATGAATCGGTTAAGTTGCCTAATGCAACACATGCAATAATGCGATTAATATGCTCGGCTACTAATATGGCACATGAATCGATTTGAACAGCATGCGATTAAACACGTATTCAAAGAAGTATTGAAATAACGATACAATTTGAATGATGCGCCAAGTCTCAATGCATGCAAGACAAGATGAATGTATGCAAGCATGCGATATGCTAATTAAAACATGACCCTAATCTAAACATCAAAAGCGATTAAATAAAAGGAAGAAAGATGTGGTGTTGGAAGACATACACACACACGCACACTTAATTACAACATTACGCCCTCGCGAAGGAGGGTCCGAATGAATAAGCGCTAACTAGCTACGCTAATTATTACAACAATTGAAACGAATTAACTAACATATTCTAAGCTAATTAAATATTACAAATCGAAGTAATTAGCTAAAAACTAAGCTAATTAAGTACAAAGCAATTAAACTAATCAATTAGCTACCACTAATTAACTAAACAAAGCAATTAAATGGCCTCGGGAAGCGAGGGATGCATGCATGCTTAGTTTCTCCACCCGAAAAAGCCACCTCCTTGCCACTGAACGCCTCTGTTTGCACATTTGAGCACCTACAGTGCTACTAACTCCCAGAATGCCTCTGCTTCACCTTACCAACACACTGTGCAATTTTCATTTGTGGCTGACAGGGGACATGTTGGCTACCAATGGTGGCCGATCAGCTACCACTAGTGGCTGGTTGGTTGCTAGTGATGGCCGGTCGACCACTGATGACATGAACTCCTCTTGTTGCTACAATAGAGAGTAGACAGAGCAAAACAGTGTATTCTCACAGGTTTGTGTGTACCATTTACACTCCTTATCATCAAACAAGCTCAAATGAGTGAAACTCTTGGCTCTCAAACCACCAATCAAGCAATTTCCATGCATGATGGCCAAAGAACCAAGTTTGTACAAGTTAACGAGTGCAAAACAAGACTCAAAGAGACCACCACCCTATCATGCATCATCAAGGATGATGGTGACAAAAGAAAGTAGCACATTTCATCACTTTGAGTATGAAATGTCCCATTTTCCTAGTGTTCAAATTAACGTCCGATTCGAACACATGCAATGCAATATGAAAGATGCTTATCTTGCCTTTTTTACTTGTCCAATTTTTTTACTCATTTTACATTACCGATTCATTCTTTAATCGATTAAGTCCAAAAGTGAGTGTATTCTAAAGCGAGAGAAGTGTCAACCAAGGGGTAGTTCAAGGCATGAGGGAAGCTTCATGCCATTGGTAATGAACCCTCAAAAGAGGATTAAACCATTAAGCATGAGCCTCAATCTCAACCTTAAACAACCCTCAAAACAAATGAAAAAGTGAAGAAATGAGGGAGGTTGCAGATTGCATGTACTGAAATGAAGTGTAAAACAACACTAAAACATGCTATTAACTCAAAACAATGATGATCAAAGCACTAAAACATCAAGCTAATAAAGGAAATAACACTACAACTATGCAATGCAAGCCTCAACTGAACTAACTAGCCCAAAACAGAGCCAAAATAGAGGCAAAAACATACTGGACTTAAGCTAAGTTAAACTAGAAAAACATGCTAACTCATGAAGCTAACTAGGCATGCAAACAAAACACAAGGAAGGGAGGCTAACCCCTCCAATTTTGGACTTCAAAAATTGGTTTTTACTATTGAAAAATCTCTCAATTTCAATGGTTAAAAGGCCCAAAAAGGTTGATTTGAAAGTGATGAATAATAGCAGAAAAAACTCAACAAACAAAGAGCAAGAAAGGTGGACCACCCCCTAACCCAAAATAGCCTCAAACCATCATTTTTAGGTCATAAAAACAGAGGTTTTTACAGTTGAAAACTAGGCCAAAAACAGTAGAAAAAGATAGGAAAATAAGTATGCAAAACAAGCTTAAATAAGGTAAGTGTTATACCTTTGAAGCAAAGCACAACTTAGGCACAAATCCAAGCTCAAACCTCCTTCTAGAGCTCAAAAAAGACTCCAAGAGAACTCAGCACAAAGGTGGTCAAGTTTGATTAAGGGTTGATAGGCAAACTAGAAGTATATCTCTAGTTGTATGCACAAAGGTTCAAGAGAGAGAGAAATCTAGAGAGAGAATTGTAGACAGAATGGCTCCCAAAATTTTCAACCTTAAAAGCAATAGAGAAGGTCCTCTATATATAGAAAAATGTGAGCTCAGGTCAAAAATATCTCAAAATGGGACAGCTGGAGCAATGTGGAACAGTTGGAGGGAAAAAATCTGCACAAAAAGTGACTTTTTGCACCAATGGCTGACCGGGCATCACTGGTAGCTGACCACCCACCACTGATGGCCGAAAAAACTCACTCATGGTCAACACATCGCCATCAAACTCCATTTGTGGCCGACACATGGCCGTCAAACCTCACTAGGGGCTGGCAAGCAAAAACTAGTTTCTGGCCCCAATTTCAAACAGGAATATCTCCTTCGTCCGGACTCCTTTGCAGGTCTTTCTTGAGCCTTAATTGAAGTCCCGGAAGTCTTCTTTCCAATGGTGGAAGCCTCACATCAAAATTTCAAGCGTGAAAAAAGATAGCCGTATTTTAGTGAAGACTGCTCAGTTTCGTTCCTAACCAGATCAGCCATATCTCCCTCATCCGAACTCGGCTTTAGGAGATTCTTAAGTGTAAAATGAAGCCCCGGAAGTCCACTTTCCAATAGTGGTGGCCTCATAACTGAAATATAAGTGTACAAAATGATAGGCTTGATTTAATGAAGCTGCCCAGTTCCCTCTTAATGGTTTGTGCCCAACTTCTTCCCCAACTTGGTTTCTCCCTTCTTCTAATTTTCTTCAACTCCAAACCTCTAAATAAGGTATTTTGAAAGATTTTTTAAAGAGTTCCCCTCTCTTTCATTCATTTCCACTTTGCCCTTGCTCGGTTTACCGAAAAGCACAACATTTAGTGAAATGCGAGCCTCGGAACGTCGTAGAAACTTTTTTCAAAAATATTTTGAAAGAGAGGGTTTTAAGGTCTAAAACAATTTTGGTCAAAATCGTTTTGGTCTAAAATGGGGTGTAAGGTTAGGATTTAGAAGCTCTTCTTGTTGAAGAAATCGAACATTTGCATAGCACAGCTTTCATCACCGAGTGATCAACCTGTGGCGCCCAAGTCTTATGGGCGGTCAAAAAGGGGGTGTCTACACATACCACCCAAATTACTTTTACTCTTTACCCAAAATGCATAGTTTTGCATGTGTACACACCTATTCCGCAAGAATTACGATTTAAGGGTTTCGGCACCTTTTCTGTGTTAAACGTAATTTGATTTGCATCTCTATTCCTTTATGGTGTTCATGTGTTTTGCACTACTTTTGATTTGATTATTTCGTTACATTGAGTATATCGTTTTGCATTCTGTCCCTGAACTACGTTGGTTTGATTCTTTGCAAAGGGATACGTAGGCAACTTTCGAGTTCAACCAACTGCATCCACATTTTATTTGTTTTCCCAAGTCTTATGGCCTTATCAAAATGGGTTGTCTTCGAGCTTTGACATTCACTCACGTCATTCCATGACTTCAAGCTCTGTCAAAGAAGGGCAACTATAGGCACCCCATTTTTGACCGCCCTTAAGACTTGGGCGTCGTACATTGAACACTCAATGATGAAAAATTACGCTGTACAATCGTTCAAATTCTTTAGCAAAAGGCTTTGGTTTTTGAGTTTCTAATCCCAACCTTACATCTCATTTTGACCAAAACTATTTTAGACCTTAAAGTCCTCTTTTTCAAAATATTTTTTCAAATGTTTCTACGATGTTCCGAGGCTCACATTTCAATTAAAATATTTCACTTTTCAGTAAATCGAGTAAGGACAAAGTAGAAATAAATGGAAAGGAGGTGAACTCTTTGAAAAATAATTAAAAACATCTTATTTATAGGTTTGGAATCGAAGGAAATATGAGAGGTTGGAAGAAAACTAGTTGGGAAAAGGTTGAGCATCAAATCGTTAAGAAAGAAATGAACAGCTTTCATTGAATTAGGCATATCTCTTTGTACACTTATAATTTAGATGTGAGACCACCACCATTGTAAAGTAGACTTTTGGGGCTTCAATTTAGACTCAAGAATCACGTAAAACCAAGTCCGGATAAAGGAGTTATCCCCGTTTGAAATCGGGCTTAAGAGTAGTTTTTTTTGGACTGGCAGGCCACTTTTGTGGTTAACCGTACAAGTCATTGTCCGGCCGGCCAGGTTTCCCAACAGGTAGATATTTACAGTCAACTATCCCCACTATGTGCATGTCTTGCACCAGCTGTCTTTATACATATATTTCTGACATGAGAAACTTTTTTTTCTATAAATACAAACCTACCCCTCTTGATTTTAGGTTAGAAAAATTAACCAAGAGCTCAAAGCTTGCCAAACACTCTCCCTCTCTATCTTGCAATATACATACACTTCCTCAACCAATATTTTGAGGTTTCTTGCTGAGATTATTGAGATAAAATTTCAACCCTTGAGAGTGAACAACTTATGGTTTGTGAACAAAAGAGTATCTTCTTTTCAATGGTATAACTCTTGCCATCTTTTTGCCTTGTTTAAACTACTCTTTTCTTCCCCTTTTTACACTATTTTGGCTGTTTTTCAAGTGCTGAAACTTGTGTATAAAAAGCCACCAAAGGTAGAGGGGTTAACCACCCTTTCTTGAACCTTATCCCATGGCTTGAATCCCTTTTTTTACCCCCTTGTTTCCTAACTTTTGGCTACTTCTTTTCAGAGTTCTTAAAGGATAAAATATTTGATTTTAAGGTCCAAAAAGAAGAGGGCTTAGCCACCCTTCCTTAGGCTTGCTCACTAGCTTTCTTCTTTTCTTATTTTGCTTCCATTTTCTAGCTTTTCAAACTACTTTTTCAGCACTATTTTATGAGTTTTGGGGCTATTTTTGATGTATTTATTTAGTTTATCCATTGAATACTATGCTTGTGTTGTTGTAAGTCCTCATAGATTTAGGGATTTAGGCATTAGGCACCAATCTATTTTTGTTGATAGCTTTTCATTACTTATTTTCCATGTTAAGAGTCTCACTTTAATAATCACTTTTGCATAATTATCTCTGTAACCTCCATCTTTTCTTTTTTTCCTTTGATTAAGAGTTGTCTCAAACATTTAGTGATTCATTACCAAGGCATTACATCTTTCTCATGTAGCACAACCTTTTGTTTGACAGTTTTTTTTATCACTTTGAACTTAGTGGACATAGCTATCACTTTTGGACAAAAATAAATAAAGAATGGCAAGGTAATGTAAAAGAGGTTAAAATTGGACTAAAGAAGTAAAAAAGGGTAACAAAATTGAGTTGGGTTTAATCGAACGTTATATTGAACCCATTGAATCTTCAATCATGACATACTCTCAATGATGTTCAATGATTCAAAAAGCAATGTCAACCACTTCCTTGAGGTAACTCCATGAGAGGGGAGATGTTTTGTTGTTCTTTTATTTCCATTTATTGATCTTTCGTCCTATCAGTTCATAGATCATCACGCTACAACTTTGCGACAATTGATGGTTTGTGAATCGATTCTACTCCTCCCTTGATCAGTTTCATGATAGGGAAAGGCAGAGAGGACAAACATCTCCTAGAAACACTTTGTTTTTGCTCTGTTTCTTTTCTGTGCCAGCAAGGCAGAACATCAAAATAGTGGTCGACTGACCACCCTTCCATCTGGCCGACCATATTCCAAGGCTGGCGGGCCACCCTATTTTATGCAAATAGTGTCTTTTTTGTGAAAAAATAGAGCAGAATCTGGGGCAGAAATAGAATAATTTTCTGACTACAAACAAAACAGTTTCTGGCAGCAAAACAAAGAGGTTTTCGGGCTTACATTCTCATTCATACATGTTAAATTAATGCTTTGATAGTAGTATGTTTAATTAACTAGATTCGTTTGAATTTGTAATAGCTAGTTAATTTTAGTTATTATAATAGCTAGTTAAATTAGTTAATTTGGCGTTGTAATAATTAGTTTAGCATTCAGACATTTGGACCCTCCCCGTGTGAGGGCAAACTTATAATATTGTGTATGTCTTCCAACCCCCATTCTTTCTACTTTTTATTTACTTGCTTACGATGGTTGCATGTTGCATTTATGTTTTGGTTTCATATCATTACCATGTGTAAATATCCATTTTTGCATACATCAAGCTCGATTCATCATTCTAACATTGTTGTCGTTTCTTACTTACTTGAATATGTGCGCTATCACATGCTTTGAGTTGAGCCATGTGTCATGTTAATAAACCGAACCTAGTAGTTACATTTTGTATGTATTACATTAGTCACTTACATATTAGAGCATGCATTTTTTTCTAAATAGTTTCTTCTATTTTGGCTTGCCTCGATTGAGTACTAGGTGAGCATTTTCACTTTAGCATATTGCATGTGTGTCCATGTTGCCATATCAAGCATGTTTACCATGAGGCTAAGTGCTTATTTGATATATCTCTTAAATGCCTGTGGATGAAGGCTAATTTACTTAAATTGGGACGATTCGATTAATGTACATATAAGCCCACTTTTTCAAGTGGCACATATTCAAAACACTTTTCAAACAAACATAAAATCAAAGCATTCCAAAGTGAAAAAAATAGTCTATACTTGTATACCTCACATAATAAAGTTAGCATAATAAACCGAAACAAGAGCATATAATGTACATAAAACAAACATCTCGGGTGAGTGGGGTGCTCAATTCATGACCTTCCCCTCTCATACCTAAGTTCCCAAGCCGAGACACTTTGGTGATGATAGATAAGTGACCTTTGGCACGAGTCATGGATTTCCTAAATTTTTCAAAAATATTTAGGTAGCGACTCTGAAATCTGGCAATGCAGTCCATTTTCGGTATCTCCGATGATAAATGGATTTTCTAAAGATTTGTCAGATTTTGACTCATTTGTGTTCTTTCTATTTCACATTGCACTTGTGAAACCAGATTTAGAATCACGAGAGTCCAAATTGTAGAACTATCGTATTCGAGTAGACTAAATCCCTCCAAGAGTCGAAAAGCAAGCCACAAATGTTGTGATACCGTTTGTTTGAATAGTAATACACTAGATCACTCCAAAGCTAAGATAGGGACACCTTAACCTCTCATAGGGGTGTTTTGAATGCTTTTGTGCAAAATGTGAAAACTCTGGAAATGTGTGATGTAATCCTAGGAGAGTCTTAATCTTGAGGCGATTCTTTTCAAACTTTAGGGTCATATTAGAATTAGAATTTAGGTCAAAATCCAGGGGTTTGTGTTTGATATGAGTGACTTTTTAGAAAGACCAGAACCAGGGCCAAAAATTGTATCTCGCTTTGTTTTGACCAACATACCCAATGTCCCCATCTGATAGGGCATTTGTTTTTAATGCTAGGTTTGTCTAAACCAAAGAAGGAGCAGTACCCAACTCAGCAAAGGACAAGCCCAACCCAACCCGGAAAGCCTTAACCCATCACAATCCATCCAATCCCAAGAAAAACTCACTTAGTAAAGGTCCAGTCCATCTGATCCCCAAAGGCCAACTCAGAAAAGATCCATCCAATGCCAAAAGACCCATTCTTAAAATAATAAAAAAAAACCAATCCAGTCGAACCCATTGTAGACAGCCCAAACTCGCTCCGCGAGCCCCCCTTTCAGAGAGGGCACGAATTGTGTTCTAGCTACTACAGTTCGGACTCCTATCACGGTTCTAAATCTAATCTCACAAAGTGCAATGTAAGACTGATAAATCACCAAAGAGTCCAAATTCGACAAATCATTTTGGAAAATCGATTTTAATCAAAAGCGCCAAACATTGGTGCTTTGCGGTTGAGTCGCCACCTAAATATTTCATTTTGAAAAATTTAGGAAACCACGACTCATGCCTAAGGCCACATGTCGTTATCACCAAAGTTGCCTCGGCTCGGGAACTTGGATGCGAGAGGAAGGTCTTGAAATGAGCACTCACTTCGATCAAAGGATCGGCCTCTACTAACATGATATGTTGTTTTTGAAAATACATGTGTTCTTATTAGGTTATTAATCTAGAATTACTATGTGATGCATACGACATACAAGTATAGACCAAATCGCTTAAGTTGGAACAAAACATCTCATGTTTGTTTTTGAAAATGGTTTGAAGTTGCTACTACTTAAGTAGGCTAAAATCTTGGATTTGCCACCCTCAAGTGGGCTTAAAACATGATGATTTGCCACTTCAAGTGGGCTTAAAACTCACATTTTGATGAATTGTGCCAATTCAAGTAATGAAGCCTTCATCCATAGGCATTCATGCGATTAATCACTTAAACACATAGCCTCATGGCAAACATGCTATCATGGCGATCACTTACACACATGTAAGGTTGCTAAAGCATAAACACTTACAGTGTACTCCGAGCCAAAACATAAGCTAGTTAGTAATCAATGCATGATCCTAGTTTTGTTAAGTGCCTAATGCAACACATGCAAAATGCAACTAAATGGGCTCGACTATCTAAGATGTCATATGAATCGACGATTCGATACATGTATTCAAATAGGTATTGAAATACAATGCGGTTTGTATGATCTTGTAGAGCCAGGACATGCAAGACAAATGAATGATGCACGCATGCAAGCATAAAGTATGCTAATCGAAACATGCCCTAAACCTAACCATCAAAAGCTGATAAGTAAAAAGGAGAAAGAATTGGGGGTTGGAAGACATGCACATACGCACGCACCCTTATTACAACAATACGCCATCTCGCAGGAGGGTCCAAATGAAATGAAAGCTAACTACCTATGCTAATTAAGCTAACTAGTACGAATTACTACATAGATCTATTAGCTAAGCACATTAACTAATTAAGTACAGAACCAATGAATTAACTAGCTAAGCAAAGTTAAAAGGCCTCGACGGCCAGGAATGCATGCATGCTCGGTCGTGTCCTCCCGGAAATCCACCGCCTTGCCTCAAGATGCCTCTTTTTGCACACCTTAGACCTATGAAAATTGTGCCAACTTCCAGGTTGATTCTGACCCATCTTAGGAACATGCTGAGGGATGATCGGCTAGAGATGGTGGCCATCGGCCAAAGATGGTGGCCATCGACCAGTAATGATGGCCGGTCGGCAGGCTTTCATGGCCGGTCGGCTGCTTTGGTGGCCAGTCGGCAACTAATTCCCTGAATTTCCTCCTTTTGCTGCAGCAGAGCACAAACAGAAGCATGGCAGTGTATTTGCAAGGAAATGTGTGTACCACCACCCTTCTTATCATATCTCAAGCTCAAAGGAGTATGGTACTCGACTCTCGGACCACCAACCAAGCATCACAATGCGATGGCGATAAGCCAAGTTTGTACAAGTTGATGAATGCACAAATAGACTCGATGAGCCTCCACCCTATCATGCACAATCAAGGGTGTGGCGACTAAGAAATGAGGCACGTTTCATTACTTTAAGTATGAAACGTCTCTCATTCTTGTGTTTAGATTAACATCAATCCAAACACATGTAATGCAACACAAACATGTTATCTTGGCATGTTTTACTTTGATTCATTTTGTTTACTCATTTTAGATTACCGATAAGTCCTTTAACGGTTTGTCCAAATGTGATTGTCCTCTAATGGGAAAGATGGTCCAAACCACAAGTACCTTAAGCATGGAAGAAGCCTCATGCTTTTGGTTAGTAGAAGCCCTCAAGAGAAGGCTAAAACCATTACGCATGAGAGCCTCAATTCCATGCTCAAGCCAACAAGGGGCTCAAGACCACTTTCAAAACAAATGAAGGAGTAAACAATGGAGTGCAATGGCATGTATTTTAGCACTGAAATGAGATGCTAAAGACCTTGAAATCATGCAAACAAACCATGGAATGCATGCTAAGGGCCAAGAGCATTGAAGCTAGCAAAGAGCATAACACAAGGGGCATGCAATATCAAGCTTAAACAACCAAACCAGCCCAAAACAGAGTTATGCCATGCTGAAATAAGGCCAAAAATAAGCTGAGAACAAGCCAACATATGCTAGAAAAACATGCTCAATAATTAGGCCAACAAGACAAGCAAGCAAGACAAGAGGAGAGGGGACCACCCTCTCCTATTTGGGACCTCAAAACAAGTTTTCTCCCACTGAAATTCCTCTGGAATTGAGTGGTTTTAAGGCCAAAAAGAAGTTTGAAAAGCTTAAAAGATAGCTCAAAAGGCCTTACAAGCCAAGGAGCAAAAAGGAGGAAACACCCCCTAGCAAAACAAGGCTTAAACCATCATTCTAGAACCTCAAAATCAGAGTTTTTTATAGTTCAAAACCAACCTCAAAATAGTCCAAAATAATGGAAAAATGAGGGTAAAGCAAATGTGCAAAAACATGCTTGAAAGGGGGAAAAGCTTACCCTTGAAGCACCTTGAAGCACAGCAGCAAAACCAGCCAAAATCTGTGCCAAAATTAGTCTTTTGGAGCTCAAGCAAAGTCCCAAGCTACCTCAGCCCAAACAAGATCAACTTTGGTTAAGGGTCTCTTTGCAAAAGTGTAGGAAATTCTCACTTCTAAGCCTAAAACAAGAGGAGAAAGAGAGAATTCTAGAGGGGAGAATTTGCTCACAAATCTTCTAGAGAGAGGATTCTAGAGTGAGAAGCTCCCAAATTTTCTCACCCTTCAATATGTTCTAACCTTGCAAAATATGAGATATAGCCTCCATAGATAGCAAAAGCAAGAGCTTTGGTCGAAAATATCTGAATTGGGACAGGTGGAGCTCGTGTGGAACAGCTGGAGGGAAAAGATCTGCAAATTCTGATTTTTCTGGACATTTGTGGCTGACCGGCCATCTTTTTGGCCGACCTGCTACTTTGTTGCCTGATCGGCCACTTCTGTGGCCGACTGCAAATTCTGCTCTGCAGGTCCGACTTCAAATGGGCATAACTCCTTCATCTAGACTCCTTTACAGGCCATTCTTACGTCTAAAATGAAGCCCCGGAAGTAAGATTTCCAATGGTGGCAGCCTCACCTCAAAATTCCAAGTGTGCTAAGAGATATCCCTCTTTTAGTGAAGAGTGCTCATTTCCAGCTCAATCGGATTCTTTGCTGCCTAACTTCAACCAACCATATCTCCCCCATCCGGACTCGGCTTTAGGAGATTCTTGAGTGTAAAATGAAGCCCCGGAAGTCTTCTTTCCAACGGTGGTGGACTCATAGCTGAAATCCAAGTATACAAGGGGATAGGCCCAATTTAGCGAGGACTACTCGTCTCTCTCTTAACGATTCATGCCCAACTTCTTCCTCAACTAGGTTTCTTCGCTCCACTCCTCTTTTCTTCAACACCAAACCCCTAAACAAGATGTTTTGAAAGATTTTTCAAAGATTTCATCTCTTTTTTCTTCATTTCCACTTTGTCCTTGCTCGGTTTACCGAAAAGCGCAACATTTAACAAAATGCGAGCGTCGGAACATCGTAAGAACTTTTTCAAAAGTGTTTTGAAAGAGAGGATTCTAAGATCTAAAATAT
Source organism: Camellia lanceoleosa (assembly GCA_025200525.1). NCBI lineage: Eukaryota > Viridiplantae > Streptophyta > Magnoliopsida > Ericales > Theaceae > Camellia > Camellia lanceoleosa. The sequence continues at coordinate 57,104,096 of CM045765.1, forward strand.
TTTGGTCCAAGAATGGGGTGTGAGATTAGGATTTGACTCTCCTTGCTAAAGAAATCGACCATTTGGCACTGCACAACTTTCACCACCAAGTAAACCATCAGTAGCGCCCAAGTCTTACGGGCGGTCAAAAATGGGGTGTCTACACCCCGTATAGACTAAGCCAGTTCAGATACATCAAATATAACCAGGTCAAAATCCTTGTTAGTCAACACTGAGCTTACACCCATCCATTTCCTTGGTTGCAAACTCAACAAACCGTGATATTTCGAGTCCAAAAGAAGATGTCGCCATGATAACAGCCCTAAACCAAGGAATTGCCATGCAAGATGAAACCATTGCTAAAATACAATGCCCATCTGGGACATCTACTACACATCCAGTCCTAGGCCCCCAACCGAACTTTGACCCATCTCCGCCAGTTAAAGATTTGCAAGGACGGTTCCTCGAGAAAGGTTGGCTCAAACTCGAGTTTTAGACTCTTAGTGCAGCCTAATGAGGTGCTTTCCTATTGATATTAATGATCTCGACTGACCTTGTTAAAATTGCTAACCTTGAGAAGCAATTCAAAAGGCTGAGGAATTATCTCAATTCCCAACATTGAGGATGGGTACCTGAAATTGTAGTAAGGCTCCCGGATAAATTCAAAATGCCACTCATTGACCGTTTTGACAGATGCGGAGATCTATGGTACATATCTGCTCTTCCTAGATATCTGAGTCTAACTAAACCTCGAAACTCTCTTTGTATGGAAAAACCTTGTTGGGTATAGCGACCACTTGATACGCCAAGTTAGAGGATAAAATAAAGCGAATGGAAAGATTTGGGTGAGGCATTTGTTAATCGATATTCGTACAACACCCAAATCGAAATGACCACCCAAGAGCTTGAAGCAACCCACGAGAATCCTAAAGAACCTTTTGTGGAATTTGTTACAAGGTAGAGAGCAAAGGCCGCAAATGACAAATCAACCTTACGAGAGGGACCAAATGCGGATAGTGGTATAGAACCTTGAGCACGATATGTTACAAAAGTTAATAGTCGTTCCTTTGTTCACTTTAAAAATTTGAATGAATTAGGGATTGATTGAGAGTTCATTTAACAAAGGGAATATTCCTAGAACAAAGCGAACCAACAAGGAGAGTGTTTTCCATGATACCAATGCTAAGCTGTGGCGTTATTCCCAAACCCTTGAAATTAATACCGTCACCATTGATTCCAAGATTGCGACCCTTTGCCAATACTAACCCACAAACAACCAGCCCAACCCGAGCTCGGTAGAACTTTCACCCTCCCATATGAGCCTAACTAGTGCACTAAAGTCTGATGGAAAGAGGGTATTTCAAACCCTTGATCCCCAACCTCTTCCTAACCCACTCCCTGCTAGACATAACCCCACCAAATACTGTGCGTACCATTAGTAGCGCGGTCATGGTACCGATCATTGCTACCGCCTTCGTCATGAGGTTTAGAATCTCATCAACAGCCAGACGATAACTCTAGCTCAAGAACCCAATGTTTCCACCTACCCACTTCCCGTCCACGACCAAGTACCTTCTCTTCATCTTAACTTCATCCATACACTATCTCCTACCTTCGATCGCAGTATATTTATCACCCCGGCCCATTTACCCAAGCTTGAGGTGTTCATTCCAGAAAGTACGGACTTATGCATGATGGATGCACTTGAATCCCAATCATCTCAAATTCCAAAACTTAACAATAGCCCAACTCCAGTCCAACCTACGCCAAAGAGTCCAACATGACCTATTCATCAAGACCAAATTGGGTCAAATACACTGCGAGCACCAATGGTTGAACCTGTTACTCCTGGGTTGTTGAGCATGATTGAAGATTTAACCTTTGGGGTCTTGGTTTCATCATCGACCACATCATATGCCAAAAGGTTCACGTCAAAAAGCTCCTCAATCTTGGGGCGAGCTACAATTGGAAAGGGCCAACCCGAAGCTATCTCAAGTCTGGATGATGACATATCAACAACAAATGGGCCTCGCTTCGATATAGCCACCCAATCCCTTTGCCAAGTTAAAGCAAGTAGCAAGAACAAGGCCGGGACAAGTATTGATCCCTATGCACATCTTTGGTGGGCTATTGATACTTTGAAGGTCAAAAGGTTTTTAAGCAACAAGTGCTCGTAGTTGTTGCAAAGATTGTGGATAACACTTTTATTGCTCATGTTGAGAGCATGTTGAATCAGGGGCCAAACAATGAAAAGGGATGCTTAATCAGAAGCACCCATCCTGCTTCCAGTCCCAAGCTTATGAATACCGACCAACACACCTTAACCCATTTGCCAATATTTCTAACCTTGATGCTTCCTCTTTCCAAAAATGATCTTCGCCCATCCCCATATGAGCCCAATTTGTGCATTGAAAGCTGCGATAGAAAAAGGTATCTTAAGCTGCTCTATCCTCGACCTCTCCCACCTAGACATGACCCTACCCAATATTGCACATTCCATCGTGAGTATGGTCACTACACTAACCTTTGCTTTTGCCTTGCCATGAAATTCAAGACTTGATTGACAAATAAGGTCATCACCCACACGAAAATCCCAAAGCTTTCAATAAACCTCTCCCTGACCGCAATAGATTTCCACCCCATGACATAAATCCCATCCATGGCTTGCCAACAACCAACCTTGACCCTAGCCAGCACCTTATACCCACCAACAAGCCCAAACCCATTGTGTTCATTCCTGAATCTTCCAATCTTTACCTCCTTAAAAGTTTTGAGAAAGAAAAGCAAAAGGAACAAATTCTTTGGAGAGGTGGAAATTTTACTCAATCTTGAGCTTGATAATGTTGAAATAAAGAAGTGGGCTCCCTTAACTGATGCCAGCAATGATGGTTGGAATGATGAACCTCAGTCTCAGCTAGGGAAATTGTCGAAAGCATGTGAAAAAGGACCTTCTGAACTAGGGGCATGGTGTGAAAAAGAAATTGTTTTGGTCAAGGAGATGTGTGGGGACGACCGAGGTAATGGTGAGGCTCAACCTATGAGACTCAGTTTGAAAGCCTGAAATTAGTCCTACAAGGTGTGAATGTTAGTATTGTTGAATTGAAGGCGGGTTTGGACCCTCACGTGGGTTACTTGAAGTTGTTTTTGAAATCTACAGGTGGACTTGGAGAGTAAAAACCCTTTTGCCTCAAGGATGCTGTTTTCATTTTGAGTCGTGTCCTGTAAATAATTGAGTTGTGAGTTTTATTTTCGTTGTCTTTTCTTGTGTTGTTGCGTAAGTTGAGTCTCTTCCTTTGAGGCACTCTCGTGTACCCTTAGGTCTTCGTTTTGTTGTTTTAATAATAAGAAAACGAGAGCCAAGTTTTTGATCATTTTATTGTGCCTCTTAATTTATGTGTGACCTTTTGAAAATGGAAAAACTTCAAAAACTTTTTATGAGACTCCATTAATAAACTTGGTATGAAAAGGATCCCCAAATGGTTTGAGTGGATTCTAAACTATCGGTATAAAGTCCTTCATGATTTCAAAATTTCAAGTTGTTTCTTTTTGTAAACTTGCGAAGATAGATTTGTGTGGCATTCTACACTGTCCTGAGAATTCTCTTCGTTGTTAGGTGATCATTTTCACAAGCATAAGGCGGCTTTCCGGCCTCATAATCATATAATTTCTCCCTCTGGTGTTTTCATTACTTCAAAAGAAAAAAAGAAAAGAAAATAAACGAAACCAAAAGAGAAACAAGAAAAGACAAAAGAAGAAAAAAAACAAAAAACAAAACAAAAAGAAAAAAGAAAAAGGAAAAGAAAAAGAGAAAAGAAAAGAAAAAACGAAAAAAGAACAAGTCAACCGCCAAGCCAGGGGTATTCATTGGAATGAAATCCAAGCAAGCTGTGAGGAAGGGAACTTTTATGCAATTTGGAGAAGCCAATATGAGGAGATACCACATCACGAGAAGAACCAACTTTGAAAAATAGAGCAAAAGAAAGGAAGAAAGCATGCATAAAAAAAGGAGAACCGAACTCAAATCAAGGTGAAGCCAATATTAGGGCAAGGATAACTATTGATCAAATTCACCACAAATATTGTAACACTATCCTTAAGAGGCTCTCTAGGCCAAAAATCGGAAAAAGCGACCTAGGCAAAAGTTAGAGCATGAAAAATGAGAAATGAAACAAATATTGCTTGCATGGTGAAAACCAGGAAGAACGACTTTGGCTAAAGCTAAAGTGCAAAAGGAGATTGTCAACACCTGAGTGAACCTCAACCATGAACTCCATTGACCATTCATGGGATACGTAGGCAACTTCATCCTGAAGTTCGGTCTCAACTATTCATCTCATCCATCTCAACTCAATTATCTTGCCTAATTCACACGATCAGTTTCGCATCAATCCATGAGCTACATCGACTACTGTGCATATCACATACTTGGGTTGGGTAAGGAAGAACTAGCTTGAATCAACAAGTGGAGCAATTTTCAATACTCAAACTTATCAGTAGAATCTCTAACTTGAACAAAAAAATGAATCAAAACTCAGGTTTTGCGAAATTGAGTGCTAATAGGAACATAAGTAATACTAGAGGCACTATAAATGATCGGTTACCTTGAGTCTTTTTCTACTTTTGGTTCAGTTGTGAGTTCTGTTGTGTCATGTCTGGTGTTTGTCTCAATCTGCGCTATTCATCGAGTCACCATAACGTGTCTGTCGCTCAAAAACGCTCTTCATCGAGTCATCATAGTGTGTCTGTCGCTCAAAAGTGCTCTTCATCAAGTCACCATAGTTCAACAGAGTGGCATCACCAAAATTCCATACATGAATGTTCACTCCAAACTCAAAAACAAGTCCATGTGTGGAATTCATAAACAATTTGAAGTACCCATACAAGGGCATCAAGTCCATGATCATTGCAAAGTGTATGTGAGAATTAAGTCACTACTTTGGAGGGACTAGGGTAAGTTGAAGGAAGCATGAGTTTGATTGGTTGGCGGTTGTTCGAGTTTGATGATCCCCATCACATGATTACATAGTGTTTTAAAAGGTGGCCAATGATTGGACACTAGGGGAAATTTTTCAGTACATCTGATTAGGTCATCAATTGAACAAGGGGCATGAACCCGACCTTTCCCTCAGTCGCTCAAAGCCTTTTATTGGGCACCTTTACCTGGATTAGGGTAGGCTCACCCCTATGATGATTCTGACATGATTCTACTTTTGAAAGTTGTCTCCGACCATTTTCAAAACTTTCTTGGGATTGACATCTTCCCTCTGATTAATACATATGCTTTGGATTGTGCATGCATGCTCATACACTCTGGTTGATTTGAACTGCATGATTGTTTCCACTTGCTCTTGACTTTGTTCTGTACTTGTAATAGTAGAGTTTCATTGAGTTGCCTCCTTTGGTGTTTTTCAGTTACATTTCAAATAAGTTGTGGCAAGTTGTCCTACACTCATTTCATAAGGTACATGATGCACTACTCTATATACTACTCATTTCACTCTACATGACATACACAGCACTATCTTGTGCACCTGCATCGCACTATCTTGTCCACCCACACAACACTGACTTGTGCACCTACATAGCACTATCTTGTGCATCCACATAGCACTATTTTGTGCATTCACCTACACAGCACTATCTTGTGCACCCGCATAGCACTGTCTTGTGCACTCACTAGGTCTAGGAGACCTTAAATCCTCTAAAGGCACAATTCCTTTGATGCTTGTCATGCCCGAACGACTTTAGTTGGTTTGGTATATTTGTCTAAGCTGTGTTTATAGTAGGGTGTTCTGATTGGTTCTCTGTGGTTTGGATGACGAGTTGGACCCTGATGGGTAAGTGCGAGTTGGGAAAAAAATGGAACCGCGTCCGCATGGTCGCGAAAGTTGTGGATCGAATGGGTGGGTCGTGTAGTTATGTGGGCAATTTGTGAATTAGACTCTTTTTTTTTTTTTTCTTTTTGAAATTTTACTTTTGTGCTTCAACTGCAACTGGAGGTTCTGTATAGGACAAAAATTAGACTTTATTATTATTATTCAACCTATTCAAACACACCCTTATTTTTTGTGATTTACAAATAATTTTATTATTATTATTATTCAACCTAGCTTTATCACATACAACAATGAAAACATTTTCTTTTATTAAATAAACAAAGCAAAATGTTACAAGCCCACAACAAATCTGTAAACCCACACCACAACACAACCAAAAGTATTTTCTTTTATTAAATAAACAAAGTAAAAAGTTACAAACCCACAACATAACACAATCAAAAGCAAAACGTCTACAAACCCATAACACAACCAGCAAAGCAAACCATAAATAAATGAAAGAGGAGGATTCTAGATCTGGTACCTTCGTCACTTCATGCAATGAAATTTTTTTTTTTTTTTTTTTTTTGGCAGTAGATCTTCTAGATTTGGCAGGGAGAAGAGAAGGGGATGGAGAGACGACGGTGATGGAGTAAGGTTGATCTGTGAGAGATAGCGATGACGATAAAGTAGAGGAGAGAGATAGCGGCGGGAGGAGATGAAAGAGGCGGCGAGCAAGGGTGAGAGATGATTGTGGTGATGGTGATGGGCAGGAGGAAAAGAGAGGTAAGCGAGATGAGAGAGGAGAGAGAGGCAGAGAGCAGAGATAGAAAGCTCGATGAGAGAAATAAATGAAGCGACTAGGTAGAAAGAGAAAGGAGGACCAAAAAATGAATTCAACATGTGAGAGAGTTTCTTTTTTTATTTCAAAACATAATCTGTGGACGGGTTGCGGATTTTCACGGGTAGGGTCGGGTATGACCCGAACCCAATTTTGTATGAAAAAATAGACCCGTACCCACCCTATTTATGCATGCAGTAGGGTCGGTTTAGGCGGGTTGTCTTGGTCGATAAACCGTTCCCACCTAGTTTGTAGTGAGTTCCTTAGAGACCAAGCGAGGCGGTGGAAACTAGAGTTGAATCTGTGAGGCCTAGAAACCAAAGGTTAAATTTACGAGACTAGAGTCTGGTTTGAATACCCAGGGGTGTATCCTCGGTTTGAAATCTATATGGCAGCCCCATAGGTTGAGGTAGTTTGTACACATCTCAATTCTGGATACTGAATCAACCTAATCTGTCACCCTGTTAGAGAATAGGGAAAGTTGCAAACATAGCTAGGGAGAAATGTAGTACCCGTGGTTTGGAAGTGCAAGATGAAGGAAAAAGTCTTAAAACCAAGAAAAAGAGAAAAATCCCCAGTAGCATAAGGTGAGACATCACCAACTATCCCTGTAAGGTGCTTTCTAAGGCACCACTTCCTACCTGCTACATCATATCTATTATCATCTATTACATTGCATATAACATCTATCGTATGCATCTACTACATTGTTCATTACATCCATTACATCATACCATTTTATTACCTACATCCCTTTCGTGTTAAGCTTAGTTTGGCATATGTTTATACCTTTTCTGCGTTAAAGCATAGCTCTGCATGTGTACACGCCTTTTTTGTGTTAGACGTAGTTTGGTTTGTGTCCATGCTTTTTCTAGGTAAAACATAGTTCGGCCTGCGCCCCTATCCATTTCTCTATCTATTTGTATTCATTGCATCGTACTTTGTCTTGTTGCATTCAGCATAATCTTTCCCTAGCAGATCATTCCTCATTTATAGCATACCACCCAATTACTTGTACTCTTTCTCTTTCTACGAAAAAGCACAGCTCTACATGTGCGCGCGCCCATTCTACAAGAATTGTGGTCTGAGGGTTACGGCACCTTTTACGTGTTAGCGTAGTTTGATTTGCATTTCCTCCTTTATCATATTTGTGTAGAAAGCACTGCTCGTGGTTTGATTATTTCGTTACATTATATATCATTTGTATCCTGCCTCTGAATTACGCTGGTTTAATTCTTTGCAAAGGGATACATAGGCAACTTTCGAGTTCAACCAACTGCATCTGCATTTTGTTTGTTTGCCCAAGTCTTACGGTCTTGTCAAAATGGGTCATCTTCGAGCTTTGACATTCACTCATGTCATTTCATGACTACGAGCTCTGTTAAAGATGGGCAACTACAGACACCCTATTTTTGACTACCCGTAAGACTTAGGCTCTTTATCTCAAACACTCGATGATAAAAGTTATGCTTTGTTGACGGTTTGAATTCTCAGTGAAGGAATCCAAATTCGAGCTCTAAAACCCTAACCCTTTATGCTAAAAAATGTTTTAGACCTCAATAACCTCTTTTAGGGAACATCGTGCCAACCTACATTGAACCCATAATAGGGAGTCAAGGAAGCCACATTAGGACCCAGCTGTGCCTCATTGGGGCAGGTTGTAGCTATTTGGACCCTAAGATGCTGTTGGGCTGACAGAGCGAGTCTAGGCGAGAATCGCCGGTTGTCCTTTACGAAGATATTTATGACCTATTTGCCTCAAATTCTATAAATATGAGGCCTAACCTCTATTTTGAGGGTTAGAAAATTTTCAGACACCCTAAAAGGCATTCGAGAGCTCCTCATTCCATTGCAAGGCATCCTTTGTTCTTGTGTCACCTTTGAGTTATACTTACACATTAGATATACCATTAGAGCTTGGACTTTGAGCTTTTGTTGAGACTTTGGCACCATAATTCAAAAGCTTGAGAGTGCTTTGGGTCAAGTTTGGTTTGCAACAATACATCCTCTTTAAAGAGGTATAACTCTTACCATCTCTTTCATTTGTTTATACTAATCATTTTCTTCATTTTCTTTGAGTTTGTGCCTTTGTTGGAAGCTACTTTCAAGAAATGAAATATGTGATTTAATTCAAAAAAGGTGGAGGGGTTAGCCATCCTGTAGCTCGACTTTTTCACGCCCCCCTTTTGGAGAGCTCGAATTGGTCCTACAGTTCGGACTCCTGTCATGGTTCTGAATCTAATCTCACAAAGTGCAATGTGAAATTGATAAACACCAAAGAATCCAATCAGGCAAATCATTTTGGAAAATCAATTTTGAATCAAATAATGCCAAAACTAGGCTGCTTTGCCAGATTACAGAGTCGCCACCTAAATATTTTATTTTTGGGAAATTTAAGAAACCCTGACTCGTGCCAAAGGCCACGTGTCCGTCATCACCAAAGTTGCCTCAGCTCGGGAAATTGGGTACGAGAGGGGAAGGTCCTGAAATGAGCACCCCCGCTGCCCATACTGCTAATGTCCAAGAGACTCACCTAAAGATGTTGTTTGATAAACCTCACGTGTTCTTATTCCGGGTATTAGCTAACTTTACTATGTGATGCACAAAGCAAGTATAGACTATGTCGCAAGACTTGGAGCAATTCGACTCATGTTTGCTTTCAAAAATGGTTTGAACTTGCCACCCTCAAGTGGGCTAAAAGCAGATTTGCCACCTCAAGTGGGATTAAATCATGATTTCGCCACTTCACAGAGTGGGCTTAAAACTTACATTTGTTGAATCGTTCCAATTCAAGCAACAAGCCTTCATCCATAGGCATTCATGCAGTTTTAGCAAGTAAGCACATAGCCTCATGGCAAGCATGCGAGACATGGCAATATAGCAATCACACTCATGCAAGTATGCTAAAGCATAAAAACTTACTGAGTACTCCAAGCCAAAAATAAAACTAGTTAGAAACAATGCATGACCCTAACTATACAAGATGCCTAACGCAACACATGTAATATGCAATTAATAGGCTTGGTTACTTATATGGCATATGATACAATTTGATAGCATGCTGTGAAACACGTATTCAAATAAGTATTGAAAATGCGGTTTGAATGATGCGTCGAGCCTCGATTGCATGCAAGACAAATGAATGGATGCAAACATACAAGCATAAGGTATGCTAATCAAAACATGTCCCTAATCTAACCATCAAAAGCGAATAAATAAAAGAGAGAAAGATGCGGGGTTGGAAGACATGTACACACGCATGCACACTTATTACAACATTGAGCCCTCGCGCAGGAGGGTCTAAATGAATAAGCTAACTAGCTACATTAATTAGGCTAAGCTATTCAACTAATCTAATTAAACTAATTAGACTAATTATTACAAATCAAATGAATAACTAGTAAACTAATTACTAACTATTACAACACTTTAACTAATTAACAACTAATTAATTAAAACAAATTCATGCTAACTAATTATGCAAAGCATTAAACTACACTATCACAACTCTGCTTCGGGAAGTGGAAGATGCATGCGCTCGGTTTTCGCCTCGAAAAGCCCTCCGATTTACTCTTGAGAGGCTCTGTTTGCAGGGTTAACCATACACCAAAATCTTTTTGCTCCACTTTACCAATTCAACGCTGAGGATTGCCCCAGTGGCCTGTCGGCCATGGTTGATTGTTGCCGGCCCCTTGCCAGCCAAAAATGTGCCTTGCCGGCCAAGAATAAGGCCTCATCAACCACTGGTGTTTTGAATCACCACACTGCCACAGAGCACAAATAGAGGAAAATTGGGGGTTTTCCAAGGGTATGTTTATACTGTGCCTTTCCTTATCATCTCAAAACATCAAAGGAGTGGCATTCTTGGATCCAAAACCACCAACCAAGCAATTTCATTGCATGATGGCCAAAGATCCAAGGAGTACAATTTCAATAAATGCACCAAACAAGACTCAAGGCCATCACCTTATCATATGTGATCAAGGGCAATAGAGACCAAGGAGATTGGCTCATTTTATCACTTTGAGTATGAAATGCTCCAATCTTCCTTGTGTTCAATATAACGTCCGATTGAACACATACAATGCATTACAATATGCTTATCTTTCTCAAGTTTTACTTGTCAAATTTTGTTTACACATTTTAAGTTACCAAACCATTCTTTAGTCAATTTGTCCAAGGTGAGTGTCCTCTAATGAGAGAGGGTCAACCAAGGGATGATTTAAGGCATGAGAGAGATCATCTTTGTTGGTTAGTAGAAACCCTCAAAAGAGGATTAAAACCATTAAGCACAAATCTCAATCTCAAGCTTAAACACAACTCTAAGGTTAACCAACCCTCAAAGCAAATGAAAAAAGTGATGAAATGAGAGAGGTTGCAAAGATTGTATGCTCTAAAATTACATGCAAAATGACACTACAACATGTAAACAACTCATGCAAATCATGTTTAAAAGCCAAAAACACCAAACTAGTGAAGATGACTACACAATAGGCATGCAATAAAGCTCCAAAAGTGCAAACACTCCAAAATAGTCCTAAGACAATCTAAGAGGAGTCCTAAAACATGCTTGAAGTAAGCTAAAAATAGCTAGAATAAGAGGCCAACACATAGCACAAACTAAACTATTAAGCACAATTGCATTACAAGCATACAAAGCAAACCTCAAGTAGCCAAACCAACTCAAAAGCAGAGCTAAAGCTAGTCAAAAAAGTAGCAAAAACATCTGAGATTAAGGTACAAAATGCTAGAAAATCATGCTCACATGTGAAGCAACCTAGGCATGGAAGCAAGACACATGGAGGGGAGGCTAACCCCTCCCATTTTGGATCTCAAAACAAAGTTTTTACCACTAAAAAAATCTGAGTTTTAGTGGTTAAAAGGCCAAAAGAGTTGGTTTGAAAGTGATGAAAAGATGGCACAAAAGCTTAACAAGCAAAGAGACAAGAAGAGTGGACCACCCCCAAACTCAAAATAGCCTCAAACCACCATTTTTTAAGCCTCAAAAACAGAGGTTCTTATAGTTGAAAACCAGGCCAAAAATAGTTTGCAAATGTGGGAAAACAAGTGTGCAAAACATGCTTAAAGAAGGTAAGTGTTATACCTTTGAAGCAAAGCACAACTTAGGCACAACTTAGGCACAAATCCAAGCTCAAACCTCCTTCTAGACCTCAAACAAGACTCCAAGAGACCTCAGCCCAAAGGTGGTCGAGTTTGAATAAGGGTTGATAGGTTAAAGTTTGACGTATGCAAGCTTCTAAGCACAAAAGCTCTAGAGAGAGAAATCTAAAGAGAGAGGATTATAGAGAGAGGCTCTCAAAATTCTTCCAACATTGAAATATGAGAGATAGGTCATCTATATATAGAAAACCATAAGCTTTAATAAAAATATCATCAAATGGATATGGAAACAATGGAGGTAAAATATATCTGAGAAGCGCCTTTTTGCATCAATGGCCGGCAAGGGATCATTGATGGCCGGCAAAGGTCCATTTCTGGCCAGAAAGGCACACTCTTGGATGGCACATGGCCGGCAAAGGCCATTCATGGCAAGCACATGGCCGGCAAAGCCCATCCATGGCCAGAAACTTCCACATCTGGTTGGCCAGAAAAATCTGCTTTTTGAGCCCAACTTCAAATGGGCATATCTCCTTCATCTGGACTCTTTTGCAAGTCATTCTAGAGTCTAAATTGAAACCCTAGAAGTCTTATTTCCAATGGTTGCAGCCTCACATCAAAATTCCAAGTGTGGAAGAAGATATGCCTGTTTGAGTGAAGACTGCTCAGTTTCGATCCTACCCGGATTCATGCCCAACTTCTCCTCAACTAGTTTTCTTCTCTCCTCTCCTCTTTTCTTCAACTCCAAACCCCTAAATAAAGTGTTTTGAATATTTTTTCAAATAGTTCACCTCTCTTCCATTTATTTCCACTTTGTCCTTGCTTGGTTTACCGAAAAACACAACATTTAACGAAATACGAGCCTCGGAACATCGTAGGAACTTTTTCCAAAAATATTTTGAAAGAGATGGTTTTAAGGTCTAAAAATCATTTTGTTCAAAATAGTTTTGGCCCAAAATGGGGTGTAAGGTTAGGATCTAGAACTCCTCTTGCCGAAGAAATCGAACATTTGCACTGCACAACTTTCATCACCAAGTAAACAATTAGTGGCGCCCAAGTCTTAAGGGTAGGCAAAAATGGGGTGTCTACACATCGCTCCTTAGGCTTTCTTGCCTAGCTTGTTCACCACCATTTTCTTTCACTTGTTCTACCCTTTTGAAGTGTTTTAAGTACTTTTTTTTTTTTTTTGGTTTTAGGGGCTGTTTAATTCGCTTAATTAGTTTATTCTTTGAATATCATGTTTGTAGTGTTATAAGTCCTCATGGATTTGGTTGTTTAGGCCTTAGACACCAATCCGTTTGAGTTTACAGTTTTATTTACCTAGTTTTCAGGCAAATAATCTCACTTTTGCAATAATCAACTTTGTATAATCATCTCTGCAACCTCCCTCTTTTCTTTGCTACTTTTGACTAAGAGTTGTATCCAACACGGGATTACCATTTAAAGTATAAGAAAGAGACCCCTCATGTGCTAAATGGTTTAATGGATTCATTACCAGGGCATTACATCTCTCTTATGTTGAGAACACTCCCTTGTCTGATACTCTTCTTAATCGTTGGTGCATTGTTTTTAAGGGACTAGTTTTTTAACTTAGAACCTTGGAAATATCAAAGAAAGGTTTCATTATAGCTTGTCATGAAGTTTGGATTTGAGGTCATTATCGCCTTTCTCGGGTTTGACTCTGAGTCCATTATCGCTCGGGAATAGGTTTGATTCCTTCTTTGTGATTTCCCCCATAGAAAAGGGCTTGAAAAGTTCATTTCTCGGGTTAAGCTATACTTGTTCATCTTTATTGCTTTTGGACTTAGTGGACGTAAATATCACTTTTGGACAAAATAGAATAAAAGATAAGAAATGGAGAGGTAAGATAAAATTAGCTTAAAAATTGGATTGAAACCAGCATAAAGAGCTAATAAAATTGGTTGGATTTGGTCGGACGTTATACCGAATCCGTCGCTTCTAGAGTCATCGTGTGTCTACCCCCTTTCTTGAAATCGACTTCATGATAGGAGGCGGAATCTTGTTAGTCTTTAGTTTTAGTAAATTCTTGTCTAGTTGCTCCTCAAATCATCACGCATAAGCAACTTGCGATACTTGATGCTTGAGACCGAATCTGCTCCTCCCTTGAACATCTCTATGATAGAGAAGGACAGAAAAGACAAACATGGCTTAGGAACACTATGTCTGCACTGTTTTCACCTCAGAGCAAAAAATAGTCTTCTACAAAAAAAAATAGGGCACGGCCAGGCTCAAAAGTTTGGTAAACATAACACTTTTGTTGAAGCAGAGCGATGGTTAAGGGTGAAACATAATAGTTTCGGAAGCCAGATAGAGCAATTTTTAGGGTTGTCTTAAATCGGTGCGTGTAGGGATCCTTGTTCATTCTTTGCATATTATTGTTGTAATATTATTTTTTAATAAATTAGATAGTATTCATTTGGATTTGTAATAAGTGGTTAATTCGAACACTTAGACATTCAAACCCTTCTGTGCGAGGGCAAATATGTAATAATTTATGTATGTCTTCCAACTACTATTTCTTTCTTCTTTTTATTTATACGCTTATAATGGTAGCATCATGTTTTATGTTCTCATATCATTGCCATGCTTAAAATTCATATTTACATGCATTAGGTTCAATTCATCATGCTAACCTTGTTGTCATTCCTACTTAATTGAATACGTGTGCAATCGCATGCCTTGAGTTGAGCCATATGCCATGATTCATAAACCAAACCTAGTAGTTACATTTTGTATGTGTTGCATTAGTCACTTGCATATTAGAGCATGCATTTTCTAACTATTTTCTTCTATTTTGGCTTGTCTCAGTTGAGTACTAGGTGAGCATTTCTTACTTTAGCATATTGCATGTATGTTTGTGTTGCCATATCAAGCATTTTACCCTGAGGCTAAGTGCTTATTTGATATATCTCTTGAATGCCTGTGGATGAAGGCTAATTTGCTTAAATTGGGATGATTTGATCAATGTACATATGAGCTCGCTTTTTTAAGTGGCACATATCCGAAAACACTTTTCAAACAAACATGAAATCAAAACATTCCAAAATGGTCGAAAAATAGTCTATACATGTGTGCTTCACATAGTAATGTTAGCATAATAATCGGAACATGAGCATATATTGTACATAAAAATCACAACATGATTTGTAGAGGCCAATCTTTATTCGAATTGAATGTGGTGCTCAAGTCATGACCTTCCCTCACATACCTAAGTTCCGTAGAGACACTTTGGTGATGATGAACAAGTGGTCATTGACATGAGACACAAGTTTCCTAAATCTCCAAAAAATATTTAGGTGGCGACTCTAAAATATGGCAATGCAGTCCATTTTCGGTATTTCCGATGATAAATAGATTTTCTAAAGATTGGTCAGATTTGGACTCATTTGTGTTTATCTATTTCACATTGCACTTGTGAAATCAGATTTAGAATCACGAGAGTCCAAACTGTAGGGCTAATCATATCCGAGGAGACTAAACCCTCCAAGGAGCACAAAAAGCAAGCCCTGATAAGGCGAGGATGGAATGCAACGGAATGCCTTGGGAAATTATTAAATCCCCACCTCGTAAGGAGCAAGTATGAATTGAATATAAACCTCCATGCCTCGTATGACATGATCATGGAACAGAACGGCTCTGGAAAATTAATAAACCTTCACCTCGGAAGGCATGAGGATGGAACAAAGCGGAACGGCCCAAAAAAATTAATAAACCTCCATCTCGTAAGGAGCAAGGATAGAACAGAATAGGCTGGAATCTGATAAACCCTACCTCGTAAAGAATGGAATGGAACACTTTGGCATCATAATTGGCATCATGTTAACCACACTATAGTGTGAATTATTGCTTGGGACTGGTTTTTCTTAAAAAGTTTACAAGACTGGCAATTTGGCAAAACCTAGAATAGAACAAAAGAGAACTTGGTAGAGGCTTTGGCGCGGCAAGGTAAGTAAGGTAGGTATCGTTCGCTCTCCTTTCCTTTCAAAAAATTGCATGCTTAGATGAATGATCAGGAAAAATGATGAAGATGGAAAGTGGATTGGCATGAGAAATCAGCTCTTGATTACTTTATTCATGGCACCCTCTAGGCACACCCAAGGCACAGGTATATTTTCAACTCAAGCTTACACATCATTTTAGGTATCAGCATGCCTTTCAAGGCACATAATTGGTACACCTTTGAGACACAATCATTTTCATCATCTATGGTAATTGGCACTGGCACAGAAACACCCGGCATGACAAAAATATTTTTCAAAACCACATTTGGCATTATTGGCAAATTTTGGCACCCACTTGGTATACACTTGGCACTTCTTGGTAAATCTTGGCAAACATTTGGCATCATGGCAAACAAATTGGAAAATTTTGGCACCCATTAGCTAAAACTTGGCATGTGGCACCACTTAATGCATTTTGGCATGCGGCACCAATACATTTTGGCAAGCACTCGGCACCCATTTGACAAAACTTGGCACCCTTTAATACATCTTAGCAAAATTGGAACCACTAGGTATCACTTGGCACTTAAATTCACACATCTTGCCAATGCGAGTATGGAATAGCATTTAAACCCCCATGGCTTGCCAATGTGAGCATGGAAAGGCACCACTTGGCATCTAAATTACTACGTCTTGCTGATGCAAGCAAGGAATAGCGTATAAGCCCCATGACTTGCCGATGTGAGCATGGAAAGGCACCACTTGGCATCTAAATTCCCACGTCTTGCCGATGCGTGTAGAATACCATATAAACCCCTATGACTTGCTGATGTGAGCATAGAAAGGAACCACTTGGCATCTAAATTCCCACGTCTTGCCGATGCGAGCATGGAATGGCATATAAACCCCCATGTCTTGCCAATGCAAGCATGGAAAGGCACTACTTGGCATCCAAATTCTCATGTCTTGCCGATGTGAGCTTGAAATAGAATTTAAACTCCCATGTCTTACCAACGCAAGCATGGAAAAGGCACCACTTGACATCAGAAAATCCCCACGTCTTGCCGATGCAATCGTGGAAGGGCATCCAATAGTCTTCCATGTCTCATCGATATGAGCATGGAAAAGGTACCACTTGGAACATAAACTCATGACTTGCCGATGTGGGCGTGGAATGGCATTTGTTAAAAACCCCATGACTTATCAATAGGAGCATGGGATGGCACCGCTTGGCAGCTACATATTTCCATGACTTGTCGATACAAGCATAGAAAGACACCATTCGACCCTTAGCAGAACTATGACTCGTCGACACAAGTTGGAAATAGCACACCCTTGTCTCATTGATACGGACATAAAAAGGCATATATTGGCATTGGAATCATAATGGCATTACTCTAACCACACTGCGGTGTGCTTTATTATTCGGGATAGTCTTATTTCGAAAAACTTGCAGGACTGGCACAATCTGGAAACAAATGGAAGAAAGCTTGGCATGGGTATAGCAAGGTGAGTATGGCAAGTATCGCCCGCTCTCCTCTCTTTTGATGCATGCTTGGCTGAATGCTTAAGTGCTTGTTGCACACTCACTCACATATGAATCATTTTACAACCACCCCCGAACAACACTAACATGATTCCTTGCATCAAGGATAGGTAGGCAGCCTACGGGTTTGATCACTTGCATGAATGTATGGCATTGCCTTAAGCCTTAGGGTCATTTCAACTGGGATGATCTTAGGTCTTTGACATACATTTCTTATCATTTCATGATTATTTAAGCTCTATCAAAGAAGGGCAACTATATACACCCTATTTTGACCGACCCTAAGATTTCGGGTGCTTGCAGGCCTCTTGATGATAAAGTGGTACTTATTTCAGCCTTTGGAATGTTTAATTATGGTGGAGTTATGGAGTAAGGAATTATTATGGAGAAATTAGAGACAAAGAGGGATGCACAAAGATGGAGAGAAGGTTGAGAGAATTTACATACTCCATTATGTTGGCGTAAAAGCCAATATATAGAATACAAGATGGTGAATACAAACAAAACCAAACTTAATGCATACCTAACTTGGCAAGATTTTACGGCCAAGATTTGCAAAAATTTCTAACACCCTAGTCAAGCCTAGTCATAGGCTTTATAAAAAGTCTACCTAAATATAAATACAAGGAGACAAAAATGTCTAAGTGAAAAGCTACAATTATTTGCTATGTGCTACAGTTTATACAATTATTTACACTGATACACTATCTATCCTCCCCGATTTTCAAAGAGATAGACCGTGACAGATAAGCTTTGGCTGAGCTGATTTGTCGTGTAGCGTCGGCTGAAAGGATTTGGTTGACCACTTTCCGCCTAATAATGCAGGTTGCTCTACGTGTCCTAGATAAAGTTGGAGTCGATCAGGAGGCAGCTGCATTTGATAGTGGGGTCTACTATGCTTCTATCCTGTTAATGAGATTGTGATATTCTTCATCGATTAATCGATGGAGGAGAATCCGGATCCTGGCTGTATTGCTCATTCCGAAAATGTTCTACATCATCCGCGGTCATGGCTAGCTCCAACGGAAGATCCAAATTATTTCTCTTTTTGAGATTAATTAACATGTCAAGAGCCTCATTAATTTGTATAGGAGACCTTTGATATGTTATGGGAAAATGGGTTACAAATAGTATTCTTCCATCTGTGACCATAAATGGCAATTTTGCTGAGCCATGGATATTGGATGCTGCTTGTGAAATGAGATATTAGGCTATCTATCAATATTACATCAAAAGAAAGTTTTTGGATATTTTCCAATCTCTCTCATGGCAATCTTCATCTAAATAATCATCTTCAAATTCAAAATCTTGGTTTCTTTAAGATACCAAATCGGTATGGTTGGAAAAAATGTTCTTGTTCCTCCAACCAATAGTCTTTGGAGATCCAAAGTAAAATATTTGCTCCATCGAGTCTTTTTACTATCCATGAGAGCATTGTTTTGATGATCATTGGATAATCTATCCATTGGATTGGATCTAAAATTTGGAAAATAACTTGATTAGTTATTCCCCAATCTATATCTTCAAAAAACCATATGTCATGGTTTGCCATGATGGTTATTTTGGGAATTCCATCTTTCAAATTTAATTTATCATAAGATCGTTCTAAGATTTGTCTAATCTTATTACGATGATCTTCAAATCGATTTGTGATTGACATGAAAATTTCTTTTCGAAGCAAAGTTCTTTCTTTTTCAAAAAGACATTCTTTTTATTTGTTCAAAAACTAGATCAGAAAACTCATCTAATATGAGGTTTGATAGCTGGAGAAAATTGTTTATTTTTTCAAAATTAAAATCTTCATTTCAATCCATTTGTTTAAGAATATTGAAATAAAGATTTTGCAAATCTTTTAATTTAACTGTTTGCTCAGTTAATTTGTTAGCCAGAACTCCCATGTGTTTTCGAAATTTCACTTTGTTGTCAACAATGTGAGTTTTCCAAACCCCATTGAATTCTATATAAATTTCTCTGGATATACTAAGGTTGAAAAGATCTTTTATTTCAGATTCATCTGGTCTAGATATCTGAATATTAGTTGGAACTGGGTTACTTCTCATTTGACAAAAATTCTTTTGATAAATAGGCATAGCTGGTGCACTGTAAAAAGCTTTTTTAGCTTTGGTCATGCTATCATATGCTTTATAGCTTGCTCTTGAATATCCACAAACTTGTGTTTTGCAATCATTCCATTCTGTGTAAATTCCAGGTTGCTCCTAAATATCCACAAACTTTTTCTTCTCTGGGGATTTTTTTTTAGCAATTCTCACCTAATCTCCTTGAGCGGGTTGTTTACCCTTATCTATTGTTTCCTCTTGGTCTAGAGGTCTTCTGCAAAAATTAAAATTACTTGTTTAGTAATTTAATTTTCTGAAACAATTCCTACTAAGAAAATTGTTAGTACCTTTAAGATGTTCTACTTCAAAAGTATATTCAGAAATTTTATTATACCAGGCTAACCTTCTTCCTTGTTCAATAGGTTTTTTATTGATCAAGAAATCTCTTACTTCCTTATTATCAGTCGCACAATAAAATTTTATGGGGCTAAATAAATATGAAAACTTTTATTGCCAATTTTATTGCAAGTAATTCTTTTTCAAATATATTTCTGTTCATTTGGTTTAAATGTTCCAAAATTATATCCACAAATTAGTTATTCTTTTTGTAATTTTATGGGTATTGGATTTTTCCTTGGTCTAATCCCATTTTCAGATATAGGTATCTCTTTATCATACCATAAATTACTTGGTATTGCTTCAAGAATACATCCCCAACATGCTTCTAAGGCATCCGTTTCTAAAATTGATTTATCACCTGTTTTAGGAAGATAAACATCTGGTAAAATTTTAACGTTTTTTTAATTTGTTTAATTAAAGCAACATTTTCTCTTGTCCATTCAAAAATAACATTTTTTCTTAATTTGGTTAACCAATGAATTTCTATTTTGAAAGATTTTTGATAAAATTTCGTCCATAATTTAAAATACATAATAAACTCTGTAATTGTGTAATATTTTCAAGAGTATCGAGAAAATCTCGTACCTTGGACAAAATATGTTCCTGTAATTTTAAACCTTTCTGGTCTAAAATTATTTCCAAAAATTCAATTGATTCTTCTTCTAGTTCAATCTTTTTTAGGGACAAAATAATTCCATGTTTTTGAAAATTTTCACAAATTAATTTTAAATGTTTCTTATGCTCCTCCCGGGTTTTAGAGGAAATAAGTATATCATCAATATAAATTACACAACAATCTTTAAGATCTTTAAAAATTGTATCCATCCACCATTGAAATACATGTGGTGCAATATTTAATCCAAAAGGCATAACATTCCAGTGGTAATGTCCTCTAAGTGTATTGAAAGCTGTCAATTTTTTTGACTTTTCAGTCAATTAAATTTGCCAAAATCTACTTTTACAATCAAATTTGCTAAAGATTTTTATCCTTTGGTTAAATTAATCAAAACATCTTTTCGTGGAATAAAATATCCATCAAATTCTAAATTTTCATTTAGTCGTTTATAGTTAACTACCATTCGGGCTTTTCCTCTTTTAATTTCAGCGTGGTTTCTTACCATAAAAGCTGGGCTAGAGTGAGGGCTTCTAGTTTCTTCAATTAACTTTTTGTCTAAAAGTTTCTGGAGTTGAATATCAAATTCATCTACATCTTGTCTTGTATAGATCATTGGTCTTACTCTAATGATAACATTAGGGTCTTTTAATTTTAAACTACAATAACGTGGACTACGTTGCCATAGTTTTAATAGATGTTCACTAAAATTTTCTTCCAAAAATTTATAAATCCAGTGTAATTCATCAATGGTTTTGATGATGGGAGTTAAATCACCACGCAACACGGGCGCAAACTCTTTATCACAAGTATATTTATGTTGTTCTAACAAGGAAATATGAATTAAGACATTGTTTATGCTTAATGAAATGGTTTTTTCCTGTATTTGCATTGGAAGATATTTATATATAAAATTATTTCCAATAAGCAAATTTCCATGCATATGAGGAAAACATAAAATTTTTGGTATAATGAATTTGCTATCATTTAACCAAATAGCTATATTTTTAGCCTTGAATTGTATGCAAATATGGTTGCCATCTATTCCAGTAACCAAAATTGGATGTTTTATTAATGTCCATTTTTCTTTTGGTATAGCATTCCATTTACATGAGCTGATTGTAGCTCCTGTATTTATGAGAACACTGAGGCTATAGGGTTTATAACCTGCAAAATTAAATGTTCCCAATACATATGTATATCTTCTTTTCCCTTGGCTAAGAGAAAAAGTAATATCATCATTTTTTGTTTGAAAATGATACATATATGCAGACTTAATATGTTCAATTTGTTTTCTTGTTTCTGGAAAAATAGGAATCTGAACATTGTTTGAAGTAATAGATTATTGATTAGAATTATTACTTGATTTTCCAATGCTTAATTTTGAAAATGATTTGTTAGGAAAATCTTTTTCAAATACCGAAATTGATCTTTTAATTTTTGGAACTATATTTTCAATATATAAATTTTTTTCCTGATGCCTGCATTTGTAATTGTGCAGGATTTTTTGTTTTAGAGGATTCTCCTTGTCCTCCTTGTCCTACTAGGTCATGGATTAACCATTGTCGAGGGACTTCTAAATCGCTCCAATTCATTAGACGAGGTTGTATTACCGTGTCAAATGGTCTTCGTTCAAAGATTTCAACGATTTTATTATCGTTTGATCTTGTTTTTGTTTCAGAAAATTTGGTTAATTCGTGAATTGTTTTCCAACGAATAGCCAAATCATGAGAATTGATTTCATTCCTAATCCTTGTGTTTTAATTCTTATTCTAACTATGTCTTCAAGATTAGGATCTTTTATGGAAATAAAGAAATTTAGTCTAACATTAAACCAAACTACTCCATTAGCCAAATTAGATTGAATTCCTCCAATGATTGCTTTCATTGGGTCGGAAAATCTTTTATAAAAAATTACTACCAAAATAGGAGTATCTATCCATTGGCGAAATAAGGCTGTTATGGTTACTTGAACTAATCCAATATGAATATATTGAATTTCAGGATATTTCTTTTTCCATCTTGCAACCTTTTTCTTATCAAAAAAATGAATATCAATATTTCCTTCTTCTGACCATTTTGCTTGAGTGTTACCACTGTATTGTTCAAACACTCTTACTGAAAAAAAATTGAATTTTGAAAGTTTATAGATTTCTAGAACAGCAACTTCTTGCATTTTTTTGAATTTTGCTAATTCTTCATCGGTAAAAGTTTTTTCTTCCAATTACATCTCCAAGTCGAATTGCCTGTAATTCTTCTTGAGATATATTATCTGCTTCTTGAGATATTTCTTGACTATTATTAGTCATCATGAAGATTAGTTCTTCATCTGAACTTTCTTCATCACCAGAAATTTCATATAAGAATTCTTCGTCATCAGAAATTTCTTCGCCATATATTATTTCAAAATCTTGTTCTTCAAGAATTTTGATAATTTTCTTTGCACTTTTTTCCCTTTTGGGGCATTCGAGTGCATAGTGACCTTCTTCGTTACAAATGTAACATTTACAAGTTTTTTTTTTTTTGAAACACTTTTTAGTTTCTTTTTTCAAATATACTTTTTCTTTTTTGAAAAAGTTTTGTTCTTTTTCCAAGGTTTCCATTTATATTTTCTGCGTTTTTTGAAAAATCATTTTCGTTTAGGAAATGTATTACAACCAATTTTCCAATTTTCTTTTAAAATTTTATCACAACATTTTTGACCATATTGTGAGTTAGAAATTTGATTTTTTATTTGTTTTTTTGCTTCTGCTTCTAGACACTGATCTGCTATCAGTCTTCGAACATAATTAATGCGAAAACCAAGATTATCATATTCTTCCTTCTCCATTTTTTTGAGAAAATCAGGATATGTTTTAATACATAACTCATCCCATGGGTTAGGGAGTCTATGGAAATATTGATCTAGCTAGGGTTGATTTGCTGGTGGATCAATAAGATAATAATATTTTTTTAAAGTTTAAACATAGTCTTCAAAAGACAAATATTGCATAGTTCTAATTTAGTCAAAATATAATTTGCATCTACTTGCAAATTAGTATCTCCTGCAAAACCACAGAAATTTTCTTTTATGATTTTTGCAAACTCAACTAAAATTGTGTCAAATGTGAGAAAATTTGTCAACAAAGCCGTTTTGACTTTTTTCCAATTTCAGATTGTTCCTAATGTCTTAACCATTGCAACACATCTCCTTGGAGAGTTACTGCAATATAATCAAGGAATTTTTCCTTTGACTAACTATTTTTATAATTGGTAATAATGATAGACAAGGATTGTGCCCAATCATCAATTGCTTGTTCCTGATCTTTAAATGGGACATGAGACAAATCTAAATAAGTACCATTTTGAGCTATCGGATACTTATGATTATTATCTTTTCTAGATATTACTGGCTCAGGTGTAGGATTGGAGGTACTTTCAGTATTAGGGCTAGTTTGGCATAACCTAAATAAGTCAAAAAGTCAAAAAGTCACTATCTTATTTAAGTCACATCATCTTATTTAAATCACATCACCTCTCTAACACATCACATCAAACCCAACCCAAACCCACCAATAAGTCAAAAAGTGCACTTTTTTAGGACATCCCAAACCAACCCTTAGTATCATTTTTAACTTCATTTGTCTGAATAAAGTCAAAATTTTCTCCATCTTCTCAAGTGCCAAATAATTCAGGATCAATTGGCTGTTCTGCCTTTCTTTTCCCTTTATTTGTTTCTGGTGAAATATCTTGATCTAATGTTTCTTCAGATGAAGATGATTGACTATCATCATCATTAGTTGACACATTAATATCATAATTAAAGTGCTGTAAAAGGATTTCATGTTCTAGATAAGTTTCTCTTATCTGATCTAGTAGCCTATTTCTTTCATCAATACCTAAATCTGAATCTTTATGTAATTTTCTCCAATAATCCAATATTTCAACAATATTTTCATAGAGTTGCTGTATAAACCCATTTTAGCCAAAAATAAACTTTCTGCAAAAATAGCCATTTTACCCCTGGATCCCTTTTTAGTCGAAAAACCAACTTCTTTACCCCAAAAAGGTCAATTGTGCTTTAATTGATCGTATTTTCCAAAAATTGTGACCCATTTCATAAAAAAAACGTTGATTAAAATCCAATTCGGGCTTACTTAGGCAAAACACGCGTGCGCATGTTAGATGTAAGTGCACAGATAGTGTGTACGTGTTCACCTTCGTTGAGCGTGCACACCAAATTTGTACGTGCACACATTGAGGCATCACAGAATTATTTTTAGAAACTCAATTTTGGTTCATTTTTTGTGGAAACGGCAAAAGGGAAGCAATGAAACCCTAGAACAGTTCTAGAAGCTTCCCCCAACTCTATAAATAGATCCCCTCCCCCTCTCTTTGAAGGGGTTAAGAAATTGAAACATTTTTTAGAGCTTTTGAGTGCCAAACCCTATCTTTCTCCCTGTCTTTTATTTAGCTTCGAAATTCTCACACCCTAAAGCAACTTTAGGCTTCTGAAAATACTCTAAAGATTGAAAAACATCAACCCTAACTTGGAACTCAAGCTAAAGGGAAGCTTGCAAGTAAGAAAACAGAGTTTCTTTGCTTATTCTTGTGCTTTCATCAAAACAGCAGGTATTCCTTGTTACCATTGAACAATCGAAATGGTTGATTTTTGCTTGTTATTTTTGTTGCGATACTTGTTGGTTGTTATTTGCTTGTTATTTTTGTTACAATACTTATTGGTTAAACAATCATTTTTGTTGCCATTGAATAATCGAAATACTTGATTTTACTTTTTTCACTTTTGTTTTGTGTTTTCACGTTATAGTTTGATTGTTCACATTGGCACGAGTATAGTTTTTTAAGGGTAGTTATATGTTAATTGTAAACTGTGAATATTCCCATTGTATTTTGATATGAGTTTTATTTTTTGAAGATTAGTCATATGTTTAGTGTTTATTATGAATATTCACATTATACTTTGGTTCGAAGGGAAGTTGTATATTAATAGTCATACTATCACAAACGTGTTATTTTGGTCACATAATGTATACATAAAAATGTGAATGTGAATGTTCACATCAATTCTAGAGATACTTACGTGTAGATCCTAATAACTGAACTTATTGTCTAATAGATTCTATAGGAAAACTTTGTCATAAAAAAAGTCGCTAATTGTAAATTTTAGCGACAATTTATAAAAATCATGACAAAAAAAGTCACTAACTGTTAATTTTTAGTGACACATATAAAAAAAATTGTCAAAAATATTATTTTTAGTGACAATTTTACCAAAACTTATTTTTAATAGGACTTGATGAAAATTTAGTCTAACTATTAGAACTTATTAGTAACTAACACAAATAGGCAGTCACACTATTAATGTTCACACTCTCATGTAACATAGTGTGTGTATAGTTCCATGAAGAGAGATTATTTATCAACATACATTTGTAATGAGATATTTTTTCCCCATCACCATTTTGCTAGAAGGCAAAAATTCACCTCCCCAGCTCTCCTAATGCCCAACCCACCATGGTTTTTACTTCTAGTGACTTCCCCGCATTTAACCATATTGACTTTTCACTTCAAGTCAGATCTTCCCATAAGAAAGCTGATTGAATTTTGTCTAATTCATTAGCAACACATTCAGGAATCTTGAAAATGGATAGACAATAAATAGGTAAACTTGACTAAACCAATTTAATGAGAACCAACCCACTTGCGAAGGACAGAAATCTCCTTTTCATGTTGAGAGCCAATCAATAACAGTTTGATATTACTTGCTTTTATGTAAGGGCATGATGAAGAATGTAATGCATTTTCATCGCAAGGGAATAGCTCACTGTAATCTAAAAAGTGACGCTATTATCTTGGATGAAAAATATGACGTGACATTGACGGGAAATCAATAGCCATCATCAGAAAGATATGAGAAAGGATGGTGCAGATTTAAAGACTACACTTGAAAATCTGATAGGCAATGAAATCTCCAAAGATGTTGCTCATCTCTTGGAATTACTTGGCAACTACCGAAGGTATTTTTATTTACATCAACTTTTGAAAATATTTAATAGTTAAAAGCATTTTTGAATTTGATACTAATTATTAGTTTTATTATTTTTATTTTTAGTTACAATCAGGACATGTTTCACCATTCATGCCTCTGGACACCATTCGAAATGATGAAGAATATTTTCCTATTTCGGATGGAGATTGGCTGTTCTCCAAAAGTTGTTGTTGACCCCGTTTGGAATGCTCTCAGAAACTTACCTGAAGAGAATGTATGCATGCATCCATTATACAAGAGAGCTTTTGACAAATGGCAACTCGAGGGTGTTCATAGTGGTGGAGTAATCTTATCTTTTATGAGGATGTGCTTCATTCATGCGCATCAGCATGTGGTATGTTTTCGTTTATACTGAGTGGTTCATATATTTGAAGCATTTAAGGAAAATGACAAAATTCAATTTACTTCTTTTGGTTTGAGGTTGAAGTATTTTTACCTTATGAGATTTTGTTATTATTATTACTATTTTGGAATGGCGTAGAAAATAAATCTAGCGTCACAAAAGGAGAAAGAGAAGGAAGAGGTTAGACCATTGAGACAGATGGAGAATGATTTATTTGTACTGTTTCCACTATACATGCCACATTTCCTGGAGCACAGCAAGTTTTCTGCACTTGTAAAAGGTAACTTTATGGTCTTGGTCTATAGAGTTATGGATGTATTTTATAATTTTTCTGAAACAACTATTTGATTTGCAGGAATTTACAGAAGCGATTTATGAATGCATTGAAGCAGTTCACTTAAAATTTGATAATACTACATTGCTGTATATTTTTTTATCTTTCATTTTAAGTGGTGATCAGTTGGATATTTTCTCAGCTCTATAAGACTTCTTTGGATTTGTGGTAAAGAGATCCTGTTACTTCCTCTTTAATTATTTTAAGCGACATTGATCGAAAATATCTATTTACTATATATCTGATCTTCTTTTGATATATCTATCTACTATATAATATGTTGGTCCATTTTAATGTGTTTTCTTGTTCATAAATTCCTATTTTGTCTCTTTTTATTTTTATTTTTATTTTTTTCCTCTAGAAAATGTCTTCTTATATTTTAGCTTTCAACACATTTGAGTGAGGATCTTTGGGTAGTTTCTCATGTAATTATTTCCTTGCCCTTTAATTTTGTGTAGGATGGGATCAGGGTTCTCCTTATTTATCAGTTTTGGATGTTCTTTCGTAATTTCTATACTTCTGTTTGGCTAGATGGCATTAGGCCATCATTACATTTCATTTCCTCTATTAAGACAAAGAAACCTTTTCCTTGCCATATGACTATTTGTATTGAAAAATTCATTGAAAAAAATTACCCAAGCTTAACATGGCAATATTAATCAGAGTGTGGTTGGTCTAGTGGGTGATGATTGGGGTCGGAAGATTTGCTCCTTCTCAGGTCTAAGGTTTGAATTTCCTAACTAGTAAACGCATACTTTGGGGCTATGGACCATAGGGCGTAAGCCCTGTTTCGGAAGGCTTGTTTGGGAGGCTTGTTTGGGCTGTAAGGATTTAGTCTGGTGTGCGTAAGTTGGCCCAAGATACCTTACATAACCCCCAAACAAGCCTTCCGAAGCAGGGCTTACGCCCTATGGTCCATAGCCCCAAAGTATGCGTTTGCTAGTTAGGAAATTCAAACCTTAGACCTGAGAAGGAGCAAATCTTCAGACCCCAATCATCACCCACTAGACCAACCACGCTCTGATTAATATTGCCATGTTAAGCTTGGGTAATTTTTTTCAATGAATTTTTCAATACAAATAGTCATATGGCAAGGAAAAGGTTTCTTTGTCTTAATAGAGGAAATGAAATGTAATGATGGCCTAATGCCATCTAGCCAAACAGAAGTATAGAAATTACGAAAGAACATCCAAAACTGATAAATAAGGAGAACCCTGATCCCAAACTACACAAAATTAAAGGGCAAGGAAATAATTACATGAGAAACTACCCAAAGATCCTCACTCAAATGTGTTGAAAGCTAAAATATAAGAAGGCATTTTCTAGAGGAAAAAAATAAAAATAAAAATAAAAAGAGACAAAATAGGAATTTATGAACAGTAAAAACACTGTTTAAATGGACCAACATATTATATAGTAGATAGATATATCAAAAGAAGATCAGATATATAGTAAATAGATATTTTCCGATCAATGTCTGCTTTTAAAATAATTAAAGAGGAAGTAACAGGATCTCTTTACCACAAATCCAAAGAAGTCTTATAGAGCTGAGAAAATATCCAACTGATCACCACTTAAAATGAAAGATAAAAAAATATACAAAGAATGTAGTATTATCAAATTTTATGAACTGCCTAATGCATTCATAAATCGCTTCAGAAATTCCTGCAAATCAAATAGTTGTTTCAGAAAAATTATAAAATACATCCATAACTCTATAGACCAAGACCATAAAGTTACCTTTACAAGTGCGAAAACTTGTGGCTCCAAGAAATGTGGCATGTATAGTGGAAACAGACAAATAAATCATTCTCCATTTGTCTCAATGGTCTAACCTCTTCCTTCTCTTTCTCCTTTTGTGACGCCATTTATTTTCACGCCATTTCAAAATAGTAATAATAATAACAAAATCTCCTAAGGTAAAAATACTTCAACCTCAAACCAAAATAAGTAAATTGAATTTTGTCATTTTCCTTAAATGCTTCAAATATATGAACCACTCAAGATAAACGAAAAATATACCACATGCCGATGCGCATGAATGAAGCACATCCTCATAAAAGATAAGATTACTCCACCACTATGAACACCTCGAGTTGCCATTTGTCAAAAGCTCTCTTGTATAATGGATGCATGCATACATTCTCTGTAAGTTTCGAGAGCATTCCAAACGGGTCAACAACAACTTTTGGAGAATACCAATCTCCATCCAAATAGGAAAATATTCTTCATCATTTCGAATGGTGTCCAGAGGCATGAATGGTGAAACATGTCCTAATTGTAACTAAAAATAAAAATAATAAAACTAATAATTAGTATCAAATTCAAAAATGCTTTTAACTATTAAATATTTTCAAAAGTTGATGTAAATAAAAATACCTTCTAGTTGCCAAGTAATTCCAAGAGATGAGCAACATCTTTGGAGATTTCATTCCCTATCAGATTTTCAAGTGTAGTCTTTAAATCTGCACCATCCTTTCTCATATCTTTCTGATGATGGCTATTGATTTCCAGTCAATGTCACGTCATATTTTTCATCCAAGATAATAGCACTTTTTAGATTACAAGGAGCTATTCTCATGTATGAAAATGCATTACATTCTTCATCATGCCCTTACATAAAAGCAAGTAATATCAAATCATTATTGATTGGCTCTCAACATGAAAAGGAGATTGGCCCTTCGCAAGTGGGTTGGTTCTCATTAAATTGGTTTAGTCAAGTTTACCTATTTATTGTCTATCCATTTTCAAGATTCCTGAATGT
The DNA here is from genome assembly GCA_025200525.1 of Camellia lanceoleosa. Taxonomy (NCBI): domain Eukaryota; kingdom Viridiplantae; phylum Streptophyta; class Magnoliopsida; order Ericales; family Theaceae; genus Camellia; species Camellia lanceoleosa. The sequence goes on from CM045765.1 coordinate 57,133,917, forward strand.
GTTGCTAATGAATTAGACAAAATTCAATCAGCTTTCTTATGGGAAGATCTGACTTGAAGTGAAAAGTCAATATGGTTAAATGCGAGGAAGTCACTAGAAGTAAAAACCATGGTGGGTTGGGCATTAGGAGAGCTGGGGAGGTGAATTTTTGCCTTCTAGCAAAATGGTGATGGAGATTTGGGGTTGATGGAAGAAACTCCTATCTTTAAAATATGGACTGTTGGGGGAAGATGGCTACCCTATTTTAAAATCAACAATAGACTCTCAAGAGTATGGCAGGATATTCTTTCTATTGCTTTAGCCACACTAATCTGTTTGATTTTTTTTTTTAACTTCCAAGGCTGCAATTGTAGTAGGGGATGGAGGCCAAATCAACTTCTGGGTTGTGGGATCTCCTCTAGGAAGCGGTACTTTCGGAGCGTCTAGTCAAACCCCTGATCTGGTTTCACGAGTGTGCAATGTGAAACAAAATGAGTGTCCAAATCTAGCAAATCCATAAAAACCCGCTAGTCACAAGAAATGCCAAAAATGGTCTACATCACTAGACTCAGAATTGCCATCTAATCTTTCGGAAAACTAGGAAACTCATGACTCATGCCAAAGGTCACTATCCATCAAAACCAAAGTGTCTCGGTTCAAGAATTAAGGCATGAGGAGGAAAGGTTATGAATTGACCACCCCCGCTCACCCGATGAAAAATCGGCCTCTACTAATTCACAATATGAAATTCATTACCAATATATGATTAGTTCCGACTAGCTATGCTAAAATTACTATGTGAAGCAAATAAACACTAAATCACTTATTTTGGAATACTTTGATCTCTGCGTTTTTAGGAAAAAGTTTGAAACTGTGCAACTCAAAGGAAAAGATGAATTCACATGCATAGAAATCAAGATTCCAACTTAAGTGAAATAACCTCCACTCACCGGCAATCAAATAGATATCTCAAGTAAGCAATTAGCCACATGGTAGAATGACAGACATAATAAGAAAAACAAGCACAATCGAGATGCAAAGATAAAAGAACTCATCCGCACCAAGCCAAGCGTAAAGGGAAAAAACTTGCATGGTCCTAGGTGCAAAGAAACTAATGCAATACATACACCACAATGCAACTAAAGACTTAGCTACTAGCATATGATATATGAACCATCTCAAAACATGAGATTGTGACAACAACTCTTTCGTATGGGATTGTGGAAGCTCACTCTACGACTCCTTCAAGCTCAAATCCTTTGAATGCCAACTTCACCCCGCCATTTCTTCTAGAAACCTCTCCCTGCCTGGCTTATCCGATCACCACCACCCGCCACCACTTCCGCCGCCGCAACAACCACCACAATCCATATCTCCAAAAAATCCTTAAAATTTTTTCGGTCGTTTCACAAACTTCTTTGATCCATTTTCAGCCCTAAACAATCGTAGCGTGATCGCAAGACCCATTTTTTCGACGGGTCGGGCCACATAATTGCAAACATAATTGCACACATTCTAAAAAAATCATGCACACATAATTGCAAACACACTATTCACACATAATATATTATATTATTCCACAATTCAAAAGTTTTTAGGTCTCTAAAGCACATGAAATGAGTTCACCATCTACTAAAAAAAAAACCCACATGAAATGAGTTTACACATAATTTGACTAATATAATAAAAATATAACTATATATTCAAAAAAAATTGTACAAAGTAACGTAACTACATTGTGGGCCTAGTAATTGAAAATAAATAATTTACCAAAATGATTGTTAATGATTATAACGTTACTACTGTATCATTTTGGTAAAAATTTGTATAAAATTAATGTAAAAAAAACTTTTTTTTTCCCCTTCATATAATTAACAAGATTCACAAATCTTTAAAAAAAAAAAAAAAAAAGATTCACATATCACAAACCAAAGTTCAAAACCATTATAATCAACTAAAACTCTTTAAATAATAATTAATGACATTCTAAAAACACACATTATTGGAAACACACTATATGAACCCAAGCGCATGAAATACCAATAGAAGTGGTGGCGGCTGACTTTCTTGTCACCGCTACCACTGCCGCTGCCATCGACTTAAACTCCAGCGAAATCCCGCTGCCGCTGCCACTCTCCGGCACTTTTGGAATGGTAGAAAGCGGGCCCGACCCGTCGAAAATAGCAAAAAATGGGTCTTGCGATCCTGCTTTCGCTTGTTTGGGGCCGAAAATGGATCGAAGAAGTTTGTGAAACGACCGAGAAAATTTTGACGATTTTTTGGAGATGGTTTGTGGTGGTTGTTGCGGCGGCGGAAGTGGTGGTGGCTGGTGGTGGTGATCAGATAAGCGAAGGCATGGAGAGGGTTCTAGAAGGGTGAAGTTGGTGTTCGAACGATTTGAGCTCGAAAGAGTCATAGAGTGAGCTTCCACAATCGCATACGAGAGAGTTGTTGGGTTTATGATTGTTTTGGGTTTCTAATTGAAGAACTTTCTGATCCATTGTTTATTTCTTCGGAAAAAAAGAGAGAGACGTCACTACAACAAAACTAACTATTTACGGCATCATGTTTACAGCATGCATTAAATGCATGTCATAGTTAGTACGTTCTACGACATTTTTTCTTACAAGCCGTTAATGTTTTGTCAATAACAACATACATACTATGCAAGTCATTAATTCATATATTCATGGCATGCAAAAGCATGTCGTAAAAAATTTATGTTTTTATGACTTACAAAAATATGTCATAAAATATTTGTACTTAAGACGACATACATTTCATGTTGTAAAATATTATAACTTTGCACGACATGCTAATGAATGTCATGAAAACTTGTACCAAAAAAATAAATAAAAATGCAGACTAATTTTTTTATGGCATGCAAAAGTATGCCGTAAAAAATGTATATTTTCACGACATACAAAAATATGTTATGAAATATTAAATTTTATATTTTTTTGAATTTAGTGATTCTTTTAGAAAATTAAAAAATATTTTTCCTTCTAAGTATATGTAAATTATTTGAATTTAAAAAGTAAAAAAAAAATTATTTAAAAACTTACTCCACACTCCCTCTCATTCTAGATCCATACCTGTTTTTGTCCCAAACCGTCTCATTCTCTAGCGAAATTCTATTTTAATTATAAATATTAAAAAAAAAATCTAGACATTCTTAAATATTTATAAATTTCTAGTAGATATGACAAATTTTTTTTTTTTCCAATAAACTAGATATTTTAGTTATATTCTAGATTTTTTTTAATATAAAAATAATTTATAAACTTCATACTTATTTTTTTTCTAAAATTTTCTACTCCAAATTTTTTTTATTTATTAATATTTGTTAAAATTACACATTCTTTACCTCCCAGATTTTTTTATATTAATATTGTTATTGTTTTGTTTAAACAGATTTATTGCAATCTGTTAGCTCAGAGTATCTCCAATGGAGCTGCCAAAGCTATAATTTGACAAGAATGAAAAAAATGGGATCTCCAATGGCATGCTATTCCTCCTGCCAAATATAGTAGATGCCATTTTTGCTGTCAAATTTGGGTTTTGGCATTTGCCAAACATATGCCACATCATAAAAGATTAACAGAATTTTGGCTCCAAATTCACAAATTCATCTATTTTTGTTCTTCATCCCAAATCCACAAATTCACAAATTTAAAAAAAAAAAATCTTATAACTGTATGCAGAATCACAAAACAGAATCACAAATCTCATATCAAATTTTCACAATTTTCACAAATCTCATAAAAAACTAAAAAACAAAATGATCACTAAACCCAATTTTCACAAATCTCATAACAAATTTTAGTGAATAACAAATCTGAAACAAATTTACCTAGATCCTAGCAACCCTTGATGGGAAAATGATGATCCTAGCTAGATCGATGGTGGGTGGTGGTTCTGCTGTGAATTGGTCAGCATCTATCAAAACTCCCAAGTTCGTGCTAAAGGAATGGGCAGAGACCCACAAAATCCCACTCTTCTCAAGCCCTCAATATCTTTCTGCCATAGATGTAGTGTGTGAAAGAATCAGTTTTACAGAGAAATGCATTCAGGAAGGGTTTCAAAATCAAATCCTTAAGGATGTGAAAAACATGGTCTGGACATCGAGGGATAAGGATAGGGGCATGATCTAGTGGTGGTTTTGGGGAAGGAGAGAGAGAGAGAGAGAGAGAGAGACTTTGGAGTGAAAACATGGGGAGAAAGAGAATCAGTGAGTGTGAGTGAGAGAAAGGGGTCGGTGATGAGGGATGAAGAGGGAATCGGTGAGTATGAGAGAGAAAATGAGTCAATTAGTTTGCACCGTTGGAGAGTCGAATGGGGAGAGAGAGAGAGAGAGATACTGGTTTTGATGGGTGGTTGATCAAAATGGAGATGGAGAGAATGAGAGTAAAGGTGATCAATCTGGATCCAAAGATTCCAGATGATCAATTTCAGCTGTTGGATTATGAAAACATCCAACAGTGGAAAAAATCTTGGAATTTTGAATTTTCTCACAACAGCTCCTTTTCCTATTTTTTATTTTTTAAACAGAACACTATTGTCTCAATGGCTATAAACGAATGTAGTTAATATTTTTATTTTAATTTAATTTAACTTTTTTTTAATTTTGTAGTGATATGAATGGTGGGGTGAATTATATATATATAATTTTTTTTTCTTCCAATTTTTCAATTTTTTTTCATTTTTTTATATTTGTCTAGTCAAGAATAATATAAATATATAATTTTTTTTACAAACAGTTAAAAAAAGGTCACAAAAGACCAAAAAAAAAAAATCACAAAAAGACCTATATCCAAAAAACACTTACAAATTTGGAGGGAAAATTGATTGTGATTCGCCAAAATAACAAATGACCATTGGAGCACCATTGCTATAATTTGGCAAAATAGCACTATTCATTGCCAAATTATAGCAATAGCAATGGCAATATAGCAGTAACCATTGGAGATGCTCTCACACATTTTTTTTTTTGTATATACATCTCTCTCTTATCCTTCTCTCTCCTTTCTCTCCATCAACATCTCACACAAACACACGAGCACCACCAGTGATCACCACCAGCCACTGCCCCTCCGATGATGTTAGCTACACGAGCACCAATCGATTGATTCCAAGCTTGATTCTAATTCCGAGCTTGGAGTCTGATTCTGATTCTGAGCCTCTTCCACGGATTTGATTTTCTTAGTGAGCGTCTAACTTATTCAGTTTCCATTTGATTAATTCGGTATGTATTGTTGCTTGCATATCTATTTTTTCAAGTTTCTATTCAATTAATTTAGTGAGAGCCTTGAATTGCATCCCTTATTAAGTTTTGGGAGTAAAATTGAAATTGTTCGAAGTCTATGGGTGTCATTGAAAATCGAGAAAAAGTATAAGAATAAAAATGAAATTTTCTCACATTAATAATTAAAAACAAACTTTTTCATAATTGCCAAAGATCAAAAGGGTAATTAATGGAGAACAATCACACCCAAACCCAGAGAGAGATGATCAAAGTATGTTCATATCATTGCCAAACCGAACATGCACACACGTATATACATACTGAGGTTGGACATGGTCTTGGCTTGGACGTGTTCAGACTGAGTGCATACTACATAATAACTCAGTGTGTTTGGTTTTAATTTTCTGAATTCAATTAGTAAATATTTTTTAAGTAATTTTTTTACTTTCGTAGGTACACCTTACTTAGATATATCTAAAAAATAAAATATTCGTAAAAAAATATTTTAAAAAATCAATAAATATATTGAATTTTCTTTCTTTTTTTTTTTTTTTTTGGTATTTAGTGATTTAAAAAAAAAATTCACAAATATTATACTTTTTAAGCATATTTATGTTAAGTATATCTAAAAATTTTAAAAATTGCTTAAAATATTAAAAAAATTGAGTAAAAAAAAACGGAAAATAAAAAATTCCAATTTTCTAAAAGGTGAATCCTAAAAAGTGAAACCAAACAAGCTCATTTCTCAAGCTCAGCCTGATTCGAGATTAGGCATATACTTTATTATTTCCAAGCCTACCCAAAAATAAAAATAAAAAATCTCAAACCTGCCCACATGGCTCAGATATATATATTGTGTTACTATAAAATAAAAAATTTAATTAATTTAATCGTTTTAGTTTTGGCCAAATTGATCTCTATGGGCTCATAATGTTAGTTTCGACCTTACAATTTTGTATTCTATATATCGTCCACCCTTGTATGCATTAATCTACGTTTTTAGAGATCAATTTAGAATGATATTTGATGTGTTTTAAGCATTTTTCATAATGAGCTGGACAATTAGAAAATTACAATATGTAAAGCTAAATAATACAATATTAACAATAAATAAATAAAGAAATTCTTAACTCTCCTTCATCCGTTTCAACTCTTCTTCTGAAATGTTGATATTCATCAATAAAATTACTTTTTTGCTACTCAAAAAAAAGAAAAAAAGAGAGATTTTCTAATTTGTCCTGTTACACTATATTAACTATTAGCTCCAAGTTTTCAAAATATCCACTAAAATGTGTAGTTCTTCTTAGACCTATCCCATATTGGCCTATTTAAAATAATCATACTTCAGTTTTTATAATTTAGAAGTTGCTCAACTAAAACAGCAATTTGATTTGGGTTAAGATATCTCTAATACTTGTATGGGTGGTCTCTAGTAAAGCCGTTGGATCCATTTCTGTTGTCACTCATCCCCGTGTCACCTACATAATTTTTATACTCTAAAAATTCCCTCCAAATTTTTTTACTTATTCACTTATTTAGTTCCTAGAAGAAGCTTTTATTGAGAAATCCTACCAACTAATCTACATACTTTTACCTTCTTGCTGCTACATTTTTGAAATGTTTCATTTCTGGGGACATTAAAGTGATCTTTAGTGACAATACGGTCCAAAACTAATTTTAGCTTGGTATCTGCAAGTTATGAACATGCCATAAATTAATAACAAACAACTATACATATATAATTCAAGCAGAAAAATTACATTAAATTAAATTCAAAAATATGCCTAGTCGACTTACACAAATTCGAAGATGGATTTAAAAATTAGCCACGATTTTCCTTGCATGCTTGCAAATGACTCGAATGTGTGTTCCAAGGATCATTGAGCTGTCGTATCATTTCTTCGCTTATTTTTCCAATCATATCAAAATCTGCATTTTCAAGTTCTACAAATTTATTTCTTTCAATGTTCTTCAACTTGCTTAAATCAACATTTTCTTTGTTTTATGACAAGTTAAAAAGTGAACGTAAGTATATCATTACTGTGAGAGCTGTAAGCTCACTTTCTTTTTTACCGAACTAACTGTGGTTGTCTTTGACTAATCAAGTTGTTTAGATCGTTAAAAAATCTCATCATACTCATCGATCAACCAACTTGTTTAATCTTTCTGCCTAATCATGTTAAGCTCTTCTTTGTTCAAATATATCCCCTGTTTAAATTTTTCTTCAAGTTGTATGAGTTGATCCATCTTTCTTAACAACTCTTGTCTTCTCTGTTCTAACATTGCCATCGGAGCTGGTAAATCTTCCATGTCCAAGTACAAGAAATTGGAAAACCAAAGAGTGGGGGTAAGATACTTCAGTGCAAGACTCACAAAACCAAGTAGAAAATGATTAAGAGGTAGACAAGACTGCAAGTTTGAATTAAACAGGTCGATCAAAAGGGTTTTATTGGAAGCAAAGGTAAGGTAATGACAAAAAAGATTTGCAGTCTTGCTTGTCCAAGAATATAAGGGTAATAATTCTCATCTTCATCTCTCTCCATTGGCTTCCCTTGGGTCTGATGGACAAATTGAATGAGCTTTGTGGATTTATTGAATGAGCTTGGTACAATCCTAATACTTTGGGGGTGATTAGCAGCTTCTACCATGGGTTAACTCAATAGTTTCTCTGACTTCTTTGACGTGTTCCCTCTTTCAATGGTGATAATGGAGATTACTTCTTGAGTGATTTCTTTTTGCTCTGGTATATCGACTCTATCTTGGTGTGATGAGCTAGCATCTTTCAATGGTGATAGTGGAGATTACTTCTTGAGTGATTTCTTTTTGCTCTGGTATATCAACTCTATCTTGGTGTGATGAGCTAGCACCAAAAAAAAATATCACTCAAAAAGTTAGAAAAACTATTGAGTTAACCATTTTAGAAGTTGCTAACCACCACCACTCCAAAATGTTACGGTTATACCAAACTCATTCAATAGTTCCACCAAACTCATTCAATTGTTCCACCAAACCTAGGGGAAGTCAATGGAGAGAGAAGATGATGAAAATTATTACTCTTATATTCTTAGACAAGCATGACTGCAAATCTTTTTTGTCATTACCTTACCTTTGCTTCCAAAAAAACCCTTTCGATCAACATGTTTAATTCAAACTTGTAGTCTTGTCTACCTCTTAATCCGTTTCTACTTGGTTTTGTGAGTCTTGCACTGAAGTATCTTACCCCCAGTCTCTGGTTTTCCAATTTCTTGTACTTGGTCATGGAAGATTTGCCAACTCTGATGGCAATGTTAGAACAGAGAAGACAAGAGTTGTTAAGAAAGATGGATCAACTCATACAACTTGAAAAAAAATTTAAACAGGGAATATATTTGAACAAAGAAGAGCTTAACATGATTAAGCAGAAAGATGAAACAAGTTGGTTGATCGATGAGTATGATGAGATTTTTTAACGATCTAAACAACTTGATTAGTCAAAGACAACCACAGTTAGTTCGGTCAAAAGAAAGTGTGCTTCTGACTCACGTAAATGATATACTTACATTCACTTTGACTTGTCATCAAACAAAGAAAATGTTGATTTAAGCAAGTTGAAGAACATTGAAACAAATAAATTTGTAGGACTTGAAAATCAGATTTTGATATGATTGGAAAATAAGCAAAGAAATGATCGGCAGCTCGATGATCCTTGGAATACACATTCGAGTCATTTGCAAGCATGCAAGAAAAATTGTGACTGATTTTTAGATCCATCTTCGGATTCGTGTAGGTCGACTAGGCATATTTTTTAATTTAATTTAATTTAATTTTTCAGCTTGAGTTATATATGTATAGTTGTTTGTTATTAATTTATGGCATGTTCATAACTTAGATACCAAGCTAAAATTAGTTTTTGGACCGTATTGTCTCTTCGGATCACTTCAATGTCCCCATAAATGAAACATTTCAAAAATATAGCAGAAGAAGGTAAAAAGTACCTAGATTAGTTGGTAGGATCTCTCGATAAAAACTTCTTCTAGGAACTAAATAAGTGAATAAATAAAAAAATTTGAGGAATTTTTAGAGACAAAAATTAAGTAGGTAGGTGACACGGGGGATGAGTGACTTACGTAAATAGATCCAAAGGCTTTACTAGAGACCACCCATACCAAAAGATTGGAGATATCTTAACCCAAATCGAATTGTCTTTTTAGTTGAGCAACTTTTAAATTATAAAAACTAAAGTATGATTATTTTAAATAGGCCAATATGGGATAAGTCTAAGAAGAACTACACATTTTAGTGGATATTTTGAAAGCTTTGAGCTAATAGTTAATATAGTGTAACATGACAAACAAGAAAATCTCTCTTTTTTCTTTTTTTTGATTAGCAAAAATATAATTTTATGGATGAATATCAACATTTTAGAAGAGGAGTTGAAACTGATGAAAGAGAGTTAAAAATTTATTTATTTATTTATTCTTAATATTGTATTATTTAACTTTACATATTGTAATTTTCTAATTGTCCAGCCGATTAAGTTATGGAAAATACTTAAAACACATCAAATATCATTCTAATTAAGTGCTTGCAATCATGACATATGGTGTACTTAGGCTCATTGAACTCAAGACTTGATGTTTCTTCAAGCGTTGAGTTGAGTTTTCACCAGGAGTGATTATGTTAAGTGGGCTTAAGACCCATCCCCTTTGATATTTTCCACACTAAATCCCTTGCAAGTCTCTTTGTTAAGGGGTCAGCCAAGTTTTCAATTGACTTTACATAACTAATGGCAATCACACATTCATGATTAAGCGCACGACACAACTATGTCTCGATCCTATATGCTGGACTTTCCTTATAGACTGGACTTTCCCTTATAGACATGCCCGTGATAGAGTTGTTTCACTATCACAATGCAAAGATATTGGTGGCATAGGTTTTGGTCATATCTTAATCTCTAACAAGAGATTGCTTAGCCACTGCTTCTTTTGCTACAAGAAGCTAATGCTACAAACTTTGACGCCATGATTGAGTCGTTATGCATGTTTGCTTCTTAGAACCCTAAGAGATAGCTCCTCCTTCAAGAGTAAAATCCAACCATTATTGTGACTAATGATCTTCTCGATCAATTATCCAACTAGCATCCGTGAATCCTTCCAGCACTATTGGATAGCCATTATAGACCATTCCATTGTCTATCATTTTCCTCAAGTACCTAAGTATTCGGCTGACAACATGCCAATGCATACTACTAGAATTACTAGTGTATCTACTAAGTTTCTCTACTGCAAATGCAATATTAGGCCTAGTGCAAGTCATGGCATACAACAGACTACTTATCACTCTTGAGTATTCTAGCTTCCAGTATTAGGATATAATTTCAAATTTGAATCAAAAGGTGTAGACATGGGTGTACAAATATATTGATTAAATTTCTTAAGAATTTTCCAAATATAGTGCGATTGGGTAAGAATCAAATTATTGTCCATTCGTTTGACCTTAATACCCAAAATTACATCAGCCAAGCCCATGTCTATCATACTAAAACTAGACGACAAGAAACTTTTAGTACTTTCAATGACATCATTGTCAATACCAAAAATAAGCATGTCATCTACATATAGGCACATGATTATACCTCTATTGACAGTAAACTTACTGTACACACACTTATCAGATTCGTGTATCCTAAAACCATTTGACGCTATTACTTTGTCAAATTTTTTCTTACCACTGTTTTGGAGCTTCTTTCAGTCCATATGGTGACTTGACGAGTTTACGCACTTTGTATTCTTGACCCTATACAACAAATCCTTCCGGTTATTGCATGTAAATTTCCTCAACTTTCCACTTAGGAAAGCGGTCTTAACATCCATTTGATGGATTTCAAGCTTATGGATTGAGGCTAAGGCAATCAACACTCAAATGGCGGCGATTTTGGCCACCTGAGCATATGTATCAAAATAATCAATACTCTCCTTTTGAGTAAAACCCTTAAGAACTAATCTTGCTTTAAACTTGTCAATTGTGCCATCAACTTTCATTTTCCTTTTGAAAATCCGTTTACAACCAATTGGTTTGGATCCAAGTGACAAATCAGCAAGTATCCAGGTCTTGTTACTCATGATAAAATCCATCTCATCGTTTATTGCTTCTTTCCAGAAAGCAACATCTTGAGACTTCATAGCTTTCTCAAAGGTTAATGGATCTGAATCCATATTCAAAGAAATCCATAGACATAATTGACATTTTTAAAATATGCATTTGTTTTGGATGAATTTAATCATGATCAACCTCTATTTCAATAAGGCATTGGTCTGCATGAATGTGTACATCAATCATTATTGGGCTAGATTATAATATTTTTTTAAAAACGATTATAAAGACTAATGGTGGTTTTGTAATAACAATGAGGTTGGTAGGCCAGATTGTGCGTATTTGTGTCCTTACAATATTGTTCTAATGTCTGCATTTTTGTGGTTGGTGGTGTGTTGAGCCTACAATTTGTTCTTCTTTTAGCTCTTTTGAGACTAATTTTTTAAGGTAAAATTCGAGCCAATCTTGATTTTTTATTTTAGAGTTATATTTATGTTAATATTTTGGATTTTATAATACTCTTTATCTTTATATATATACATATTGTCAGCGTCAAACGTCTATTGATAGCTTGCTTTGATAGTGTTATATTCTTTTTTGACTTTAGAAATGCATGGTGGTACTCTTAATCATTGGATGGAAGAGTACAGAGTGGAAATGGTGGTGAAGTCAACAGTTCAAGTGGGCAATCCACGTTTTGAAGAAGCAAGGCTCACTGATATTGGAAGATATATAATTGGTTAGTGTATATATGTTATTACTAGTTAAAATTTCTTCAAAATATTGTAGTTATTATTTATAACACTATGATATATTTTTTTTGATCAGCGAAATAAGAGATTTTATCAAGACTAAAAATGAAGTACAAACAAGGTAAGGGAATAGAATTTCATCATTGTCTAGAAACCCCATGTCCCAATGTGCATCTTCCCAGCCAAAAACACCCAAGAGTTGGAAAGATTCCAACTCTGCACCTCAGAATAAACACTAAAGCAAGCAGCCCTTTATAGTATTAGTAAGGGCCCAAGCAAAAGAAAGAAAAAACCAGTAACAACACTACCAGCCCAAATCCAGAATTTTAACAAAATGGAATCTGCTGCAAATTATACAGGAAATCCTTGACAGAAAATGACACTCCCTTGTGGTTGAACTACAACCAAATGGAAATTCTGACTTTAATAAGTTCACACAATTCTT